>JAOQMP010000009.1:16480908-16498023 GCA_027563575.1 Erythroxylum pedicellare
TAGGATCTGAGCACACTTCCTTCAGAGTTTAGTAATTTGGTTACAATGTATTATTCATAGGATAAGGAATGGGACTTCGATTTTTTGATTGCCCATTGTGTTGTCGAAGAGGAGAAGTTAAAGAATACTGCTCATAAGGTCCTCCTAGCAACTAAGGGAAAGAAAATGGTTAAGCCCCAAAGATATAAAGGTAGAAAGTCTAAATCTTCTCTATATGCTCATGCTAGCCAATCTAGTGCTTGTTTCTTCTATAAAAAGAAGGGACATAAAAAAAAGGGATTGCCAGAGGTATAAGGCTTGGAAGGAAAGACAGAAACTGCAGGTAACTCCTTGGCTTATTAATTAATGAATCCAATTATATGATATCTGCGTCTAGTTCTTGATGGCTAGGTAGTGGAGCATCTGAGCATACTATTTCCACGACGCAAGGGTTCATATCTTAGAGAAAGCAAACTAAAGAGAAGGAGAAACTGATGGTTAGAAACAATGAAGAAGTGAATGTAATATCTATTAGGAACGCATGTTTGAACCTTGATATATGGTTCATTTCGGTTTTACATGACACATTTTATATCTAATATTTGTATCAGTATGAGATAAAGAAGGTTATCGTTTTATATTTGATACTTCGGTTGTATAGTCATATTTTGATACAAAACATATTACTACACCTTTTTTGTCATATGGTTTATATAGAATGTGTTTTTCCCTAAATTAGATATATGCTTCTTCATATCTTACCCAACAGGTCGTAAAAAGGAGAGCTCTGGTAAAAGATAAGTCATATATGTTGTGGCATAAACATTTAGGCTACATTTCCAAATATAGAGTTGGGAGATTGATAAAGGTAAACATTCTTTAACCTCTATAATTGATGATCTGGAAACATGTGTTAACTACTATAGGGGTAAGTTGACTAAAATAAGGAGAAAAAGGTTCAACTCGTCCTTCTGGCTTGCTAGACCTCGTCCACACAGACATATGTGGACCTTACATAGTTACTTTATGCATTTTTGGATATTTTATGAAATTTAAGGATGATTAATCCTATTATGGATATGTGTTCTTGCTTGAAGAAAAGTCTAAAGTTCATGATAAATTCAAGATATTTAAGACTATGGTTGAAAACCAATTGGAAAAATCTATAAAGATTGTTAGATCCAATCATGGAGGAAAATATTATGGAAAACATAGGGTTTCAGGACAAGAAAAGGGTTCATTTGGTAGGTATGTGGAATTAGGTGGATTATTGACTCTATCTATTATGCTAAGTAGTACTTACCAAAATGGTGTGGCCAAAAAGCGTAATCATATTCTAGAGGTCACGTTGATGTCAATGCAAAGTAGAACTAACCTACCTAATTATCTGGAAAAGGTGGAGGATTAACCATTCACACATTTATGTATGGGGTTGCCCTACTGAGGTGCATTGTATAATCCTTATGAAAGTAAATTGCAAGCTTGTTCTACTCGTTGTTGTCTATTTGGATATCCTAACCACTCTAAAGGCTACAAATTTTAATGTAGAGAAAAAAGGAGTTAGAACTGTGGAATCACAAACAACTAAGTTTTTGGAATATGATGTCTATCATGAGGGTGGTCATTCTTGCCTTTCAGATGAGAGCAGGGTGGTTACTACAATTATTTCATATCCACCACTCATACATTCAGGTCCAATGGATCAAGGTATTAGTACTATGCCTGTATAAGAACATGAACTCATACTTGTACTAATAGAGGTTCATAGGGTACAAAAACCAATGTAGATGCGAATACTCACTAGAATGAGAAGACCTGCTATCTCATCTGATTACATAGTTTATTTGGGTGAACAAGACTATAATATTGAACATATTATGGATTTAGTTACTTTTACAAAAGTTATTTCTTGACCCTACATAGATTTGTGGGAGGATGCAATGAAGGACAAGATGTATTTCACAAAGCATAATAAGGCATAAGAGCTAGTTGATTTACCTTATAATTTCAAACCTATCAATTGTAAATGGCTTTTTAATACCAAAAGGACCTCGAGGTAAAGTTGAGAGGTTTAAGGCTCGGTTGGTTACAAGAGGGTTCACTCAAAAAGTAGGGATTAACTATAATGTTACCTTCTCTCCAGTATCCTCAAAGGATGCACTTAGAGTGATGATGACAATAGGAGCTTATCACAGTATAGAGCTACGTCAGATGGATGTCAAAAACACTATCCTAAATGGTGGCCTTTATGAAGAGGTCTTTATGGTATAACCTGAAGGATTTTAGCATCAAGGAGAGACTGAAAAAGTTTGAAAATTGAGAAAATTAATATACAGTTTGAAACAGGATTCCAGAAAGTGACACCTAAAGTTTGTTGAGGTTTTATCCTCTTTTAGCTTTATAGAAAATAAAGTTAGAAGATGCCTATCCTCCAAGGTCAGGGGGAGCAAAATTATTTTCCTATTATTGTATGTGGATGATATATTGCTCGCATTAAATGAATTGACCATGTTGCATGAGGTTGAGTGACTTTTGTCCATACTTTTTAACATTAAGGACCTTAGTGAAGCATCTTTTGCCTTGGGTATTCAGATTCACCGATGTTGAGATACTTAAAGGACCTAAGGATTATACGTTAACATACAAAAGAGTCAACAATATAAACCTCGAAGGGTATACAAATTTAGATTTTGTGTTCGAATGACAGAAAATCCATTTCAGATTATATCTTCATGTTAGCAGATGGTGTTGTTTCATAGAAGATTGTCAAGAAGACACTAATGACTTCCTGGATTAAGCATGGAAAGTTTGTAGCATGCTATAGGGCTACTATACAAGCAGTTTAACTCAGGAATTTGATTTTTGAGTTATTTGTGGATGATTTAGTGACTAGACCCATTCAATTGTATTATGATTCTCTTGCTGCTATGTTGTTTATGAATAATAATAAGAATATCATAGGGTTTAAGCATTTGGGGGTCAAATACTTGACCATAAAGGAGTTGATACATAAAGGTGACATTGAGGTGGAGAATTTGAGGATGAAGAATATGCTTAATGATCTTTTAACTAAAGGACTTCACCCACTTATGTCTGAAAGACATGTATATAGTATGGATGTATTGAATTCCTTAGATGTTGTTAGTTAAGGATCATTATGTTTGCTCCTTATATGTTTATACATTTTCATGTACTATGACAATATGGTTGTTAGCAATAAAGATGATCATTGTTTATCCCTAGCTATGCTTGTTACTATATGTTGTCATAATATGTGTGAAAGTTTTAAGGTCTGTGTCGATCTTATTAGTATAGACTGGACTCAGATTAGTCATGTGATTGAAAAGCCTGATATGGAAGCTATATATATAATGTTAAGGTTTGACATCGAAAAGCTAGTTAAAAGTCATGGAATCGAAAGAAGGTATTTTTCATGTTTTTGTTGTTCATTCTCTTTCATGTTTGATCCTAAATGCGTATTGAGGCTTGTGTTGCATACTACAAGTAATGCGAAAAATGAAGAGTAAACATGTTGCAGGGACAATCAACAAGAAGAAAAAGAGTAAAAACTCTTAATGTTCTAGATTTGTATTTCAATATCCTGATGAAACAATGATATGTATGAAAAGGTTCAGTTGTAAATTAAAGTTTAATATTTCTCTCATTGGCCTTGTAAATTTGTTGTGAGGGGTGCTAAGGGCATGCCAACATGGTCAAGTAGACATTTATTTATTAGCAACAACCAGCAATTGATACTTTGTGCTGAAGATAACAGTGAGAGAAATTGTTGAGTAACTAGAAAGAACATGATATGTATACCAAAGGTGTTTCAATTCTTCCTTCTAAAGTAGTCAAGAAAAAGATAAGCTTTAAAGCTCTGTGGCCTTAGAGCAATAGAATTATTAATTTTTCATTAATTAGGCTTTTGACTTACCATGAATTACTGTCCTAACTCCACTTATATGATAACTTCATTTCCCTTTTCATTTCTTTAATTATCATGGCAAGTGTACATAAAGGGATCAGATCTCCTGTTCTGGTTATGATGTTCCTATCATATTCCATTAAAGCTCATCCACACATTTATATAGACCCCCACATAAATATATAGATGAGATTTAATGGAATAGGGTTAGAACAGAGTAACTAGAATAGAGGATTTCATGTGGTACATAAATGAATGAAGTTGTATCGACAAAGTCAGAGCTTCAGAGGAGGTTTCCTTAAAACCTCTTAATATTATGAGATAGGGGTTACAACTCTGCGAAAAGGGACTGTGACAACCACTTACGAAGAGTCAACAACTTGACTACTGCACAGAAAATTTCGGCACTTGCAAGTAGAATCCCTATTATGTAGACATATAAACCATGTTTGAGTCTAAACTATGACTAATCATTAGTATCTATCCCTAAATTTGCTCCGTACATAATGCATCCATAGCACAACATTGACATCAACCATTTGATAATTGTGATATAAATTTTACCCAAAGGAAAGAAGAACTGCCTTGTTTTTTACATATATAATAGCTAGACGAGTTCACAAGCATACATAACAGCTATTAGAATAAAATTAATTAAATTTTATTGTTTATAATCAGGTGGAAAATGTCCTTTATATAATGATTTGTGAATTCATTGATGTTGCAATAATATGAAAATAGACTCCTATTTTCAATTCATGTACTATTTAGGAAGTTGAATTTTATTTACTTAGATAAATTGTGTTGTGGTTCCAAAAAATTAATCGTTTTAAATATTATAGAGAAATCAGTAATTTTATATTAAGTATATTGATAGAACATAAACATGCACCAAAAAGAAAAATAAGAAGATAAATATATATAGAAATTGTATAATAAATATAATTCACATCAATAAAAAGATAAAAGATATAAAATGAGAAAAGAAGTACCCAAAAACATAGAAAAACTAGCTTTTGATTACATTCAAAAGGATAAAAAGAGATCTATAATTTTGATTATGGTTTGCTTAAGGACAAGTAAAAACTTAAGTATGGAGATGTTTGATGAATGCATATTTGATCATATTTATACAACCATATTTGATTTATGTTGCTTAATATTTTGTAATTTTGTTATATATTTGGTGCTTAATTCACTCTAAGTGCATTTATGAGTTATAATTGCCTTCATAGACTAAAAGGAGAAAAATTTGGGTGAAATCATGGTATAAAATGAAGATTTGAAGTAAATAAGAGATACAAAATTGTGTATAAGAATGTGTAAGTCTCTTAAAATGTGTAAGTCATGATTTTAAGTGTTTTTGAAGATACACGATTTGATACACGATCATGTATTAGACCATATATGTCCCGAAAAACCTATAACTCACTATAAAAGTATGTGACTGAAGGCAAACAAGAGAGCGCAGACATTCAAAGGCGATTCCAGACGTGGAGATCATTCAGAAAGGATGATATTGATCCAGAAAAGTTGAAAATATGAAGAAATCATTAGTAAACCAATTATATTTCCTGCATCCACTGAGAAAATCATACTTCAAAGCACTAAATCCTATATAAAACCTTTTGAACATTGGTTTTCGGACTATTCATCAAGTTCAAATTGAATAATATACTACCCATCTTTGTTAGCTTGTCATAACTCTTGTCCATAAGAACATAACTTGGCATAATGACCTTCTATAGATCCTCGTAGCATGGTAATAGCTTCCCATTTAACCCTATAACATTGGGATTTAATTACCTGTATATAGTGCATATTTTCTTTGGAGATCTTCCATCATTTCAGTAATAGGCCAATTTGGGTTCCTCCTAAACTTGTGGAAGAATTCATTTGATATTCATTTCCTGCTAGTTTGTTAATTCCTTTGCACTTTCTTGCAATAACATTTGTTTTTTGCTCTCTTCATAGAAAATGTTTTCTCATTTCAAATCTAGCTAGCATATACCAAAAAGGACATTGTGGCTCACAAACTACCTCCATTCTTACACTAGATCTCGCCAATGAAACATCATATCCATTTATAATTGCATAGTTTCTTATTGTTTCCCTCAACTACATCCTATCCTTAAACTTGATTCCAGTTTCAAACTTAAAATCTTTCATATCGACTTTTAGATTAAACACAATGTATTTATTCTTTGGAATAAATGCTTCATAATCATTACAAATTAGTGATTGAACTGCAACATCCCTATCCTTATATTCATTATTTACACCATATGAGCTTCCTTCTTATCTTTATGTATCTTTGGAACAATCACCTTTTTCGTTGCAATCCTTTCCACTACTTCTAAACACATCGACAATAATGGCGCATTCAGACTCACTATGAATAGTCTTGACACATCTCTTCCCATTTTTTCTCGCAGTAATATATTCTTCATCATCAATCACAAATAAATAGTCATAAACTAATTATCTCCAAATTCGCTAACTTGCGTAACAACGAAGTCATCATCTTGCTCCATTTGAAAAAGGATGTGTGACAGGGAAAAAAAGTTTTGACAGAGAATGGTGTGCAGGTAAGAATCTGAATCCCAAATTAATTTGGGCTTATAACCCTTTTCTTTTAATTTTCTTTAATTTGCTTAATTTCATTTAGTTAGTTTAATTAAGTGTGACATGTACAATTTAATATAGCAATCATACGTGTTTAGATTTATGTCTTATATGTCTTGCCATGTCTACAATAATAATGAATATACTAATGTCAGGCTAGATGTGGAAAAATTGAAAGTTCAGGTATTTAATAGTCAGTTTTTAAAGTTCAAGCTATAATTGTAAAATTCAATAAAGTTTGAATTTATTTTTATGATTAACCCTGTAATGTAATAGGTCAGTTTAAGACTATGCCTCTTGAGTTGAAAAGACATTATCTAATGAAGATTGTTACAGAAGATTTCTTTTTTCAAATAAACAGTTAAGTGGTAGGTGCCTAAAATAAAATTTAAAAAAATTGCATATTAAAAGGTGAAATTAGGGCATTGATAGTAAACGTTCTCACATTTCACATGAAACTAAAGTTCCTTTATCCATCCTATTTCTCCTGTTTGGAAAGATATAGCTTCCATCATTTGAGATGTATAGATTTTAACTGACTCAACTATTTTCCAAAAAAAAAGACTCAACTAAGTTATTTTTTCCTTCATTTTTTTTACAGATAATTGCTTACACAACACAAGGAAAATTATTAGAAACATCATTTACAAATAATTGCTTACACAAGGAAAAGTTATTAGAAACACCATTTACAAATGCAAAATATAAGTGAGAAACATACCCTCCAAAAGAAAGAAACATGCAAGTTACTAAATTGTTTGACAATAAAATTCAAAAAAGTATGGCACTATCAAATCTATTATCCCTTATAACTTTTATACTTCACCATTTACCTTATATTCCCTTTTTTCGTAAGAAAAATGATCAGTATTGAAATTTTTTTCCATAATATTCTTCATATAATTCAGCTTTAAGTCTCTTTGTTCTATATAAAAAGACTATGAAAGCATGAATGATTTATTTACGTCGCAAGATCATAAATATAATGATTAGAGGAGCAAACGCTCCCTCTTGTCTACCTAAAAACAATCACAGTGATAATATGTAATTCAAAGCATTTTATTTTTCTGTTAATATTTTTTATTTAGATAAGTTCTTACCTGTACTTGTAGATAGTTATTATCTGTATCTTTCTTTTAATATTCCATCTTATCATATGTATCTTTATTAGTCTATGTAAAGGCTATAAACTCTCTGTAAACACATATGCAATACAACATTTCATTATTCATATTATTCCAGTTTATCACGGTATCAGAGCCCACAAACACATAACCTTTTTTTTTTTCAATTTCATCATCCACATTTAACCCAAAACACATTCCAATTTTTTAGTCTAGAAGCTAACCTACATCTCCCTTCAACTCCCATTACCAACACTCATACTTTAGAACACATTCAACACTTTGGCAGAATTATCCCATAAGCCTTTTATAAAAAATTTCATACCACAATCAGTATTCCCAACAAACACAATATTTCATATAAATGGCATATACAACTAACCCAACATTACCTTGAACCAAATCACAAACTTCCTCACAACACCATTGGATTCATCAAATTACCTTGTTTGGAAAAATGAAATTGAAGTTATTTTGATTACCTCTGATCTTATTGGCTATATGGATGGCACTATCTCTCTACCAACATCAGTGTCCAGCTTAGAATCTCCATCTCTAAAATTTCATAAATGGAACAAATATGACCGACTTATATATTGCTTCCTCACGGCATTGCTCTCACCATCAATTGCCTACCTAGCCCTCAACCATTTTACTGGTCATGCCCTCTAGCTTGGATTGACAAATCACTTCATGCAATAATAGATGTCCCAATGGTTGCTTCTCCTTTGCCATCTCTATACGTTGAAGAAAGGATCCTATACTATCACTAATTTTCTCTCTCATTTCCACCACTACCAACGAGTTAGTTGCCATTGGTGATGCCATCTTCGACAATGACCTAGTTCTCTTCACTCTGAATGGTCCTTTAGCGACTATGAATCCTTCATCACCACCACAGAACACTATGATACTAAGTTACCCAAGCTTCATGCAAAACTTCTTGTTCATGAACAAAGTTTGTTATCTTTTCACTTACCCCTGCCGTCGAACATAGCTTTATTTGTTTCTTATGCAGGTGGTTGTCACTCTGACGAAGGCAAGGTAGAGGTAGTGATCGTGCTTATAGAGGGAGACACGACCCACAACATCTTCCGTATTCCTCGTGGGTTAATCTAGAGGGTCTCCTACTTAGTTAGGTTGGTTCTTCATTTGGCTAGATGTTTGGAACCATTAGTCTAACCATTCAAATGCATCAATCACCTGACTCAACATCTTCACAATATTTTCAAACCCAATTTTAATTGTCAGCTCAGAGATCCAATCATGGTTCACTTTCTAGGTCCACTAAGCCACCCACATAGTGTCAAATCTGTTAGAAATGGGGCCATATTGATGCCCACTGTCAGTTTTGGTATTCTAAATCTCGTAATAGTTTTTATGGTTATTGAAATATTACTAATAATCTTGAGGTAAATTTTACTTCCATGAATACTCAACTTGAACCAGACACTTCCCACCTAAATTCCAGTACTATTTCTGATTGGTTACTAGATATTGGTGCCACTACCCAGATGAACCCTAATTCTCACATTGTTGACTCCATTTCTTGGTACGATGGGTACAATCAAGTGGTCGTTGGAAATGGACAAACTCTTCCCATTTCCTTTGTTGGTACATTAACTATACCTAATTCTAGTTGTCCCCTTCATTTTCATGATATTTTGATTGTTCCTCATCTTACCACAAACTTATTATCTATTGCTAAATTTGACAATTCATGTCTTATTGAATTTAATCCCTTTAGTTACATTGTGAAGGACCTTTAAACCAAGATACCACTCCTCGCAGATTCCATCCAAAATAACCTTTATCCTTTGAAGATACCACTTAATTTCAAAACTATATCTCTCTCAATGCTACCACTGCTACCTTAGATCTGTCGCATCAACGACTTGGTCATCTGTGTCGATCTACATTGTCTAGCTTATCTTCTTCTTTACTAGTTAAATCTAATGTCATTAATTCTTATAATTCTTGCCATAAAGGAAAAAGTGTTCGACTTTCGTCTCCATTATCCTCTCGTCTCTCTACAAAATTTTTACAACTCGTTCATTGTAATATTTTGGGACCTTCCTCGACTCTTTCTTTATTTGGGTATCAATACTTTATTATTTTTATTGATGACTTAATTTCTTAACCTGGATCTTTCATTTGGTTCAAAAATCTCATGCTCTTCTCTACTTTCAAACCTTTGAAACAATCGTAGAAAACCTTTTCTCCACCATTATAACAATTTTGGCGCTCTTAAACTCATCCATGTCACCTTTACTTACTACCTACGGCATAACTTATCGTATATCTTGTCTTTATACTCCTTAATAAAATGGCTTTGCTAAAGGCAAAATTCGCCATATCACTGACACAAGCCTTACCCTCCTTAGTCATGCCTCTTTACCGCAATCCTTTTGGGTTGAAGCCTTTTCCACTACTATTTACCTTATTAACCTTTTACCTAAACCTGTTCTCAGTCATCAATCTCCTCATGAAATACTTTTTCGCACTAAACCAACTCTCTCTTATCTTTAAGTCTTCAGTTGCTCATGCTTTCCTTTTTTAGGCTCCACTCGCACCAACAAACTCACACCCAAATCTACTCCCCATATTTTTCTAGTATACTGCTTTTGGTACAAAGGCTATCATTTTTTTGATCCTCACACCTCTAAACTTTATCTCTCTCGACATGTGTGTTTCCTAGAACATGATTTCTATTTGAAAAACCATAGGGGGTAATTGTTTCGCAAACTTTCTGATTCGTTTTTAGCAAACAAAAATAAAATAAAAAATTAAGAGAATAAAAAGTAAATCAACACCGAAAATTTGGTAACGTAATTTGGCATACCTTGCCTACGTTTGCGGGGCCTTTACCTAGCTTAATAACTTTCACCGAATTACAATAGATTTATCCAAGGCTTTACTGAGCCGAAACCACTCAACCCTTGACACTATCTCTTAACCTCACTTCCTGTGAAAGAATTTCAGACCCAATAATATGACCGACTCGTGTTATCCTCAATAGAGGATTTTCTCAATCAATCTTTTAATGAAAGAACGATGAAAAAATAACTCAAGTAGTTAAAATAATAAGGAACAAAAATTAATACACTTAAGATAGATAAGAACAACTTTCCGATGAGTTTCGCTCAACTGAAATAGATCTAGAAGTCATTGCAACAACAATGGGTTGATTCACGCATAACTCATAATCAAGTCACAAAAAATTCTGTAGAAATTACAACTGCAAAAATACCCAATCAACGACAACGCATCACAGAAAACACAGCAAAAAACCATTCAGCCCAAGTGACGTGATCCACAGAAATTCCATCACAAAAATGACTACCTGATTCTTGCAATTCCCAAAAGAAAATTACAGTTGCACTCACAAACCCATTAACCACGCACAATTATGAAAAGTACAGCATACATATGTAGCTTGGAATGTGTAAAAAACCCTCTTTCATGCACAATCAACAAGGATGAGCCTTGATTCATCAAACAATTAAATCACCACTGTGGATACTGCACCATTACTTGTTTCACCCATCACGCAAAAATTTATTAAGCTATTGGCCAAGAGATATAAGATTGCTGTAGTGTATTTCCCAATAACAAATAACACACACCCTCACTTGCTTTTTCAAATCATGTGAGATTAATTTCAGCTCATGATAAAAGTTGTGTGCAACGTTCAAGCAAGAACACACACCATATTCATTTTGATTAATGCAACACCCATTGTACCTTTAATTGCTAAACACCCATGGAGGATCCACACTAGTACTTGACCCACATGTAACACTAATATATATGTTCAGCTATTAATCACACCATCTTAGATTGCCACAGATATATACAAGCACTTGACCCACTGAACAATTAATTCACGTTAACTCTAAGTCACACACATGCATGTCATATTAAGTGTAGCATGCTCATGTTGGTGATAGTCTTCTGCTATGGATAGAATATGTGCACAAATCTATCACACAATCAGAGTCTCGCTTAAATTCAAACATGCAACAACCTCATCCTTTTAATTTCATTAATCCACAAATTTTAAATCCCACTACAATTAAGATTTTATATATCTAATTAAAATGCCAAAACCAAATAAAAGATATATATATAATATCTTAGCAATCTCCTGCTTTTTGGTATTGTTTGTCACAAATATGAAGCTCTTCCTAAATAACATAATTAGACATATAAATCAAATGCACAATCCATATGGCAAATACTCCCCCTTAATCAAACATCAAGTTCCAAAGAACATTAAGTTATCCAATCATCCAAATTTCTCCCCCTTAGGACAAAAAATGCCAAAAAGCATGATGAATAGTCAAGCATATACGTTGAAATCTCCCCCTGAATGGAACATTCACCATAAACAATTTGATGTCTTCCCCTTGGGACAAAACAGTATCAAAACACATAATCATAATAATCAACAATAGGTGTAGCGGAAGAATCATAAGCACGCCAAGAAGACAAATTACCACCATTCAAAACACTAAGAGATATTCCTGAAAGAGAGGGAGATACCCGAGAGAGATTCATACCTATGAGAGAGCTGAAGGGTTTTTGATGTAGCTAAATAGAAGTCACAATGCAAACTAGTAAAAAAATGAGACGACAATAGCAACATAAAACTAAAGAACTAAAAGGACAAATCTTTTATTCTTCTTTTTTGTTTTATTTTTTAAACAACAAAAAATAAAAACTATAAAGTAAACAGTCCTTGTGCATCAAGAGGTTTTGTACAGATATCTGGCAACTACTTTTTCATAGACACAGGTGACAAGATAATTGTTTTACTTTCCATAAGCTCTCGATAATCAACCCTTTTTCTTCTTTTGCTAACATCTCTAATAATGTTTTCTGCTGGATGATTTCTTAGAATTTGAGATGAAGAATCTCGGCTCAAATCAATTTCTAATGTTTTGGTTAATTCATCATCCGAAGTAACTGAAAGTTCTTCAGTTTCGCGTAGTTACTTCCTCAGTAGCAACTAACTGGAGATCAGTTCCTACAATTACTTCCTCAACAACAACTAACTGCAGTTCTAGGCAATTCTTTAGTCTCGTCTCGTTGATTGTTTGGGCTGATTTGGATGGTTGGTTATATTGATTTTCTTCTTTGTTTATTTTGACTCGACCCTTCATAACCTCCAATTTTGTCAATTTTTTGATAAGATTAAGATTTACGTGCCCATGCCTTTCGTGCCATAAATCAATATCATTATCATGAGTGGCTAAATTATAAGTAGTCATGACCTACAGTATGTAGCAATTGTCGGCTGATCACTTACTGCTCACAATATATTCTCCTTGTTCGGTTAGGACCCAGCATTCATCACTTGTAAATTTAACTAACAAATCATCATCACAAAGTTGGCTTATACTTACCAAATTTGCTTTTAATCCATCAACATGGAGTACATTCTTGAGAGGAGGCAAGCCATTTATGCATAATGTTCCTCTATCGATCACCGAAGCTTTCTTTCCATCTCCAAAAGTCACATGACCATCTATATAATTATGATAATTAGTTAAGTAAGTCTTTTCCCCTATCATGTGGCATAAGCAACAACTATCAAAGTACCAACCATGTTATATAGTTGCCTTCATTGATGTACGAACTAACAGAGCTTGCAATTCACTCCTTTTTACCCAAGTGGATTTCGGCACTGTAAGTTGATGTTGAAATTTTTGTAAAGGATGTATACTTTTTTGGCTTTGTCTTCTTTGAAACAACATCTATAGTAATTGATAACATCTTGGCCTTATATGCTCAATGGCTTCACAAAAATGAAATGTGGTATAAATCTTTGATTCTTTTTCGATGCTTCTACCTCTTAGGTTGATCTAAACATGTCAAAATTTTCTTCATTCACTTTCGAGCACTCATATTTATAGCCTATGCCTTCGAAATTTCCTTTAACCTTGCCAGTTTCTATCAACTTATCTAGTTTTTCCATGCCTCCATTCAACATTCTCAATTCCTTTTCAGTACTTATCAATTTCATTCTACCTTCACCAAGCTCATCTGAAGTCAACATCAGCTTCTTTTCTAACTCTTGTATGGTATTCTTCATCTAAAGATTCTCTTCCTTCAATCTTTCATTCTTTCTATGTGTTTTCACCTATTTTTCATACATAGCTTTGTAATCCTCGTAAATATTCCCTTTTTTAATCATCTAGGCCACTACCACCGCTGTCATAATTTGATATTGGATCTTGAGCTGGATTGTTTTCAAAATTTTCCAATTTCCCTCTTTTTGACCTTCAGTTACTTCCTTCTTAGTTATTATTAAGCAAGTAACTGGACTTTTGCTATGTAAGGCAACTAACACAGCACCATTAATTATTTCTTCTTCATTACCATATTCACTCTCGGAACCATTTTCACTCCAGGTGCTTGTGAAGGACTTTCCTTTTTTCTTCTTCACAGTATTGGCATATTATGATTGAATGTATCCGAAACCTTGACATTCATGACATTGGATTCTCCTTGCCTTTCGTTCACCCTTTTGTGTCTTGAGTTGTTGTCTTGAATTATTACTCGATGTAACTCCCACCATATTGTCTAAAGTCAGATTTATCCTTCATTCTTTTTAGCCATTTATCAAAATTTTGTGTGAGTAGTACCAAGTCTCTGTTTTCATCTGATTCATCTTCTATGTCATTCACACTTTTTTCCAGTTTCCACCTGTAGTGCCTCTCTTGTAGCCATATTCACAAAATTAGGATCTGCACTAACTTGCTACCGAGTTCTGAATCGGTGACCTTGCTTTAATACAAATTGAAAAACCGTAGGGGGTAATTGTTTCGCAAACTTTCTGATTCGTTTCTGGAAAACAAAAAAATTAGAACAAAATTAAGAGAACCAAAAATAAATCAACACTAAAAATTTGGTAACGCAATTCGACACACCTTGCCTACGTCTGTGGGGCCCTAAGCCAGCTTAATAACTTTCACCGAAATACAATAGATTTACCCAAGGCTTTACTGAGTAGACGCCACTCAACTTTTGATACTATCTCTCAACCTCACTTCCTGACAAGGTGTCATTACCTTTGTAAATTAACCCTACATGAATAATAAGTAGTATATAGGAGTAGGGATTGTTCCCTCAAATATCTGATTATGGAATGCCAACTATCGTCAAACTTATCAACGAAATTTCAATAAACGAAAATAGACAAAAAAATAGAAATGAAACAAAAATCTAAAATCTAAAATGCAATCTAACCTAAATGATTCAGTATCGAAAGCAAGCTACTAACTAAACCAGAAAATAGAAACAGCTAACAAAAAACATAAATCAAAAGATAATTTGACGCGAACAAAATCAGATTTGACAAAAACAAAACTCAACGAAATCAACTCAATTAAAATCAAATCAGTGCACGGAAATAAGTAAATAGAGGGTTTGATCTCGACAATTCAGAATTTAAAGAATACGAAACTAAACAAGTGCTAAATCAAAATTTGGAAGAAATCAGAATTGAAAGATTAGGATAAAATCAAAATTACGAAAACTTCAATTGCAAAGGGTTTTGCCAACGAAACCAATTAATTCATTCATCAGACTCTAGGAATTATTTATGTACGGTGTGCGCAAAATCAAGGATTACCAACTTAGTAATTTTATGCTTCTTAACTACTAAGTAAAAAAATCTTCGTAAAAAATCATAAGGTTCATAACTACTAGTCGACCTAAGTTGCATACGAGCATTACGATAGTTGATTTAACCATCTTGCCTTGAAAACATCGACAATTACTATCATCATTTTAAGACGAAGTTCGAATTCTCTCAGGGTAGGTTTGACAACTAATATCAACAACCTACCTATAAATCACTTAATCTGGCAACTAATACCATCAATTAATCGAATAGTGTCCAAAAATCCCTTATAAACCTTAATTCCAGATTTTAAGATTTACGAGTTCAGTTTAGCTATTAAAAGACCAGAATTCAAACACATATTTGCAACACATGAATATAAGAATTGATAAAGATTAAATCCTCATAAATTAAGATTGGTTCGAAGGTTACTACCCTTTACAATTGAATTAAAAGCTTAGCCACATATATCTTGTAAAATTTGGTACAACCTAATTCTCCAAGGAATTTGCATCTAAAATAGAAAAGAAGAGAAGAAGAATTTCATCTAGGAGTTGAGAGAAAACCCAAAGGAGGCTGACCCTAAACCTAGAAACAAAAGTTAGTTTTTACACCCCTTATAGTGATGAGGTGGCTGGCCTAATCTAGAGACATACAATGAAACACGTTCCTACCAATTTTTCAAGGTCAATTTTGACAGTGCATAAAAACCAAATGGTGATGATTTAGGAGCTCAAATTTTATTAGTAGCTTTGTCTTTTAGTAGCTTCAATATGAGATTTGAATAAATGAATTCCACCATCTGAGTCAAAAGTTATGATTGAAATATCATCAAAAGGTCATCATGGAAATCTAAAATCTGATGCAACTTTTGGGAATTTATTTCTCTTGAATTCTAGCTCAGAAAAATCTACAATTGGTCCTAAAAAATCCATCAATGAGTGAAGAATTTAAGTATGAAATTTTAGAATTTTTGGCTAAACCAATCTCAAGATAAAAATCCTACAATGACTAAAGGTCAAGTTTGCCAAAAACCCAAAAACAGTGCGATTCAAGTCTATTTGTTTCATTTATACATTTTACATCAACAAACCTCGAATAATGCTGAAACATGATAAAATAGCTATAGATGAACTTAAAATGAACGTAAATGACTCTGAATTAGGTCCTAAAGATATATGAAAATATGAGTGTATCAAATTCTCCCACACTTAGGTCTTGCTTGTCCTCAAGTAAGAAAAAGAAAGAAAGTAGAACTACAGAAAACGTGAAAAACAAAGTGCAAAACAATAAAAACATGCAATGCGAAGAATAATACTTAAGTATGCAGCATTCAAATCAGATCCCCAACCATATCAATTAATTCAAGCATGATAACTAGAACTGGGTTTACCATGACCAACATATAAAATCAATGAACTCAGTTTACATGTAACAGTCGAGCGAATCTAGCATAATAAAGTTAGATGAAATCTCTACCATATTGAAATAATAAGTCCTATCATTGATATACGCTCCAACACTCAAACTGTTTAGGCTCAAATGTGTAGCTCTCAAAATTCAATCAAGGAATAAATTCTACCATATGCTTGCTTTTCAATCTTGACGACACTATCAAATTGTGCATATACTATACACAAATCAAAGGGTCTTTAGCATGGTTATAATGGGGCTTGGCTAAAGGTGAGGTAAAAGAAAGATAAGAGAAGGCTAAGTTAATAATGTGGAAAACAATGAAAAGGATAAAAGCTCAAAGGGGCTTTCTAATGGAAATCATGCTTTAGGTTGGCTATTTAAGTTCAAATGGTTTAACCTAGATGCCTTTATCATGT
>JAOQMP010000009.1:16524080-16539578 GCA_027563575.1 Erythroxylum pedicellare
ACAAATTTGTCATTTTCATAGTTATTTTGGTCGCATTGAATTTGGTAGTTGTTAAAAAATTTATTTTAGTTAATTTTTTTAATTAAAAAAAAGAAAATTTTCTTTACATTAATTTTTAAATTTCATCCAACTTGATTTCAAATATCGTTAGCTAGCGTAGAATTAAATTTTCTCATAATCCCTATGGACACGACTCGGTTCTTACCGATTTATTACTCACTTCGACAATCGTGTACTTGCGGTTTACGACCACCGGGAAATCAAGGCATTGATGTCCCAGGCCTCATCTTGAGAGATGTAGGAGGTAGCCAACATCTCAAACTCTCATGGGAGAGTATTTAGTGCCTGATGCACTACGAGATTGTCAGGAATCGGTACATTAAGTGCATTCAGCCTACTCTAAAGGTGAACCATCTTGACAATATACTCTCGAATGCCTCCTTCTCCTGTATACCTCATGGAGAATAGCTCCTTAATCAAGGTGCTCTACTTCAAGTGAGAAGACACCTTGTATCTCTGGGAAATGTCATCTATAAACTCCTTCGCTATTATCATATTTGGTAATCCATTCAGCAGATGATCTGGGATCAACCTCTTGATGGTCAAATAGTACATCCTATTTGACTACTCCTAGATTGCCATAGCTACTTTATCAGCTTCCGAGATGATATTAGTAAGTGGAGAAGGTCTCTCGATGTACATCGCTATACTGACATCAGCCATCTCCAAGGCAAACTCCATATCCTTCTTCGATTTCTTGAAATTGAAACCATTTAAGGTCTTAATCGTGATAACATTGTTGTTTATAGAAAAGGAGACTACAAGATAGAAAAGACAATGTAAAAATCAGTTTAAATATAGGATAATAGCGATACTTAATGCATAAAAACAATATCTAAACTAAGAACTCGATCACATATATTATGAAACACTTGTGGGCTGAATACATAATATATGCAATTAAACCTCTATATAAAAGCGATCAGAGTACAAACCATTAACTTTCATAACACTACCACTCGTGGGTAAGTAGATCATTCAAGCAATAGCTTTACTCCATATAATGCTTTTATATACATCTCAAAATCTCATATAACGTCAACACTTGTGGGCAGAATAACCAAACATGAAACTAGAGAAATCCCCTAACATATAAGCAATACAATCCAAATACTGACTTGAAAGGCCACTGTGGTCACTTCAATCTTACCAGTACCCAAAAAGACCACAAACACAAGGGATACATCTTTATGTTATCCTTACATTCTATATGGGCATAAAGTGTGTGAAATTAGATTTAATTGCAAAAAAACAAATGCACAGTTAAATAATCACATACTGATACTGAAAACTTTGTCTTTAAACTTTATTTGAGATTTTTATTTAAAAACAATTCTCAACGAGAGTGACTATCGTACATTCTTAAATATTGAACCTACCCACGCACACACGCGCGTACACTATATGGCACATGCATTGCACATGCCAACATATGTCCTGATCCCGTTCGTCCATGTGTAGGGACAATCGCGGGAGAACAGCTCCACAGGGTGACGGATGCATGGATGCGGTTGGTGCATGCAACCCACGTGCCAACCTTACGAATCAAAAGAGATTACTGTAGCATCGTTGGGCGTGTGAGGTGCAAGCGCTTGACGGTGCTATCAAGCCCTCTAATGGGAAGGGCAATTTCGGTGATCCTAGAACCCATTTTTCACTCTGTTTGGCCCATTTTTTATTCTTTTTGGCTTATTTTTGACCCGTTTTTCATAGCTAACCTTATGTATACCACTTTTACATAACCATTTATGCATAAAAACCAAAAAATGAATAAAAAACTAACAAAAACCATAATAGATGAAAACTAAAAAACCTTTGTTTTTAACAACCCGATCACGTAACCACTATGATACCATATGTAACACGTAGCATAGACCTTATCGCATGTCCCAAATCATTCATGAAAGGGTTAAAATGAAAGAAATACGAAATACCTAATTTTGACCCCATTTGAACCTTTGAATCAGTTTTCGAGGCTAAAACGAGCTCCAATCTCCCAAGACCTTCACAGAAAACATTCACGGACACACGATTTATGCCTTTTATAGTTTTCTCAAGAAACAAGTTCTCTTAGCAGGTCAGAGGATTCACATGCTTACGAATTAATTGAGCAACTACAGGAGACTTTACCTTTATATAACTTCCATATCGGGTTTCCCGGTCACAAGCTCGACATAGGTTTGGTCCATACTAATCAGGATCTATTTTTCTTCTGAACTTTGACCCATTAATTTCAATAATTTATTAGGCCTCTTTATTACCTTTATATGGATCAAATTATGTAACTTAACCGATAAGTTATTGAAAAACTGAAAACACAATTAATAGTTGTCCAATATTAAGAGGAAGGACAAAATTGTCCAACAAAAGCTCCTGTTAAATGATTATGGCTTAAAATATACAGTTGAAAGCTTTACCTCTACCCCTTTCTAACAATAAAATATAAAATTATACTCCCAATTCCAAATGCTTACACATATGCCACTTAGTATTAAAGGCATCTGCTTATATTCGAACAAACAAATCACTTGTTCCCATTTCTTTATTTTTTTAATATTAACTCTTTTTTGTTTTAAATTCTCACTTGGCCTCTATTTCTTTCCTTTCCCACTCACTTTTTCTTTGGAACTCTTAATCTCACTCTTTCTCTTTTACAACTCTGTGTCTTTCTCATTGCTCTCATTCCATTATCTCTCTTTAAATTTAATTGGTTTTCATAACTTGTTTTAAATTCAATTGGTTTTCATAAAGATGTTTTGGTATTGAAGTTAGAATAATTGGCTTATCATCTTTGACAAAAAGAATATATATATATATATATATATTCTTGAACTTATAATTAGCAAAATTGGCTTATCATCTTTGACAAAAGAATATATATATTCTTGAAATTATAATGTATGACTTTCCTAATATATATCTTGAACTTATAATGTATGATTTTTCTAATATAGTGTCACAACTTTCCCAATATAATATAACCAACATGCATTAATATTACACAACAAAATACTTCGTCTCTGTACCTCTTAATTAGAAAAGAAACGAATGCATATTTGTTCATATTGATCCATATTCATTAAACTATCAAAACTTATAAGATTTTAAATGTTTTAAATTATGCAAACTAAATTTTTTTATAAGAGCTTCTTCCATGCATAATCATATTTATGAAATAAAAATTTTAAAAATTTATTTTGAAATAAATATTATCAAAATATAAAATATTTTAATTCTAAAACATTTTATGAAAGTAATGTTAGCAACATTAATGTACTTTTTCCATGCATAATCATGATATATTCCTTATTGTTTATTTGTTAAATAAAAATTTAAAATATATTTATTTTGGAAATAAATACTATCAAAATATTAAATTTTTAATTCTAAATAATAACATTAATTTCAAAATTTATATTTTATATTAATAAATAAATACTAGTTTAAAATAATATTTATAAATACTTACTTCTTTAATTATTTATTATTGATAAAATAGAGTAAAATTAACATTAATATTTACTAATAAATATTATATAAGAGATTATGGTGAGTGTCAAATTAACCAAAAAGAATTAACCTACTCAGAATATTAAGGTAGCACAGTGGAGTAAGGTAGTCTCCTAAGAGAACGGCGGTTTATCTCTTTTAAACAATCAAGTAAAAAAAAGAAGAGAGGTTTGAAAATTATGTTAAAACGAAATATTAAAAATAACAAAAATGAATTTACTTGAAATTCAATAAAACGAACTTCTAGTTAAAGGAATTTATTTCCACCTTGATTCATGCAATTGATTATTGATGCAAAAACAATTCAATACATTCATGACTAAATTGGTTCTAGTTATTAAGAATATATCTATAATAACCAATCTTTCATTACCTTATACGGTAATCACGAATAGATCGAGTAATTACTCCCTTATCGAAAGACAATCTTATAGGTAGCTCGTAGGGTTTAGCATTTTGACAACCTTAAAATCTAGAAAGACCCAATTCTAAAATTTAACAGATGTTTTTTTTTTTACAATTAGATCAATTAATTACGCGACATATGTTAAACTTCTTAACGAGGAAATAAAAATTATGCCGATTGCTATTTATTAAAACCAATAAACAATTACAGATTCATTGTTTTAATTAGCAGTAGATTATTTCAGGATTAATAAATATATGCATATATTCAATAAAACCCAAAATCATCATAAAATCAGTGAATTCAGGTAAAAATTGAATATCTATGTACGATTAAATTCAATAAAACCTATTCGATCTCATTTATAATCAAGATTTCAATATAATCCTCTAACTAGAATAAAAAAATTAGTTATAAGCCATAGAAAAGAAATAACACATCAATATTATTCAAAAGGCAAATTAATCTTACCAAAAAATTATCCAGAGGAGAACAACGTTGGAAAGCTCCAGGTGTAAAACTTGAAACTCTACCCACGCAAGCTACTCTCCCTTTAAAGTTAGAGACGTCTCTAAAACCAACTCCCGCTGCCGCTTGTTACCAACGTAAGCCACCCACGTTCTCCCCTCCGAAGACGTCTTCCTCCCAAATTAAAACTAGCAGCTGCTGCCTACGTCGTTTTCTCTCCCAAAAGACACGTTTTATATCTCCTTAAAACAGAAAAACCCTCTTACGTTTAAAACTGTCCAGTCATAAAACGTCCCCTTGTCCACTGCGTTTTGAACTGCTCCCCTCTGCGTTTTGTCTCTACTTATTTGCTTCTAGGTGCTGTCGTTTTTGCTGCTTCTTTTGGCTGCTAATGTTTGTTGTTTTCTTCTGTGGACTGTTACGTTTTTGTTTCTTCTCTTTTCTATGGCTCTTTTATTTCTGTGTTTTATCTGCTGCGTTTCACCCCCTCTGCTGCTATGCGGTTTGGTCTTCAACAGCTGCTACATTTTGATCTTGCCAGCAACCGCTGGCGTTGCAGTTTTGCTCCAACTGTTGCTTCCACTTGCTCTGTCGTTTTTCTTTTGTAATTGGCCAACGTTTGCATGAAAAAACAATGTAAAAATACCCTAATCATAACAATGTAAAACACCTTAATCATAACAATATTTATCCACTATGCTCCAAAAATACTCCAAATTAATATGTAAATTATTAATCTATCAGATTAAAATAAAAATTAGTTACTTAATTAATTTAATTAATATATAATAGCAATAAAGTATAAATGCAATATTAGCCATTAAATAAAAATTTTAATAAAAAATTAAAATTCAAATCAAAATCAAAAAACAAAAATAAAAAAGTACAACAAAATAATATGAATGAAACTAAACGACCACATCTTTTTTCATTATTGTCGAGATAGATTGTAAATAATATGAGTGTTACTTGATTTTGAATAATTATTTATAGTATCATTAGCTCGTGAATATATCAAGTAAACATTAAAATGGGTTTTGAATAATCGGTTCAAAATATCACAAAAGCCAAACAAATAAATTTTTTTTGCAAATATATACCACTACAAGAAAATTATAAATTACCAATGGAAAATTACCGACGAAATAAATACTGTAGCTAATTAGAAACAGAAAATCAATATCCGCCGGTAATACTGTTAGGTTTAGAGATGGCTATGGTTATAATAATTCATTTATAACTGTTAGATATATGGTGTATATATCTACTTGTTTTTTTTGGCATGATTTTATAAATTGGACTTATCAGATATTTTTATTAATTGGAAAATCATAGCTAATTAATAATCCTTGTTTAACTTGGATTTAAAAACTATATAGATAATCTTCTAGTTGTGAAAGAAGCTTATCTTGGATTGAAGTCTACCTTGAGAGGGTGTGTGGTGCATCACATGGCTGTAAAGCTTGGAGGTAGAGCTGGAAGTTTTATGTGATCATATGTTGATTGAATTTGGTGAACAGTTGAAGGTGTGTGGGTGACATTTTTGTTGGTTGGAAAAGATTAACATGATGACTTTATGCTGTTGAAAAATCCATCCTTTTGTTGCGTTTTTATGTAGCTTCTGGAGTAGCTCACGACTGGGTAGTTCTAGAACATTGTCAGTGTGTTTTCTGGCCAAACGATCCACGACTTTGCATTGATTTTGTGGGGTGTTGATTAAGTTGGATGTTCATCTTTGTGGAGTGGATCTTGGGTGGACTGTTTTGCATGATGCGTGCATCTTTGTGGAGTGGATCTTGGGTGGACTGTTTTGCATGTTGCGTGCAACTACTATTGTGGATTGTGTGTTATATGTGTAGTCATGACTTGGTTCAGATTTTTGCGTGAATCAGCCCATTATTATTGCGGTGACTTCCAGATTTATTTCATTGGAGTTGAACCTTTTGGGAAGTTATTCTTCTCTTTTATCTCAAGTGTGTTATTGTTTTGTTCTTAGTTGATTAATCACTTGAGTTGTTTGTTTAATTGTCTTCTATTAAAGTTGTTTAGAAAAATTCTCTATCGAGGTTAACACGAGTTGGTCATATTATTAGGTGTGAACGTCTTTCACGGGAATTGAGATTAAGAGATAGTTACAAAGATGTGCTAAAATGCGTTAACAAATCTCCATATCATTTAATTTGGTGCTTTTAATTTTCTTCTTATTTACATTTGCCAGAAATAGATCAGAAAGTTTGCGAAACAACCACTTATATGGTTTTTTTAATTAGTATCAGATAAGGTCACTAATGAGTTATAAAATGAAATAGAACGCACTCGGATGCCAACTGTAAGCATACAGGTAATTCTAGTACGGCCATCATTCCTACGAGGATTTATGCTAAGCACCACTATCGATTCTTTCTAGTTTGTTTAAGTTAATAATAAAGAGATTTGAGAATTAAAGGTGATAAAAAATAACATTTACAATTAAACCTTTTGGAATTCTACACGAAAATAAATTGATTTCACGAAATCACAAGATTAAAGATCTCAAAAATCATTATTAGCTCCTGCCAAGGTTAATTTGAATCCTAATATTCTGCTACCCCAAGTTGCTTAAGAAGTAATTCTTCTCTCTCAAGCTTGAATTACCTACTCTGTTTTATCAACATGCAAATTTCTCAATTCAGATATAAATAAAACAAAGATGGATTGCAGAACCTTTGAGGAATAAAAATTAGACACTAATCTCTTAGTATGTACGTTATATTTGCACGGTTTAAAAGAAGAGCTCATCTCTCATTAAGATCAACTAGAAACTATTCATAAGAACAGCAGACATGGTAGAAGTTCAAAAAACAAGATTCACCCTAGAGAGTGAAACAATCTTTGAAATAAGAACTAAGCAACACTCATAATAAGTAACCTAAAAAAACTAAAGCAAAATGAAAACGTAGAGCTCCCACTTTCTCTCTTTGCTCCTCCTTCTTCCTTTTTATGTTTTCTCTTTCATACCCCTTTCTGGTCCTCCTTTTATATTGACTTTATTAGTGCTCTCATGATTGTCCACCTCCAGTGAATTGTAATAGCTCCCCCCACGTTCTTGCACGTTGAAGACTTTCTTTAACCATTTAATCATGTGAGGAAATGTCGGAATTTCCCCTGAAGTTGTGTATTGCGATCGCACCCGTAAGTGAATAGTTTATCTTCTGGTCAAAAGTCCTAACTGCGATCGCACCTTACTTGACTTGTGATCGCACCCAAAGTGTAAAAGTCTGAGAGTGATCGCATCCAAAGCGACCTCTAGAAGACCTATTGATCTTGCTATCACATTGTAGTGACTCGCGATCTCACCTTACTCGCACTCACACCATTCTCCCTCACGATCACACCAGATCCATTTTCCTTGTTTCTTTCACCAACTTTTATCAGCTTGCTCCCTTGTTCCTTCACACTTAACAAAACATCAAACTTGCTTAAAAACTACTCCCCTATTCCTTCATTCTTATCAAAACATCAAACTTGCCTAAATGCTAAACTAAACTACTAAACTAAGAACGAAAAGTACCACAAACATAACTAGCAATATTAACCCTCAACATGTAAATACACTCACATCAATAATCACCACTATTCTTGTGTTTGTCCATAAGCACACACAGTGACAAAAGAAAATCAAACATAAGCAATGACTCAAATAGCTTGTTTCCAGAGAATATTTTACCACACTTGACATGATTGTTAACCTCCTACAACCCCTTAATTACCGAAAATGCAGAAAGCTACCTCAAATCAAATTGTGAATAGTATGCATACAAGAGCAGTGAATAGGAGCAATAACTTCATTATGAGCATAAATTCTCCCTTAAAAATATTTGTATTGTTATCAACTTGTTGTTAAAATAGTGCGATGAGGATGTTTAGACTTTATTTCTAGCACAACTCAACGAAGCGTGCCTCAGATGAAAGTTTTTCAATTAAATACAAATGAGGAGCATACTCACATACACAAAATCTACTTCAGTTTCATCATCAGGTGGCTACTAGCATTGCTCATACGTCTAAGGCCAGTTTCGGGCACCCTCGACACAGCGGAGCAACAATTTGGAGGTTTTTTTATAGTTTATTTAATTCCTCCTTATCAATAATGCAAATTTCCAAACTTCAAGCAAATAACAATAGTAATAATCATTAAGTAAAGAACTTAATACACAAAATGCTGCTAAAAGTACTAAAACCGTTCCCATATGCGCATTATTCTCAAATGATCATTAGTAGCACTTTGTAAATTTTTAATGACTAAAAAGGCATGTATGAAGTAAACAATAAGTCAAGTTAAGTTCAATATTCTTGTCATATTACTACTAAAATCATTAACACTAAGAAAATAAAACAATAAAATAAGAAATATCACAAACACACCACCAGTGGACAAGTACATAAAAAGAACATTAACTAGAGCTTTTAGAGAACAGGAGAACCTGGTGGTGAAGGTGTAAGTGATGGCACCTTCACATTCGATGTAGCAAAGAATTTCTTCAATAACTTCGTTTGATATTGTTACTACTTTTGAATATCTGCCATTGTTCTTTCAATTGCAGCTAACCTGTTGTTATTGGCGGTGGTAGCATCTTCCTAACGTTTGAGCATCTCTAAAATCGTAGTAGCATCTGCAATAGGAATTGTAGATTGTGTTTCCGTCAGTAAAATTGACAGGAAAATTTTCATTTAGCGACAGTACTAATACCCATTGCGAAATATAGAGGGAAATCATCCCGAAAAATTTTGCGAGGGACTTTAGTGACGGTATAAGATTTCTGTTAGTAAAGGATTTAGCGACGGTATAAGATATCCATCGGTAAAAAGGTGGGAATTGTTGGTAGAATAATTTTTTTTATTTTACCTACGGAAATTTCCGTCGGTAAATTCTTTTTAAATTTAAACTCACCCGGCACCTCTCCCCCCACTTTCGTCTTCTTCTTCATGCGTCTCCTCTTCGGTTTTCTTCTCTCCGGTTTCTTTGTTGTGGACTCCTTTTCTAGCTCATCAGTGTTATCTTGTTCGGCCATTGTCATCGTGTCCTTTGGTGGAGTTATTATTGCACACATGCTTATGGTATCATCAAATCGTCAATTCCTTTTGGTTTAAGATTGGTTGTTCTGAAAATCTTGTTTATTTTGTGATCCCACTTATTATATGTTGTTCTTGTATACTTTTATGAAGTTATTTCTGTTTCTATTTCTTCAAGTATTGTGAACCAAATAATGTAAAAGCAACTTTGTCCTTATCAAGCTCAGGTGAGTATTTAAACCTACTCTAGTTTTACAAACAAAATTCTACATTTATTGTTTCTCAATAGTGTTAGAAGATTATCGTAAAATTCTTCTTATTTCTGTGGATGCTTAAAGAAGCTAAACAGTTCAGAATATTGTTTCTAGCTCCTATCAAAATTGCCGTAGTAGAACACAGAAGTTGTTATCAAGCCTTCTACACAAGTCACAGCTTGTAAGAATCTTCAATCTAGAACATTTGAATAGGTAAAGCCATGTTGGTATGTAGAAGCATAGCAGACCGCCAATATTTAATGTTGGATTTAAAAAAAAAATTAAAATTATTTATCGACGGAAAACAATTATGTCGGTAAAATCTATTATATTTACCAACAGAACACCAAAAACTGTCGGTAAAATGTAAGATATTTACCAACGAAACAAAGAGTAATCATCGGAAAATTACCTACGGAAATTGAATTTCCGTCGGTAATTTTACCGACGGAAAGAAAATTTCTATCGGTAAATTTACCGACAGCAGTTTTTCCAACGCTTTTGTCCATCGGAGTATTCCTTCACAAATTTTTATTACCGACAAAATCCAAACATTTTTCGTTGGTATTTTCCGTCGCTAAATGACATTTTTCTTGTAGTGGTAAGTTTCTTTTCATACATGGCATGGATACGTCAATATTGGCTAGTTTTCTCTTTGTCCAATTAAAGAGTCTTATTAGGTTATTGTCGATCTAATTCTACGAATGAACATTGAAGTTCAATGTAAGATGCTACTTACCAAAACCAAAAGAGCAAGTCAGTCCAACGGCAAATGCAAGAGCAAGATGAAACATATCAGCTAGTACACATCTCACTCCGGCGCCAAAGAAAGTGCTACATACGCTCAACTGCCAGATCACTAGATTGAGGTTACCGATACATGAATTAAGAAACCAACGTAATAAGTACTGTCCAATTATGGTAGCTAAGAGGAGGATTAATTCAGTTACAAAACAACTAGGTACATATAAAAAGTTACCGATAAAAGCTTTGAGAATGTGAGCATGTAGAGAGCCAAGCCAGGCTTAGGATCTGCAAAGAAATTACCGACGGGATGGATAAAGACAACGGTGGCAGCCACGGCAACGGTCACAAGCAATCGTAGGAATACGACGGAAAGAGAAATAGAAATGTTGGATACAAGTGATCTTCTTGATAGACCACCAGGCTCCATTTTTAGTTTCCGGTAAAGTAATTCGATGAATTAAGGCAGGAAAAGTTCGTAGCTTTGCTTATGGGGAAAACCGAAAGTAGAGAGGAATAAAGGGTATGCTTAATGCACGTACGAGTTGCTCAGTTATATACTTGAAAAAATGTTTCCTCTTGAAGAAATGCTTATCCGCTTTAAGCATGATTCGTTCATAAGCTTGGGAATCTTCGTGAATAGAAGTTTAATCAAATGGAGAGGTTGGGATGAAGCATCACAGAAGAAGTACCATTATATACTTGATAATTTGGTAGGCAAATCCTTCTAAATTGCCAGACTTGAGAAAGCTAAACTAGTCCCACATGTCACTACAGGACAATTGCACAATTTGCGAAATTTGAAAAATATCACAGAATCTCAAAAAATGTCACAGAATACAATTTGCGACGTTTTAAAAAAGTCACCAAAAACGTCACAGAATGTGGTATAAGTAAAAGGTTTTTGTGATGTTTTCTGTAAAACGTCACGGAAAGCAATGACATTCCGCAATGTTTTAAAAAAAGTCATTGAAAGATTGGTCTTTTTGTGATGCTTTTAGGAAACGTTATGGAAAGTAACATTCCACAACGTTTTCTGGAAACATCGCAGAAAGTCACATTCTGCGACGCTTTCAAAAATGTCACGGCAACGCTTTCTGGAAACATCGCAGAAAGTCACATTCTGCGACGCTTTCAAAAATGTCGCGGAATGTTGTAGTATTTTTTAATTATTAATTTTCCATTTTTTGAAATTTATTTTAGTTTAATAATTTTTTAATTTTAATAATTGTTTTTAACAGACAAAATTTTTTAAAATACAAAATTTTTAATTTATGAATTTTATTTATTTAATAATTCTTCAATTATTCAGATAATTTTATTTATTTAATGCAAACTCTCTTGCGGATAATGTTGTGTTCAGCCAATTCAACCATATGTGATCTTCGTTCATCTATTCGTTCGTCTTTAACATAGACAACAATTTATTAAAAACACGTGCAAATTGATGACATAAGGAAAAGGGATTAGTTACATAAATCAACCATTTACTTGAAAACTTGCATGGCTACCTCCTACACATCTTGAACGACTGCTTCATAAACTTGAGCAACAAACATGAAAAGTAGAACTCCCCCAGGGAAGGCAAGGAGAAACTTTACATCAACCACATCTTTCAACAGTATCTTATTTCTCTTTTATGAATAACAAAGATGGCATATAAATGGGAAGAAATTAAATTGGTAGTTTCTCTTACACAACAACTGGTGTGCCTTCATCAAGGGCAAGCACACCTAGTAGCTCTTTGCCTTCCAACAATTCCAAACTGGCACCACCACCAGTGGGAATTTTACTCATTTTCTTAGCAACTCCTACTTTTTCACAATAGCAACAAAATCACTACCTTTAATAATGGTTGTAACTTCTTTGGCACTAAGATTTGCTAGCTTCTTTGCAATAGCCTACAACCAGGGTCTCAATTCTAGTTCACCATACATAGAAAGAAAATGAAAATAAAACAAGGATTTAATTTCTTTTAAATTGTTAAAAATTGGATTGCATCCTAATTGATTTTAGGTACTGAGAAGTTGATAATGGAACATCTGGTGTGGAAAAATATATTATTGGTTACTCTAAAATCACAGGCACAATATACATTTTGGTTATAAATATTGAACTAAAATAACAGACCTTGCTGTTTGCATCAAGAGCAAATTTATCTGCAATCACCATGTCTGTAGGTAACAAGAGAAACACTCCCTTTGCCTTGGTCTTCCTAATAAGTGATGTTGCCAAATTTAATTTATCCTCTTCAACTAGGGAGGAACCAACTGATAGTCCTTGTGCCTTATAAAATGTGAAAATCATTCCTCCCCCTAAAAGGAGGATATCACACTTCTCTAAAAGTGACTTAATAACTCCAATCTTGGATGAAACCTTTGAACCACCGACGATGGCAGCAAATGGCCTCTTTGGGCTTGAAACTACCCCAACAAGGTAGCCCAGCTCCTAAAATAGGATAGAAGAAATTATATTAGTGCGTTGGGACATCCAAATATAATTGATTGTATTAAAATAATACAAGAGAGTTTTTATTAAATAAATAAAATTTTATTTATGTTAAAAACTAATCTTAAGTCAATCAATCAGGACATAGTTCTACATCTCTATTTAAAAACATGAACTAGGGCAAGATTTTAGATTTAGTAATGATCTACACAAAATGATTCAAAAACTTTGACATCATATCTAAAAACCAGATAACCCAAAATGACAATGACTTATCAGCTCAAGAAAAGGTATCCACTTATAATAGCTTGACAGACATGAGAGAAAGTATTCTCAATATCGAAAACATTGATTTGCCAAAAGGACTGAAGCATAGCATCCTTGTATTCTTCGATGAATTTCGGCAAGCTCTCTTCATCATTTTCTGCTTGGTTCAAAATTTTTAGCTCCTCTTGTATTTGAATTAAAGGCAAGTTCACAAAATAAGAATTCTGTGAAGTGAATTTCAACCTTTACATAAGGATGACCTTAAAAGGTTCTGATTTCTGCATATGTAAGTCCTTTGATGGTAGAAACGAATACGTAATACCTAAAGCTGCCATCACTTGTGATTTTATTTGGTGTCTTTTATCTCATACCCATTCGGTTAAAAATGGTACCTTCATATACCTTTGCCCTTCCCAGGTTCTATAATGGCTCTCCTAGTATAAATGAACCAATAATGTGAAGCATAGCCTCACCAAATGCTTAATTTTTAGAGTTACGAGTAAGATATAGTGAGTTTTTATTTCAGATGCAGTGGAATTATTCTCAAAAGGAGATTCAAACAACGAAATATGAAAATTTTTTTCTATCAATTGCGTTTCTAATCAAACTAAGTAAATAGAAAATATAATTGTTTTCAAAGAATATTTTAGAGGTGAATAAGAAACTAAACTAGTTGCAGGAAATATGATTTAAAACCCAACTAATTAACTAGATCAGAAAAACTGCTCTTAATAGCAATAGACGAGCTCATCGTACATTACAATACATCCAAGCCAATTTACATAAAATTTCCAAAAAAGGTCCTAAAGGCATCGTAGTAAACAAGAAATTATTGACTTAAACAATCAAAAAACTATGGTAACTGCAAGGGAAGACATATTGACTTCACAAAGTCATTCAGAAATGAAACTAAACCAAAGAAAACTTTGAAGATGACATTCAAGAGTGAGTAGCAACCACCAGATAGTGAAGTTCAGATTGGTTTCAATCAAAAGCTTGCTTTTGTAAGAATGGGTAGAAAAAAGACTCTTCAAAATAAGCTAATTTGGCAAGAAAAATAGGAAACAATGTTCTCTAGTCAGAAGTTCTCATAGAATGGGCATTTTTTAATGAAAAACAAACTATTCTATGAGTATGAGAATGCGTATACCAGCTGTTGAGAGGCCCTTTACTCTGAATTTGCCCATTCCATAAACTCATTAACTTGGCCTTTCACAAATGGGTCGAGATGATTTTTTAGAGTCATTATGAACTTTTCTTCCCTCTCTTTCTGCATGGCTTGTAGAACTAAGAATTGTGAATGAATACAGTGAACTTTAAGAGGCTTTTACATAACAAAACCACTAATGTCGGTTGCACCTTAATCTTTTCTTTAATATTCTACATATGGGTCTCTATGTCTAATGAATCATCCTCAATTTCTATAGATGATGAGGAAGCCATGACAAATTGGCCAACATAGTCCTCAAAATACTCTCTCTGAGTCCGAAAATTTCTAGTTCTAAGATCTACAAGTACCTCAATGAAACCTAATTCCAGAACAGAAATAAAAAAAGCTCCAAAAAAGAAAAAAAAACAAAACTCACTTAGCGTTCTTGGTATCGGACTTTGATTTACCTTCTTTCATCGTGAATCCTGTAAGTTAAACTACAGATCAAGTATAAAAACTCTGAAAATAAATCAAACAGAGTGGAAATCGATGAAAACCTATACAAAACTGAAAAGGAACTTACCGGTGCGATCAAGCATAGCTGTGCTTCAGATTTTAGAGAGATAGATAGAGAGAGATGAGAGGAATGGAAAAGAGTGGAGGGGTATATTTGCTAGGGACCGAAAGGCGGAGAAGAAGAAGAAACGTCACAAAAGAAACCAATAAAATAATAGGAAAGGAATACTTTTAAATATTAATCGAATAAAAGGCAACCATTAAGAGTGACGTTTTATTCAATAAAAAGTCATGGTTTCTATTTTGTGACGTTTTAATAAAAAAACATCGCAAAAAGTATTACAAATCTACGATGTTTTCATAAAATGTCATAGAAAATTTGAACTTTTCGTGATGTTTTTTAAACGTCATAAAAAGTCTTCACTTTCAATGACGTTTTATTAATAAAACGTTGCATATTGTATTATTTTCTTGTAGTGCGTATTGCTTTCAAGTCTAAGCAAGAACTACTAATGAGAGATGTTATGTTAGGTATCTTATTATTAATTTTAACATTATTTGCTAATTGGATTATCAAAATAATGCTAATTAGCTTCAAATTAAAATTCAAGTTAGGATAGAAT
>JAOQMP010000009.1:16539678-16560931 GCA_027563575.1 Erythroxylum pedicellare
AATTCAAGTTAGGATAGAATATCTTGGATTTTATTGATTAATTCTAGCTATCTTGGAGGCTGAAATTAAAATGCTATATTAGATATTTTTTATAAGAGTTTGTATGAAGACATAAATCTATTTTGTGAAGACTCCTTGGTGAATCACGTTAACATACAGCTGAATGTGTCTTCTGCTATGACCTCTCCATTGTCAGGTTTAGAGATGGTTGTGGTTATAATAATTCATTTATAATTGTTAGATATATGGTGTATATATCTACTTATGTTTTTTTTGGCATGATTTTATAAATTGGACTTATCAAATATTTTTATTAATTGGAAAATCATAGCTAATTAATAATCCTTGTTTAACTTGAATTTAAAAACTATATAGATAATCTTCTAGTTGTGAAAGAATCTCATCTTGGATTGAAATCTATCTTGAGAGGGTATGTGGTGCATCACATGGGTGTAAAGCTTGGGGGTAGAGCTGGAAGTTTTACGTGGCCATATGTTGATTGAATTTGGTGAACAGCTAAAGGTGTGTGGGTGACTTTTTTATTGGTTGGAAAAGATTAACATGATGATTTTATGTTATTGAAAAATCCATTCTTCTATTGCATTTTTATTTAGCTTCTGGAGTAGCTCATGATTAGGTAATTCTAGAGCATTATGTGTGAGTTTTCTGGCCAAAAGATCCACGACTTTGGATTGATTTTATGGGGTGTTGATTAAGCTGGATGTTCATCTTTATGGAGTGGCTCTTGGGTGGATTGTTTTGTATGTTGCGTGCAACTACTACTGTGGATTGTGTGTTATGTGTGCAGCCTATTGTTGTTGTGACGACTTCCAGATTTATTTCATTGGAGTTGAACCTTTTGGGAAGTTGTTCTTCTCCTTTTTCTCAAGTTTGTTATTGTTCTGTTCTTAGTTGATTGATCACTTGAGTTGTTTGCCTAATGACTTTGTTCAGATTTTTGCGTGAATCAGCCCATTGTTGTTGCAACGACTTCTAAATTTATTTAATTGGAGTTGAACCTTTTGGAAAGTTGTTCTTCTCTTTTTTCTTAAGTTTGTTATTGTTATATTCTTAGTTGATTGATCACTTGAGTTGTTTGCTTAATTTTCTTCTATTAAAAGTTGTTTAGAAAAATCCTCTGTCGAGGTTAACACGAGTCAATTATATTATTAGGTGTGAAAATTTTACATTGAGAGACAGTTACAAAGATGTTCTAAATTGCATTAACAAATCTCAGTATCATTTAATTTGGTGATTTTCATTTTCTTATTGTTTATGTTTGCAAGAAATAGATCATAAAGTTTGTGAAACAACCACTTATACAGTTTTTCAATTAGTATCAGAGAAGGTTACCAAATCAGAACTTAGTAGCAAGTTGGTGCAGATCTGAATTTCGCGAACATGGCTACAAGAGAGGGTGCATTGATCACCATGCCATCACTATTGGATGGCTATAACTATCCTACATGGAAATCATGTATGAGAGTCTTCATCTAAGCTCAGGGTACAAAAGCTTAACATTCGGTAGTACATGGGTGGACGTATCCAATGATTACTGAGGATAAAGGAGAGGTAGCTCAAAAAGACCCATCTGAATGGACAAGAGCTAAAGAAGCAAGTGCACTTTGAAACTCACAAGCAATGCATGCAAATTTTAGTGATGTTGATGAGGGATGCTTCTCAATGATATCAGCACGTGAATCGACTAAAGAAGCGTGGGATGCTTTGTAGACTATTCATGAAGGGTCCAAATTTGTGATAGCGTCAAAACTATAGATGTTAGTTGTAAGGTTTAAAGAACTAAAGATGGATGAAAATGAGACTATAAAGGACTTTCATGAAAGGTTATGCAATATAGCAAATTAGGCATATCAACTCGAGAAGAAATATTCCAATTTGAAACTAGTCAAGAAAACGTCAAGATCATTACCTCCGAGATTTATTCCGAAAATTGCAGCAATAAAGGGGGCCCACGACATTAATGATCTATCATTAGAGAAGTAATTAAAATTCTTACAAATTTCAAAATGAATCTTTTAAGGGGTAAGCAAGAAAGAAGCAAATGATTGGCATTACAGGTTGAAATTGGAAAATGTGTGAATGATGCAGAATCTAGAAGGTTTGAATGATGCAAGAGAAAAACATGTTAAAAATGTTTGAAACTTATCTTGGCTAGATCTACGCGAAAATCAATGAATTTATGATTTGGGAGATCCAAAGAATTATAACCATAAGATTTTCACATAGGTTTCAATTACTATAAGTACGACCAAGATGTGAAGGAATAAAGCATTACATATGACTAGCTACTTTTTTCAACTTTTCAATGTCCTCTTATTTTCTTTCTTTTGCAGATATTATAGTAGTCTTTCTTTAGTTTTTAATCATAAAAATGGCTATTATTGGCTAAGTCTTTTATTCATGGTTGAAGGAACTGAAAACCTCGTTTAGAACTTTGAAGATTGAGAGACAATTGGGTATTATAGTAGAGTATTTCATTTATTCATATATTGAATTACTTTTCTATGCTTCTATTTATGATTATTTTTGATTGATTTCTAATGTGCGTTATTAATTTATTGGTTAAAATAATCATTTGCTAGATTAGAGTTTGAATTTGTAAAAGTTCAATTTTTTAATCATTTGTAATAACTATGAGTTTTCATTTGCCACACTAGAAATTATTACTGATAGGAAAACATTCAACTAGATTAAATGCAACCGTAAATGTTATGTTATCTTGTTCCGATAGTATTTCTTTTCTTCAAGCTATTGTTTAATGATATTTTGGATTGTATCTAAGGTTATTAAGTAATAATGGTTAATTGGATTACGTATTTTCGATTAACTAATCTTAAGAAAAGACAAATAGTTAGTATCAAATCAAATATCTTATTAATAAAATACTTACTATTATACAAATGATCAATCATAGTTGCAAGAATGGAAGCAACCATAAACCAAGGTTCGTTTTATTCAAAACTTCATTTTATTACTTTCTTTATTTTCCTTATTACAAAATTGATCAACCCTCCTTTCTATTAATTATTTTCTTTCGTGATGACTGATAAACAACAATTCCTCGTGGGATGGACTCCTATTTTCCTTTATTATATTTGTTTAGTTTTAGGATTTAGGAAATAATTTAGGGTACAAATGAGAGTTCCACTAACAATTATAAAATTAAATTGTTAAAGCTTATATATGACGTATTGAATGTAATGATAATTCATAAAATGATGAATACTTGAATTTCATTTCATTTACTAATGATTTGTTTTGATTGGCATACATATTAAATGAAATATTAATTTGCAATTTGAAAATTCTAAAATCTAAGCAAAAATTAAGCATTGCGAATGTGAAACACTATAAAGAATGAGATCCTATAATGAATAACTCTATAAATAAATATCATAATTGTATGGATTTGCCTAAGTAGAAAATACAATATAAGATATTCTATAATGTAATACTTATTTTTTATAGTTATTACTAGTATAATAACTCGCCTTAAACAGTTCCTATTAAATTAATTAGCAAGATTCATATTAGATATAGAATGGTAAGATTTTGAAAAAGTAAAAGTAAATTATTTGGAAATGTGATGCTTAGTTCAAGTATATATTATCTAATAAGTTTAGAATTAAATCGGATAATAGAAAGTTAAGATATATCTAAAAGGTTGGATATTATCTTACAAACTCCATTGAATAATGTTTGTTTCAATGTAAACTTGTTCTTAATATAAGTAGTAGAAGTGGGTTAAAGTTTGAAAAGCTTCAGATCTCATAACTATAAATCCAATGGAAATAATTCCTTCATTGATATATTTGAAGTTTAGTCGAAATGTTATGAGCTATTAAAATATTTACTTTATTATAAATTCAAAGAGTTTGTTCTTTAAATGATTGTGGATTTATCATGTCTAAAAGAAATTAGTAGTATTACAATTTTCCTCTTTGGTAGAAGTATGTAGAGACATACTATTTATAGGGAAAAATAATTTATATTTTTAATAGTTGAAGATATGATAATCTAAAAGCAACTTTATATTGGATATAAAAATATAAAAACTTAAGTTTTAAGAATATAGGTTTAGAGAGATAGATATAAAAGTTGCTTACTTATTATAATTCAGTTACATCGATAACATGCTAAGATGTTTAGCATTTGAGATATTTAATACTTATGAGGCAGTAAAGATATTTATTATTCTACATATAAGTTAATATTTGAGTTCAAGATTACATGGATATAAACTTTAGCTTAGCAGAAGTGGGTTATAGTTAAGATATATTTTGCTTAGAAAATATTATTTTGAGTTAAAAAGGTTTCAATGTAGCTTCAATTACTAATTTAATCCATAATACATTTTTTATTTAGTGTAAATGATTATTTGGAATTTTGGATCAATAAGTTCTTTAATGAACTTGACATAAATATCTAAGTATTCATTTAGGGCAGTTTCCATTAGGCATACAAAAGAAGCTAAAGTCTTATCAAATATCTAAGCATTCATTTAGGGCAGTTTCTATTAATTATGATAATAATTGAGATGTAAGTATAAAGATTTAAACAAATAATTAATAAAGAAAATCTAATATAATTCTCTTACTAAACCACATTTACCATATTATATGATAATCATATTACTACTTAAACCATTGTTTTAGTAGTAATATGATTGTCATATAATATGGTATAAGATACTTAAGTGACTGTAGTAACTTTTGAATCACATAATTCTCCCGCCCCTCAATTTCTTCCTCCTATGTCTCATCCTCTTCATCATCACCATTAGATTCTTAGATAATGACGTTATCATCTTCCTCGCACTCCATCATATTTACTTCTTAATGGGGACATTGGTTTGATAAATTTCCCAATTCTCCACAGTTGTAGCAAACTCCAAGTTGAGGCTTGGCATATGAATTGTTCTCTTCAAGCACTTCCTTGATTTTTCCCACCTTTTCCTTATCCATTACTTTCTCTTCCTTGAAACGAGTCCCACATGAAGGAGGTTTTATCAGGGCTTCATCCTTTATGTGGGCATTTTTTAAGTTTCTCCAACATAACTTTTACAAGAAAGCTTAATTTTTCATTTCTTGATTTGATAATTTTACCTTTAATGCCAATTTTGATCCTTTGTAAAAGTTTAAATCGATAATATCCCGAACGTATCTTGTAAGTCATGTCTCAAATCATCTAAGAATCTTAAAATCATTTGCCTCTTTGTTTCTCTCAGATCATGACGTTGAGATAATGTCATGAATTTCATAATGTAATCTTACATTGACCATGAACCTTGTATGCATCATTGATATTGTTGGAACAGAATTTGCTTATAATCAGGTGGTACAAATCCCTTTGAATCATCCATTTCATAGGGTATCTAAGGCTAAACAAAATCCTTTCCATCATGCCATCTCCTATCTTTGATTATCTCCTACCAAGTATAAGTGACTCCCTTCAACCTACAAGCCACTAACTTTATCTTTCTCTCTTCTGAGATCTAATGATAATCAAAGAATCACTTAACATTTGTGATCTAATTAAAAACTCCTTCAATACTAATATCACCATTAAAGACAAGATTATCTAATCGAAACTTAAAATTGCCTTCAAGATTTCTTTGGTTATGTGATCTATCATATAAGAACACCTCATCTGAATTCGATTCATTGTTGTAGGCAGATTACCTCTAGCCCCAAGTAAGAACAAGTCTCTTAATAGGTTGCCTTCGATCTTGTTCTTCCTTAACACAATCTCTATCATTGTTCCTATCCTTGTTGGTAAGAGGGTTAAAGGCACTAAGCCGCTTTAGGATCCCCCTAAAATAATCCTCTATCCACTGGATAATCCAACGCTCCATCTTCCTTAGTGCCTTCCTTTGGTACCAACTGAGGGTTATCTATGTTGCAATTTGTGTTTCTATTGCTATCACTAGCTATAGAGGGGGTGATTTAACCTGCTTTGATATCACTTGTCGAAGCAAGAAGCAAAAGAAGCCAATACACTTAATTTGAAGAAATTTGAGAATCCACTTGTAGAGAAAGCTTAAAGCTAACTAAATATGAGAATATTATTGATTAAATGTCAAATACAATAATTAGGAGGCCTATTTATAGGCTTGAAAAAGCAATCCTAATTTAAAGTAAAATAGGAAACCAAGAGCAAATGAAAAACTTACTAAAATAGAAAACGAAACTAAGTAGAAAAGCTATAGAAATAGAATATAAACTCAAGGTAAAAAGCTACAAAGATAGGAAACTTATGAAAAAAATGAAACATAATTTAATAGACGTTTCATGTCCGATACTTAAATTAGTGTGTGGTACTTGTTAGAGAACAAGTTCCTTGAACTAATGATAGTTATAGGTTGCATTATGTTTTAGTGGTAATTTAGCATGTTTTTAGTTGTTAATTAGATAATTTGTACTTGTTTAGGTTTACAATTACGTTAGTATGATTATGTGTTTGTGTTTTTGGAGTGCTATGTGGTTTAGAGTATGTTATTAGGATTTAATTTTGTGTGTTTTAGGTGTTTTGATGAGTTTGATAGCATTTGATACTAGGTAACGAAGACTAGAGAAGATTTGGAGAAAGCTCGAAGGAGGAGTCAAGGCCACGATCGTGACATACCAGTCACAATCGTGACTCATTAACTATAATCTTGACTTATTAACCATGATCTTGACAGAATCCAAATAGGACCAGGCTACGATCATTACTCATTAGCCACGATCATGACAAAAGGCAAATTTTAAGTGTCACGATCATGGCAGGCATGATAACATACGTGGGGATTGCTTCTAAGCTAACTTTTTGAGATTAAGCCAGCCTTGCGTAACATGCTCTAAACAAATGTGCAATTCTATAAATTGACTAATGAGGATCCTAACGCTCATATAGTTAACTTCCTGGAAATATGTGATACTTTCCGATATCATAAGATGCCGTTAGGATGAGGCTCTTTCCTTTCGCTCTAAGGCATAGAGCCAAGGCATGGTATTGTTCCCCAAGCTTTGCAAATGTCATAAGTTAGGAGCAATTGGTGTGTGCTTTCTTGGATAAGTACTTTCCCCTTACGAAGACTATGAAACTAATAAAGGAAATCGCGAATTTCCAAGAAAGTGATAGGTAGTCACTTTATGAGGCATAAGAATGATATAAAGTTTTACAAAGGAGGTGCCTTCATCACAATGTACTAAAGGAATTCATGTTGCAAATATTTTAGAACAGAGTCACTCTATCCAAGCAACATACCATAGATGCAACATTTGGTGGGTCTTTAATGAGGAAGGTGGTTGAAGAAGCAGAGGATTTATTAGAGGAAATGACAAGTAACTGTTGTCTTAAGATGATGAATAGGAGTATATAACATACAACCCTCTGGGAGTAAAAGGAAGCTATAACTATTAACCCAATAAAGAGGATGTAAGATGAAATTGACATCTTAACCCAACAACTGAATAACATGGAGGCTTTATTTTCAGCTACTGTTAAAGAACTTCAACAGAGATGTCAACTGTGTGGACAAGACAATCATGACACCATTGATTGCTTTCTAATGCAAAATAATGAATCGAAGCAGCTCAATTACATAGGGACACAGTTTGGTTGAGGAGGGGGAAACAACTCATACTTAAACACGTATAATCTTGGGTGAAAGAATCACCCAAACTTTTCCTAGTCAAACAATGTCTGAGGTCAATTCTGACTTCAAGGGCTGGTTAGATTCCAACAGGAAAAACCCAATACCACGAACTCTAAATTAGACAAAATATTGGATAAGCTTGGGAATCTAGATAACACTCACAAGAGGTTGGAAGGAAGATTCGAACAAATGATGAAGAATCATACCTCTTTCATCCTTAACTTAAAAGTCCAATTGAGCCAATTAGCATATGCATGGTCGGCATGAAGTATGGGGAGCCTTTCGAACAACATTAAACCAAACCCAAGGGAGCAACTACAAGAAATTACATTACAAAATGGGAAGGAACTCAAATAACTTATAGAGTCAAAAAGTGGGGTGCACTTTTTGACTCTATAAGTTATTCGAGTTCCTTCCCACCACTTTGTTAAGAAAGTAAAAAAAAAGGAGAAAGACATGGATATGAGTGAATACCTTCCATATGCTGCCCCTACACCATATCCACCTACGATTCCATACCCTGAACTAATACAAAAGAATAAATTGGATGCACAATTTGTGAAGTTCGTGGAGAATTGAAGACTTTGGAAATAAATCTCTCGTTCGTTGAAGCTTTGGAACACATGCCTAAGTATGATAAATTTTTGGAGAACATATTATCAAATAAGCATACTTAGGAAGAAAACCAAAATGTAACCTTAATTGGTAGTTGTAGTTCCATAGTCAGCAATCAAGTACCTTCTAAGCTGAAGGATTTAGGAAGCTTCAAAATACCTTGTGTGGATGGTGAATTTGAATTCAGAAAGTGCCTATATGATTTAGGAGTAAGCATTAATCTTTGTAGATATTCAGAAAATTGGGGCTCAGTGAGGTCAATCCAACTTCGATGCTGATCCAACTGGCTGATCAATCTATTAAAAGACCATTTGGAGTGGTGGAAGATGTTTTGATGTAAGTGGACAAGTTCATTATTTCTATGGACTTCATGTTTCTTAATTTAAAAAAAGATAAGAACTGTTTACTAATTCTTAGGCAACCTTTCATGAACACAGGAAAGGCATTGATTGATGTTCATGAAGGTAAATTGACATTTTCAAGTGGAGTTCAATATGAACAAACATTTGAAGAATCTAAAGGAAAGTAGTGTTTGCATGAAGATTGATATTATGGATGAAAGTATGGAAGAGCAAGTAGAAAGTTGCTTTGGAGAAGTTAAGTCAGTAACAGTGGAGATTGACAATGAAGTTGAGAAGGTGAACGAGATGGAGTCTAAAGGAGATGTTGAGATGGAGGAATCGAGTGTTTAAAACCATCAAGAAATATTAATACGAACTGAAGCACCCATACCACCCTCCACAGTGAAACCACCAGTATTAAAGCTTAAACCTTTAACCACACATCTTAGATATACCTTTGTAGGTAAAGATCAAACTCTACCCATTATCATTTCTAACCAACTAGATGGGAAGCAAGAAGGGAAGGTAGTAGAGATCTTTAGGAAGTGAATAAGGGCCATGAGATGGAAAATATCTAACATTTGAGGTATAAGCCCAAATGTTTATACGCATCGGATAAACCTCAAAGAAGGAAGTACAGTAGTAAAGGAACGTCAATGTAGGTTAAACCGTCATATGAAGGAAGTGGTTAAAAAGGAGGTAGTAAAGCTCTTAGACACAAGTATCATATACCCTATATTTGATAGCGAATGGGCTCAGTATAATATGTACCAAAGAAAGGTGGAAAGATCCTAAAGGAGAGTGAAAGTGGAGAGTTAATTTCAACGAGAACAGTCACGGAATGGAGAGTGTACATAGACTACCGCAAACTCAACAAGGTAACTAAAATAGACCATTTCCCTCTCCCATTTGTAGATAAAATGATAAAAAAGTAGCTAGTCACTCATTCTATTGCTTCTTAGATGGTTACTCAGGGTACAATCAGGTATTCGTCTAAACTAAAAACTAAGAAAAGACCATATTCACATGTCTTATGGTACCATTGTATATAGATGGATGCCTTTCGGGTTATGCAATATCCTAGCTACATTTCAAAGGTACATGACATCTATCTTTGTGGACAAAGTTGAAGTTATAATGGAACTTTTCATGGATTTTTTTTTAATCTTTGGAGACTCTTTTGAAAAGTGTTTAACCAATTTGTACAAGGTACTCCAAAGATGTGAATAATCACATTTAATGTTGAATTAGGAGAGGTGTGACTTTATGGGGTAAAAGGGGATAGTGCCCGGGAACAAAATTTTGCGCCAAGGATTTGAAGTGGATAAAGCTAAAATGGAAGTTATAAAGAAATCCCCACCTCTAATCAATGTCAAGAGTGTGTGGGCATTCCTAGGCCATGCAGGTTCTACCGTCGCTTTATTAAAGATTTCTCACAGATTGCACGACCTTTTACAAACTTGTTAGTAAGGACGTGCCTTTCCTTTTTGATGATAACTGTTTAACTACATTCAATCAACTAAAGGAGGCACTCACATCAGCTCCAATCTTAAGGCCACTAGGTTGGACACTCCCATTCGAGATCATGTGTGATTTACTATGCAAGCAAGACACTTACAGGACCTCAAATGAATTACACCACCAAGAAAAAGGAATTACTTATAGTGTTGTATGCATGAGACAAGTTTTGGTAATACCTTTTAGGCTCTAAAGTGATCGTATTTACCGATTATGATGTGCTTAAATATTTTTTTTGCCAAGAAGGATGCAAAGCTGAGGCTAATTCAATGGGTGCTACTCATAGAAGAGTTTAATATTGAAGTAAGAGATAAGAAAGGAGCAGAGAATGTGGTCAAGGATCACTTATCATTTCCAATGAAAATTCGCTGATGAAACCTTAATGCTACTCAATAGTATTGGGACACTATGGTTCACATATATTGTAAAATTTGTCTTCATTGGTAAGATCCCTTTTAACCTATCATATCAACAAGGAAAATGATTCTTGTATTAATGCATCTGATATTTATAGGATGAGCCAATCTTATATAAGACTTATGCTGATGTGCTAATGAGATGATGTGTTCTAGAGGATGAGATGTTGGCCATATTAACACAATGTTATGAAGCACATTGTGCTAACCATTATGGAGCAAACAAAACAACAGGTCAAGTCCTCAAGTATGGATTCTATTGGGCACATCTGTTTAAGGAAACTCAAGCTTTCGTGGCATAATGTGATCATTGTCAAAGAGTGGGCAAAATCTCCAAAAGAGATGATATGCCCTTATCCAACATCTTAGAAGTCAAAGTCTTCGATGTGTGGGGCATTAACTTCATGAACATATACATTTTATAAGAAGTAGACTATGTATCTCGCTGGGCCGACGTTATGGTATCTTCGATTAATGATGGAAAGGTTGTAATAAATTCATCAAGCGCATATTCAACCGATTTGAAGTGCCACGAATAATAATAAGTGATGGGGAACAATTTTTTGTAGCAGATCTTTTGATGCTCTCCTAAAAAGATACGAAGTCCACCATCTAGTTGCCACTCCTTATCACCTACAAGTGAGTGGACAAGTGGAAGTTGTGAATTGGGAACTTAAACAAATTTTATAAAAGACAGTGAATAGTTTTAGGAAGTTCTGGGCATTAAAGCTAGATGATGCTTTATAGGCTTACCGAATTGCTTATAAAACACCAATTGGAATGACGCCCTTTTGACGTATATATGGTAAAGCTTGTCATTTGCCTATGGAACTAGAGCATTGAGCATAATGGGCCATAAAAGTTTTAAATTTTGATTGGAAGCAAGTGGGTGAGAAATGACTTCTGCAATTAAATTACCTATAAGAGTTTCATTACAATGTGTATGAAAATGCCAAACTTGACAAGGAGAATATGAAGAGATGACACAACTCTCATCTTAAACAAAAGGAATTCGAGGTGGGAGATGTAGTTTTGCTGTACAATTCCAGTTTAAGGTTGTTCCCAAAGAAACTTAAATCGCAATGGAGTGCACCATTTACGGTCACCTAAATCTTCATCCATGGACCCTTTGATTTGAAAAATGCAAAAAAAGAAACCCTTAAGGTAAATGGGCATCACTGCAAACTGTATCTTGGCAGAGTGGTCTCGATGGAAAAGGAAGTAATTTCTTTCCTTTCAGAAACTTAAAAGCGATTCCAAAGATGCAAGGTCAAGCTAATGACTATAAATTAGCATGTTTGGTAGTTAGATTTCTTTTTGGGATGTTAGAATTAGTTAAGTCTTTTCAACAATGGAGGGGAATGGTGTGGAAGGCAAAACAATAAAGTGATGGTGCAAATATAAGGTATGGAAGGAACTAGGGTGTGACATAAAGGAAAAGAATTAAAAACGAGAATGAAATGTTAAAATTTCTAGTGTCACGATTATGACATGATCGTGGCCTAACCTGCAGCAGGATAAGAAGGGACACACGATTTTCATGCATTTTTTTTCCAATTTTACCCCTTGTTTCTTCTTCCTAACCTATATATTCACACTTACCTTCATTTTTCTCACCAACACCACTCTCTCTCTATAAAAGCCAAACTCTCAAATCCTTTCCCTTCTCTCTATAGAAGTCTTATCTCTCTGAATTCTTCAAACCTATTATTCTAATGGGAGTGAAAATTAAGCGAACGGTCAAGTGTGCTTAACTAAAAGGCAAAGCACAAGTGTTAGAGGAAGATAACGAAACTAAGTGGTGAATTACGAAGAGTCTTTTCTAATTTTCTCGGAAGAAGAAGGTAACTAGTTTTAAACTCTTAGTTTGTAAAAAATAGTTGTGCCTCGATATTTGGATTTTGAAATATTAGAAACTATTGGATTGAGAGAACGGGTAGAAAATTTAAGGGGAAGAATTCAGTGGAAAATTTATGCACTTTAATTATGTCATTTATGAAGAACTCACCCTAGAGTTCTTCACCTCCCTCTAATTTAAGCTTAGTAACCCTCAGGATCTATAGTTTCAATTGCGCGGTCAACAGTAGAGTGGAACTACAAGAAGTTGTGTGAAATCGGTAGATTCTCGGAGTCAACCATAGTAGACCAACATGATGACTTTCTTTTTACAAGCTATTAGACTGAACTGATTAGGTTGAAGAATTTTTACTCTAAAAATGCCATCGATAACATAATTTGTAGTCCTGAGCACTTATTATTACATAAGTTTATATTGAAACCAATAAGTGTTCAATCAAGGAACTTTTCCTGTTGTGATGCATAGACCATAGGGTCCAAGTTTGCACCTCCACCCACATCTTTAACGCTATTATTGTTACTGCGAAAAAGAGAAGCAATAATTTGAGCATGGGGTACTTAGTTACAACTATTACGGAGTATTATCGTGTCAATTATGATGGACTAACTGTATGTCTTCTTGAGTTCCTTAACACTCATCAATTGACAAGAGTTTAGATCTTGAAGTCCTATAATATGGAACTTCAAGATATCAACACAAAATCTCATGTTAAGAATAGGATGGGACAGACTAGTCTGAGCTCAACACCACTACAAAAAGAGGAGGAATCAATCGGTGAAGACTTTCGAGGGGAAGAGACAATTGAATGGGTGAAGGTACTTAAAACAATCCCAAATATTAACAAAGCAATTGCAGATAATGCCAAGGTGTTGAAGGAGATAGAGAAGGAGCAAAGACGTCAACACTAAGACATCCGAAACATTCAAAAATACTTCGCTGCTCAAGGTATGGAGATTCCACCTCCAACACCATTGCCATCACCACCTCAATCACCACGACGGGTTTTTATACTCTAACCCTTGTCTTTTTATTTTTATTTTGTTCCTATATTTTCTTACCATTTTTTTATTCCTATCTTTTGTGTTACTTGTTCTTCTCACATTTAAGACAATGTGTTATCTAAGTGTGGGGAGGGTTGTGTGCATTGTATGTTTCTATTTTGAGTGTTTGTATACTAAGTCTTGTTTAGGTTTTCATGATGCGACTCGTTTGAATGTGTCAATGGCTAGGACTTAATGAAATTAGTTTAGCTTTCAATATAGTCTTCTAGGTTGTAAAGATTTATTAGCTTGTGAAATTTGGGTCCTAGGTTGATTTGGTTAAATATGCATGTTAATTAGGATATAATGTTAGCTTATTCTCTCTAGGAATTTATCACATAAATTTATAATTTTAGGTTAATTGAATAAGTAGCATCATTAGTATCTTTTTATGTGAATGATTAGCTAAAGAAATAAGGTAAGCAATAAAATGTGAAAAAATGTGTGTATTTCTTAAACAAATAACTATTCCGCCAACCTTTTGGTTATGAATAGAGCTAGTAGCTAGTTGAGAATGTGATCTAGCTGAGAAACTGGGGGACACTCATCACAAATTTTTGCCTTCTCTTCAAAAGGCTAGAATGACATTCTAACCAAGCCTATGAATAAAAACATGACCTAGTTGAGTAATCAAGGGACATTCATTGCAAATGTTTGCCTTCAGGTCAAAAGACTAGGTCAATGTTAATGGAAATTAAAAAAATAGTGCTTTGATAAATAAATCCAATCAATCTTTGTGAATAGCTTGAATTTTCTTGAAAAGCTACTTAGGGATAGTTACAATTTTAATTGACCAAAGAATTATCAATGTCTATGTGCAAGTGATGGGGGTGAATGAATTTGACATTAAGGTCTTGACTAATTTGTATATTTAATTTGAAGTGCTTAGCTATAGATTTGATAAGTTAATAAGTTAGAACAACTTGAAGGTTTGTGTTTAAAGTTAAATTAGCTTTGTGAAATTTAATGCCATTATACCATTATTGCATATGCATGCTTATATGTGTCATTGTTTGGTATGTTTATGTTTTGTTTTGTTTTTGCTTTTGCTTTTGCTTAAGGATAAGCAAAAGTTTAAATGTGAGGATGTTGACAATTATAGGTTGCATTATGTTTTAGTGGGTAATTTAGTATGTTTTTCATTGTTAATTACATGATTTGTTTTTGTTTAGGTTTAGAATTATGTTAGTATGATCATGTGTTTGTGTTTTTGGAGTGTTATGTAGTTTAGAGCATGATATTGGGCTTTAATTTTATGTGTTTGCAGTGTTTTGATAAGTTTGTTAGTGTTTAAATCCAAGTAAAGAAGACAGGAGAAGATTTGGAGAAAGCTCGAAGGAGGAGCCAAGGCCACGATTGTGACAAAAGTAACCAGCACAAGTCACGATCTTGACTTATTAGCCACAATCTTAATAGAAGCAAAAAATGACTAGGCTACGAACGTGACAAAAGCCAAACAAGACTCGGCCATGATCATGGTAGAAGCCTTCAAGTGATAACAGACAAGGGAACGACTTCCAAACTTAAATTTTTGAGTGTTATTTCAGACATTTGGGTCTGGATGAAACCTAGTTTTTACTCTAAATGGAAAACGAATATAAAAGGAAAAGAAAGAAGCCCTAAAGGAGAGCCTCCATTTTTTTTCTACATTTGGAAAAAAGATAAGGAAAAAGGGAGAAGAGGAGAGAAGAGGATAGATAAAGATGTAACTTCTGCTGTTGCTGCCATTCCAGTCCACTCTAATTTATATTTCTCTTTCCATCTTATTATTTCTTTCATTTTGATATATAAGATGGATGTGATGATGAAGAATTTGGGTTTAAGGATATTCTAAAATTTTTAGAGATTTATTCTTGAACCAATGTTGGTTTGATTACTTTTGATGTTAATAAGTTAGGTAATGTGATTGTTTATTGTATTTTCATGATTCGGTAATAAATCGAGAGAGTGAACCAATAAAAAAATGACTAGATTAGGTAATGAGAGCTAAACAATCTAATAGATCAAGCAAAAAATCATATCGGTAATTTATACGAAGAAAGATCTTGTGTGAGGACTCGATTGTCTATTAGAGTGCTTAAGATCTAATTGGAAGTGTGGGTTGTTTGCTAATTGAGATATTACAAATTTAATAATGCAATTTAATTAGGATTTATGATTTAAGGTTAACTAATTATAACTCAAGAGAGAGTAATCACCCTTTGAACTTGTAAGACTGATACCGAATTAACTCAAAAGTGATTAAGTTAGCATTAGATGATAGGATAAATTCCCTTGTCTCATAATTGATTAATCTTCCTTGCGTGAATTTCCAATTGTTAATTGCTTAATTTCTTATTTAATTGCTTAATTTCTTGCTCATTTTTTATTTTCATTTTAATTACACTTTTAAGCCTTAGACAAATTAGAATTCAATTGGTTCACTAATTCCTCATGGGATTGATACCTCATATACTACGCTTATGATGCGAACTATTGAGAGTTTTATAAGATTGCTCAACAACTAGCTTGAGAATTTTATTTGAAACATTATTTGTATATTTATGAAAATTCTCATTATAATATTTGTATAAGTCATCTTTTTGCTTGAGGTTTCTAAAATATCTCATATATGGATTGATATGTTTTGATACTACTTATGAGTTATCCTATTCAAGGGTAGATCACTTCGTAATCATTGGATATAACATGAACTATATAAAGCTAGTTAAATAATCATTATAGAATTTGTCACCTTAAATTAATTAGGGATAACATTCCATTATTCTTTATCAGTATTGAATTGAAAAATCCTTAGTTACGATGAAATGATACTTTATAAATAATTTTTACAATTACTAATGGTGGAAAACTAATATAATTATATTCAAATAGATTAAACATTAATTTTGTAATTTATGATTAATCGAAACTTATCATTATAAAAAGATTGAATTATACCAAAAAAATTATGCACAAAAAAATTAGCAAAATTACTTTGACATTCTTAATATTTGGGTAATCATGATGCATTTTATACTCTAATATTGATCTATAGATATAGATTCTTTAATTAGAGAACTAAAGATAAATTAAATGAGCATAATTTATCTAATCTTAAACATAGTTTAGGGTTATAATTTATACACATTGTCAATATATTTAGGAAACTAATAAGTTACACATATAGAAAGGATAAAGAGAAAGAAAAGATAATTTAATTAAGTTGGCCATAATTGTAAAGTTTGAAAAACTTTAAAATTAAAAATAAGATATTTAGTAAATAAGGAACAATATATTAAATTTTATTTGAATTCAATTGATAATTAATTATAAATTTAATTAAAGTTTAATTAAATTTAGGATTATATCTCAATTAATAACCAAAAAATTTAAGTCTCATCATAATTACTCCTTATAATTTATCTCTATGGATGTATATGAAAGATGCATGTGTGTTCTTGACAGTGATTGTGCCAGAGCCTTCAAATCTGAAATATAGAATTGATGTATTCTTACAATCATTAATATCATAATTGCAACATCTTTAGGAATATGGTGTCCAAACATATGATGTGTCTATAAAATAAAATTTTGTGTTAAGAGCGGCTTTTATGTGGACCATTAGTGATTTTTTGGCATATGTCATGTTGTTTGGATGGAGCATAGTAGGAAAATTGGGTTGTCCTTATTGTGGCAATGATTATGATGCATTTTATCCTCCAAACGGGGGCAACATATATTGGTTTGACAATTACAGGAAATTTCTTCCTCTAGATCATCCATTTAGATGCAATAAACAAATGTTTATTAAAAATAGGATGGTAAAAACACCTCCTCCTCCCCACAAAGCCGGTGAAGAGACTTTGTAGGATATTGATGAATTAGGTTTGTTGAAAGTTATAGAATTTGGAGCTGATGAAGTAAATGCAAGCATTGGTAAAAGCTTTGGTTGGAGAAAACGAAGCGTTTTTTGGGATTTGCCACATTGGAAAACTAATTTGATGTATCATAATCTAGATGTGATGCATATTGAAAAAAATATTTTTGACAATTTGTTAAGTACTATAATAAACATTGAAGGGAGGATAAAAGATAATGTAAAATCACAAACTGATTTGCAACTTTTTTATAGAAGGAATGAGTTACATAAAAATCTTTGCATCGGTAAATATCCGAAAGCATATTACACTTTGAACAAAAAAACAAAATGAAATTTTGTGTGAATGGTTGAAAAGTCTAAAGTTCCCTGATGGTTATGTTTCAAACTTGACAAAGTGTGTGGACATGAGGAAGTACAAATTATTTCGGATGAAAAGTCATGATTGTCATATGTTTATGCAAAGGTTAATTCTAATTACATTTTGGGAGTTTCTACCGAATAAGGTTTGGGAAGTAATAATAGAATTAAGTTTGTTTTCCAAAAGTTTAATATCATCTGAAATCAAGTTAGCTGAAATGAAAAAATTAGAAAGGGAAATTCCAGTAATCTTGTACAAGTTAGAAGAGATTTTTCCTCCAAGCTTCTTTGACTGTGTGGAGCATTTACCTGTACATTTAGCACATAAGGTAAAACTAGCCGATCCAATTCAATATTGATGGATATACCTGTTTGAGAGGTAATTATAAAAAATTGATTGGAAATGAAGTAATAACATGTTTTAACTAGTATATTGTAATAACCATATTATCTAATATAGGTATTTGCATCACTTGAAGAAAAATTTCAAAAACAAGGCTAAAGTTGAAGGTTCAATATGTAATGCTTATTTAGTAGAGGAAGCTAGTACATTTTGTCCACATTATTTTGAGCTGCATGTTTACACAAGAGAAAGAAAAGTTCCTCGTAATGACAATAGGGGAGGAACGAGTCATGCTGATGGTAACTTATCCATTTTCACATATGCTAGACGAACATATGGACATTCAATAAGAAGAATGTTAAGAGAGGAAGAAATTGAGGTTGCCTATGGTTGCATTTTGTTGAATTGTCAAGAGGTTTAACCTTTCGCGCAATAAGTTGAAAATGATTATTTCGATTTTCAAATTTTGTGTTACTCATAATTGAAATACATAATAATATTTTTAAATTATATAAGGAATTTTTAAGCGAGGTAATGCCAAACAAAACATAGGATGATATAAATAAAGAAGTTGGAAGACACTTTCCTTGATGGTTCGAGAGGTATATAAGTTTTTACGTTAAAATATTCAAATGATTGAATTATAAGATTTAAGTTATCAAATGACATTATACTCTTTGATATGATAATTTCTTTTTATGTAGGCCTTAGAAAATCCAATAGAGAACAAGTTCATATGTGATCTTGCAAAGGGACCTTTGTGAACTGTTAAATCATATCTGATGTATTTCGTTAATGAATACAAATATCATACAAAATATCATGGTCATAGTATAGCAACAGGGAGAATTGATGGATTACTATGTAAAAGTATTGAGGTACTTGAAATTGAGTACCTTGCATTGCCAATAAAGCGAAGTTTGATATTCAAGTTTGACTAGTTTGACTCGACTCTAGATGTTGGAAGAAAAGTGCATAGCCGATACAATCTAATTGAAATCAACAATCGAAGAAGATTGAGACAATTTGAACCCTTTGTATTAGCAATGCAAGCAAAACAGGTGTGTTATGTCCCTTTCCCGAGTTTTCAACAAGATAAGTCAGATTGGTTGGCCTTTTACAAAGTTAAACCTAGAGGTGTTTTTAAATCATATGGAAAAGGGGAACAGAGAATTGAAAGTGAAGCATTCCAGGAAGATGTTTATGAAATAAATGCATGTGTCACATATGACAATAATGAACCTTTGAATGATCCATTTAACAAATATGTTGAAATTTTATCTAGGAAGGATGACGAGGGCCATAGATCTGAAGAGGAGTCGGAGTTTGTTTCTTATTCTTCAGAAGAAAAAGATGATTGTAATTTACAATTAAGTATGATAGCGATTAATTTGTGTTTGTAATTGCATATTTTATTCAAGAAAACAAAAATATTTCCTTTTCAGTATATTATGTAAAATATTTAATTCAAATTCTTAATCAAGGAATGTCAACATGGTGACTGGTTCAGGATGGTATTAATTCATTCCGTTGGGAGAAATGTGGCAAAATTGTCCCTTCCAAACGATTAAACAATGCAGAAAAATGTCTACTTCATACACTAATGATCATTTGCCTTCCATAGCCGATCTTTTTCTTCAACGTGTATAGTATACTATGAACAATGTCAATTTCCTTATCATGCAGATCTCATTTCCTTTTATGAAGCTATTATATATATTCACATTTGATGGTATATACAACATGTTGTTTTAAGCTTCCTTGAATCTCAAAGATGACCTGTATACCTATGAAGGCGGGAGCAATGTCAGAACGATCTATAAAGGGTTAGGGAAATCGGTTGTTTTGGAAAATTTTTCAATTCCATATACCTCATCTGGACATTCACGTATGCATTTCACTCCAAATTTGGTTCGTTTAACAGTTTTGTAATTTGACAATATCTAAGTTATATACTGATTATGTTTTAGGAAAACCGTTTCGTACTGACAGTTCATCTAGAGAGTTTGTCTTCCATACTAAATTTGACGACTCATTCACTGTACCCTCTATAAGTTTAGCTATAGCAGAAATGCTATTGCAAGAAGGTGTCAAAAACCTACGCCTGAGGGAAGAACTATCACTGTTTCAATTGGTGTGTTCGAACATGTCAAGACCCTTCTCAGGAATCCAGACATCGGGGACTCATTTACCTTTATCGACTTTTATATCACTTATAATCCAAGGAAATAATTATATCATTGTCATTTATCGATGCAATCTTATTGAGTGTGGGTTGTTATTATTCTTGTTCTATGACTGTAACAATTGTTAACCTTCTAATTCAAAGTTTGTACTTGAATATGATATTCAACAAATCGCTTTATTTCCCTTTGAATTCAATATTATGTAAAATATTGAATTGAAATTCTTATATTTCTAGCGAATTCTATAAACAATGAATTTCAGGTATAAATATGCTACCAAAGAGACAATGTGATGTAATGCACCCTAAGTTCAGACGCATGTTCAGAGGTTCTTAATGTGATGGTCAGCAATCACAATCTGCACCTATAACTGAATCGCCTCCTCCCCCTCTAGTGCCTACAGTTGTAGATAATGTATCACCTACTGCTCCTTATGCTACACCAGCCACCACTCCTATATCATCCACTACCCCTATATCAGATGGAGGAGACGACCGCTAGCTTGGAACTGAGGGAACTGATGGAAGAATGTACATAACAATTTTCAATAATCTGTAAGTTAAATCACATGAAACACTATATGTTTATAATTCAGTTATTGGTTTAATTTTTTGCAAATGATATAAAATTATTTATTTTTATATTAGGTTGATTCCGTTTGGACCGTGTTCTATAAATATGACATCTAAATTTAAGGAGAGGATTAATCCTGAGGGTTATGTATGGAAAAACATCTCCCAAGTCACAAAGGCATTTTACTTTCAAGAGTTTGAGGTACAATTAAAGACTTTTACTCGTTTTTAATTGATTTGTATACATTAATAAGATAAATATTATTAAATTATAAGTTATCGATTTTTTTCATACTTATTTGAGAAAGCATTTTTCTAGGATTTTGATTTTGACGCGGTCATACATAAGGTATGAGAGAGGCAAGCTCGTATGCGTTATCACGACTTTATTGGTGTGATACATAAGGTTAGTGTATGACCGTCTTATATATTTGGGCAAATATGGAGTCATTGGCAGGAGTATTGGACATCACCGGAGGCAATGT
>JAOQMP010000009.1:16577786-16593529 GCA_027563575.1 Erythroxylum pedicellare
CTAGGTCACTCACCAATAGCTTCCGAAGCTAATGCCTGGAAGTCTCGGCAACGTCTGTGGGTTGACGTTCCAAATGCACCTCTATAACAATTAAAATACACAAATATTACCAAGTGTACAATCAGAAATGTTTAATAATGCACATGGACAAATTAAAAATGTGTACAATCCATGTTCGTGACATTCCCGGCATTATTCCGAAAATTCTCAACGCAAAATTTTCCTCTAAATTTTAGAAAATCATAGACACCAAAATCACTCAATTCGGACCTCTATAGGTCCAATTATTGTTAAAACATGGACCAAAAAAATAATTACTCGATCCCCTCACTTTGACCTAATCAATCCACGTTAATGTTTTATTATGATGCCAAATGGAGTGTTTGTAGTGCTTTTTCGTAGATCACCCTTATCGGAGGATACGTACCGGAATGACCTGCGGGCGTCTCGGTGTGTGCCCTGTGGTAAGGGGGCGCTACAGGTAAGCTTGAAAAGCTTGTGGGTAATGGATTTATAATTGAAAAATAAGCAGAAACCATTAAAATATTCATTTTTAATGTAAAATTCACATTGAATCCATGAAACACTAATTTCCCCAAATTCTCAACTTATCAAACAATTCATAAGCATCATAAGTCATGCATTCATTAAATTTGTCAACACATTTTAATCATATAAGCACATTAGAATAGTTTGGGTAGGTCCATAAACAGAGCGTACTAACACATTCTTACATAATGGTCTTATGTAGCCGTGAATAGAATGTACTATCGCAATCCCACATAATGGTCTTGTATAGCCGTGAACAAAGGGGAGTTTATGAAGGAGCTCCATTCCACTAGCTGGCAGTTGGGAGAAGCCTTTAATAGAGTCGAAGTGTACTTGACTTAATAGAATGGACCACCACAAACCCATATAATCATACATTTCACATCTTGTAAACATGTTGCCCAAAATATCACTTTTTTGAAACTTGACTTCATAAACATAATCCCTTTTCAAAAAATCATTTCCATATTCTTTCCATAAATCATCAATACAATACATATACAAAACATATAACACTTTCTCAAAGCATTTAGAGAACAAGAAATGCACATTCATAAAATATTTGAAATCATTTATTTCCATTACTAAAAAAAATTATTGGCTTATTAACTCAATTATAAAAATGTAACTCACCTTAAATTCCTTGCTTAATACTTGCTCAAAGATGCCTCTCCTCTTGCTCCTCTTACCTTTCTTGATTCCTTTTACATAGGCAAAAATCCTAGTTCAATAGGGTTGCAAATTGAAAACCCATAAAGTGTATTCACTAAAATTGATTAAAGAATATTAAAACCCATGCATTTCCTAAGCTTCATGAACCAAAATGTAACATCCTGTTATCCATGTTAAGGTGCGAATAGTGAATTATGAAAAATAAATGAGAAACTAGATAATGCATATCATGCTTTGCACATTTTTGCATATGAATATGATTGTACATGCATTCATTGACATTTTTCGGGTATAATTTAGTTATAAATGCGATCAAGATGTGAATTGAGAATTATTTGTGGTGAAATTTTATTTGGAGCGTAGTATGATTATTTCAAAATGTTTGGTGAATTTTAGGAAATTTAGGATATTTTGGACTAGGAAATATAGCCAGTCAAATTGTGACAATTGGCTTACATGAATAGTGACACGTGAAGGATGTGTAAAGCATACACGTATTTTAATGTTTTGAGCAAGGAAAGTTTACTGTAGCTATCATTCTTCACTGTGAAGAAATAGTCAACACCGAATAGTAAATTGTTATGCATTCTGTACAGTTAATTCCCTCTTATTGCTGGAATTAACTGCTAGATCAAGTAAGTGAATTTGATGATGTTTTACTGCTGTTGATTCTGCATATGAATTTATTCATGAGTGTTTGAGAAGTGTAGTTTCGGTGGTTAATGAATGAGATGATAAATGAAAGATTTGTGAAATAGGATTGTCCAGAAATGTACGAAATGGGCCATGTTCTTATATTAAAATGGATATGCAAAAATGCTGGGAAGTTGACGTAAAAATATATACTCTGTTTTGGTTTAGAGAAATCCGAATATGGTGATTTAACTATTCATGCGTGAAATTATGAAGTACTTTTAGAGATGGTTTTACATGGATTTAAATGAGTTAAATGATATGAAATGAATTTTTGGTGAGGTTGTGAAATAGAGTTGCTTAAACGATAAATTTATGATGAAATGAATCAGTAGAAAAAATTGGAAAAAAAGCATCAGATGAATGTAGAAAGAGAAACAAGTTGTAGAAACTAGAAGTTATATGTATAACAATCAGATTTGTGATTTGTTTTGTGCTGTTGAGATAAAATTTAGTTAGATGAATTGGTTGGAGTGTTATTTGTGTTGATTAAAGAAGATTGAAGTAAGAATCAAAATCTGGAAAATACAGTAGAGAGAAAGAATTTGTGAAGTTTCAGATTTGTGATTTTTGATGTGTAAACTTTAATTTGATTTTTTTTGAGATTGTATAGAAGTTAGAAATACATCCTTGATGTGTTAGAAGTGAGTAATCTGGAAAGGAATGAAAATAAGATGGAAGAAAATGAGGAAGTTGTTTAACACGGTGAAGAAGATTACAAGTCGTGATCGTGCTATCGTTTAAGAACGTCACACGGTAGTGACTTCATAGGTGTTAGGTGATCTCGCGATTGTGCAGATGTATGATTGCAACCAGAAGATGAAACTCGCGATCGTGCAGACACACGATTGTGACTTTCAATTATTTTTTTGAAAGTTATTTGTGAACATCCTTCGATATTTTTGTTATAACTTGTTGGCCTGATGTCCAAATGACTTGATTCTTAAACCATTAGATTTGAAACATATTGTTATTCATCTCCACCAAAAATTATATCCATCTAAAATGGGCTTGATTTTTGAATTTAAGATGAACAAGTTGAGGATTACTAGAATATGATAACTGGTATTATTTCACTGAACATACTTCAGTATTTTGAGAATATTTTGATCAGTAGGTATCCGAATGGAATTATTCTTCATTTAAATTAAACTATAGATATATGGATATAAATTTTCTAAGAGATTAAATTTTAATTCTGCCTTTAAGAATTCAAAATCTGACATGAATTTGATCACAGAATGCAGTTTTGGTTTATGAACATTTCAAAATAATTGGAGTATAATTTTCAGATTTCTAAACCAAATTGTATGCTCTTAGTGTGATTAGAAACTTAAGACATTGTGTAACAAATTTCTAGAAGAAAGTGCTGCCTAATTGTGTCAGTCACCTTATCAGAATGATGATGCAAGTTAACCTGAAAGTATGTTGTTAGAAAATCTGAAATGGTCATTTGATATGCACGGGTGTAAGTTAAGACCTCACACACTTGATTGTTTCAAATGGACAGCACAGCTATGAATTTTGTGTAGCAAGACCGTGACTTTTCTGGGTTATTATGCACGGGCGTGCATGATGTTGCACACCTGTGACTTGGTTCTTGGAATGTAAATTTTTTATGAGGGCTTTGATATATGAATGATTTGGTAATATGAATTCGATAAGATACCCGAGTTTATCATTCAACATGCATTATGCATTTTTGATATACATAGATGTGCATAAAGGCATGCTTATACATTTGTGCAAAAGCGTAATAAGTTTCAATGTTTTGTGTATGTTATAAAGGAGCACGTTGGATGACAGTCAGACCTTACCGGACCATCCAGGGAATAGCATATCGAAGCGTATTATAAGTTAACCTAGATGATTTTCCTAAGATTGATTATATTTGTCTAATTTCCAAATAATAAAATTTTGTGATTTGTTTATGAATTTCAGGCTTAAAGTCCAAGGAGTTTAATATTTGGGAATGTATTGGAAGTGTTCTATGTGTACTTGAATTTTGAATGATATTTGAATTCTCAACGAAATTTGAATGCCAGACTTAGGTCCGATGTCTATGAGATTCTAACTGTGCATCATATGTGATTGTTATACTTGGCATATTCTGTATTTGATGCCTTTTGTAAAATGCATGCTCAGATAAAGGCGTTATGACCAGAGTAGCCTGTATGAAAGCACTTGCACATAGAGTTTTGCTTCGTGATTTCTGATTCTACACGTAGAGCTATGCTTCGTGATTCTGTTCTGACTGAGCCCAATGGGCCAGTATCTGTATACGTATGTGATAGGTACTCAATCATAACATTAATAATCAATCTGGAGTCTCATGTGCAATTGTATTTGTAAATATCTATCCTAATTCACAATGATTACATGATATGCCATGTTAATGTGAGTATTTGGAATATACATGTTATGAATGAATATTTGTGATATATGCGATTCGTGTATATGACTTGGGTGAAATCATCAATGATGGTTCGCTCATTGAGTTCGCAAAACTTAAAAAATTGCAACGTGGCTTTTCAAGTACGAGATAGGAGACCTAGTTTCTTAATTTGGATTAGAGGAACATTTTAGACTAGTTATGACTTAAAGGTCTGTCAGCTATCATCGGAGGACTTGTAATTTGTATATTGTAGTTTTTGTCCAGAACTTGTATAAAGTTTGTGAAATATAGTGAAAGCTTTCGTGAATGAATGCAATGAAAGTTTTTAAATTTTCACTTCTTTTAATTAAGTTAGTTGATGCCATATGTAAGTTGGTTTTGAATTTTCTCTAACATACCATTATCATAGGATATGTACTTGAATGTCCTTAGATGTTCGGGTATATACTTTATGATAGTGGGATGTTTCACAAAACCATCCCAAAATTCCAAAGAATTAAAATCAAACTTACCTTGAATTTTCACCAAATAATAAGATTGTTGGCTCAAAGGGAAGCCCTTCTCTTCCTCTTTCTTTCTCCCTTCTTGCACAACCCCAAAACCTCTCTTAAAAACTAAGAAAGGATGAAACCCTAATTATTTTTCCTTCTTTTCTCTCCTTTCTCTCTTCTCTACGACACTCTCTCTTTTTCTCTTCTTTCACTCACGTTTTTGCTTCTTCAAATGCAAGATCACTTTCTTTTCTTCCTATTCTACCCTTAATGAGTGTAAAAAGTCCATTTTGCCCTTCATTTATTTCTTATGTCTTTAATGCTTAAGTGATATACCAAAAATGACCTTCATGCATTCTTACCACTTTTAATTCTACTAACCCATTGAAATAAATCCTTCTAACGATAGACATAATATTTAACTCCCAAAAATTTATTCTATCAAAACTTCATAATTTATTCAAACCATGCTAAATTCTATAAAAAAGAAAATTTGGGGGCCAACAAATCCCAACTCAAAAGTCACTATAAATCAATACTCCAAACATGCAGAATCATCACACATTCAAGGTGGAACTTGGAAGGATTTTAGCTAGGACAATAAGGCAACTATATTTTGATTCTTTAGTTAACTTTGTGAGGGTGAAGCATGGATTATTGGTGCAACAATTAGACATGAACATAAACAAACATATGGAGGTGTAAGGAAGTGTGTTTCGATGATGTGTGAGAGGAAAGAAGAAGAGAAATGACCATTGCTAGAGTTGCCCCTGCTGAAACTTACATCTAAGGTGTTAGGTGTCATCTAATGGAATGGTCATATGTCTTATGACATGTTCAGCACTTATCAATTATAGGTGCTGGCAAATGTCTCCAACTAACTAGGTCACTTGTCCATTAATCAACTATGTCATTTTTCAGCAACTTACCAACCCATTTGTCACACAATGATTGATCCATTTGTCAGTTAATTAATAGTCCATTTATCTCCAATTTAACTATGTCAAATGTCACTCAATTATAGGCTAAATCGTTAAAATTTTTCCCGTATAAATTTATCCTACCAGTTTCCATTTGTCCTAATCCAAATTTACATTTTAATCCATCAATTTCCTAATCCATAACATTAAATTCCAAATTTTCTAATTGAAATCCAATCATACCAAAATTCAAGAAATCAAAACACAATTCACATTTATACACAATCTGTTACCTACCACCATCAATCCATCTTCTCTGATCTCTATTTCAGAAGGTTTCCCTCTTTTAATCTCTTTTTAGAGCCTGCCCAAATACCCATCTTGTTCCTACAATTCCTTAGTCTTCTCATTCAATATTGGCCTCACTCTAAAGTTAGCTAATACATAATCAAACTCGACTTGCCTCAATGTCACATTAAGTTTGGCTAATTTCTTTAACAAAGGAAAGTATATTGTCTCCATATGTACCATAGTGGAATTCCTACTCAGTGCATCTACTACTACATTACCTTTCCTCGGGTGGTAGTCTATCATCATATCATAATCTTTCAACAGCTCTAACCACCTTCTTTTCTCAAATTCAACTCCTTTTGGCTCATCAGATACTTAAGACTCTTATAATCTATAAACACCCTGGTGGTGACTCTATATAAGTAGTGTCTCTATACCTTCAATGCAAAAATTATGGAAGCTAACTTCAAATCATGTGTAGGATAATTCATCTCATAGGGCTTTAATTGCCGAGAAGTGTAAGCAATCACTTTATCACCTTACATCAACACACAGCCCAATCCTTTCCTTAAGGCATCACTATACACTGTTTATCTGTCACTATCCGAAGGAAAAGTCAAAACTGGTGCAGTTGTAAGTCTATTCTTCAATTCCTTAAAACTACTCCAGCACTCCTCTGTCCATAGAAATTTCTGATTCTTTCTTGTCAAATTGGAAAGTGGAGTTGTTATTATGGAAAAGACCTCCATAAACCTTCTGTAATACCCAGCAAATCCCAAGAAACTTCTCACTTCAGCTACACTCTTAGGTGCTTCTCATTTGACAACTTCTTATATCTTCCTCGGATCTACATGTACTCCCTGCTCTGAAATCACATGTCCAAGAAATGTCACTTCCTCTAGCCAAAATTCACATTTTTTGAATTTGACATACAACTCATTCTTCCTCAATGTCTCTAAAGAAATCCTTAAATGTTCCTCATACTCCTTATCACTCTTAGAATAGACTAAAATATCATCAATAAAGACAATGACAAATTTGTCTAAGAAGGGCTTAAAGACTCTATTCATCAAATCCATGAAAGTTGTAGGTGCATTTGTTTGCCGGAAACGTATGACCAAGAACTTAAAGTGGCCATTCCATGTTCTAAAAGTATTCTTTGACAAATTGGACTCCTTTATCCTCAACTGATGGTAACCTGATCTCAAATTTATCTTTGAAAAGACCCTTGCCCCTTACAACTGATCAAACAAGTCATCTATGTGTGGAAGTAGATATCTGTTCTTAATGGTGACATGGTTAAGCATCCTATAATCCATACACATTCGCAATGATCTGTCTTTCTTCTTCACAAAAAGGACTGGAGCTCCCCAAGGTGAAAAGCTCAGCCCAATATAACCTTTCTCCAACAAATCTTCCAATTTCTCCTTAAGCTCCTTCAATTCTGCTAGAGCCATTCTATAAGGCGGAATCCAAATTGGCGTTGTGCCTGGAAGAAGCTCAATGGAAAATTCAATTTCCCTAGGCAGCGGTAGTGTTGGTAACTCCTCGGGAAAGACATCCGGGAATTCTATGACCACTGGTATAATTCCCTCTATGTGCCTTTGTATCTACCACATAGGCCAAAAATGTTTCACACCCTTTCCTCATCATTTTCTCTACCATCAAAGCCGAAACAATTCTCGATGAGCTAAATTTTCTGTCTCCCACAAACATCACCTTGCCTCCATTATCAAACTCCAACCCCACTGTCTTCTATTTGCAATCTAAGCTGGCATTATATTTCTTTAAGATGTCTATACCTAAAATCACATCTAGTACTCCCATCCTTAATGGCATTAAATCCACCACTATGTGTCCCCCACCAATTTGTATCTCATAATCTCTATAAACTTAGCTAATCATAATATACTGGCCATTTGGAATACTCACCATCAAAGGAGTATGCAATGGGCTCAAATCTCTACCATACACAGTTCTACCCAATGAAACAAAGGAGTGGGTAGAACCCAGATCAATTAAAACAATTTTATCATCATCAAATAATTTAATCATACCAGTCACAACTTCTAGAGCGATCTTTGCGTCATCTCGCATCATTGCAAACACTCTAGCTAGTGCTTACCTCCTTGGTTTTCCTAGAGGATTCACCCTCCTAGCTGTATCAGAGCTGTCTAATTCTATTGCAGTCTTGTGCCCTACTGTCTTAGTTCTCTTTGAAGCTTGCATCTGTGTTCCCTCTCTTATTGCATACTTCGGACACTCTTTTTGCCATGGGTCCTTTCTCTCCATAATTGAAGCATGCTCCTATCAATCAGTAACATTCCCCTCTATGAAAACTTCTACAGTGTTTACATTTGGGAATGGGTGGCTTATCCCCATCTCCCTTTCTGCTGCCTCCCGCTGTAGAGGCTTGATGAGAAATAGTAAAAGTTCTCATCAGTTTGGACCTGCTTGCGCCACTGCTCCTCTCCTCGGACTGCATAGGGCAAGTCTTGACACTCCTCTCAGGCATAGAAGTACCACCTCCCCTTTTGAACTATTCCCTCCCTTTTCTCTTTTTACTCATAGTGCTCTTTATGATCTCAATATTCTTAACCCTCAGAGATACTTCAACTAGTTGTTAAAAGTCACTAAAATTCTGCACCACCACTTTCTGTCTAATAACTAAATGCAACCCTGATTCAAACCTATGGCACTTAGCTGCCTCACTCATCATCATCTCTACTGCATACCGGGAAAGCTGTGTAAACCGGTGCTCATACTCACTCCCTGTCATTTCCTTCTAAATGAGACTCAGAAACTCTCTTTGCTTCTGCTGAATATACACCTCAGACAGGTACTTCTTCTTATAAGCAGCTAAGAAGTCCTTCCATGTCAGCACTGGCGACCTCATCTGGCTCCTTGGAACACCCTCCCACCAATGCAGAGCATCTTCCTGTAGCAAGCTTGCAGCATACATAACTTTCTCATCATCCTCAGAATCCATTAGATCCAATATCCTCTCGGTCTTTCTTAACCAAGTCTCGGCTTCTTCTGGATCCGTTGTCATGTAAAAATCCACTACCCCATATTTCCTGAGCTTGCCAAACTTTTTCCCCTTCTTTATTGGGGCCAGAGCAGAAGATTGCGACATTTGACCTATAGCCTGAGCGAATGCATGAGAAAATGCCTGAAACATCCTCAAATCTAATGGAGCAGGCATTAGCTCCTGCGGAAGAGGAGACTCCCACGTCTATGATCGAACGGGCCCCCTACCTTGCCCTACAGAAGCCTCAACATTTCCTGGGGTTACCGATTCATCAATACTCTCCTCCCTTGGTAGAGAGTTAGGTGCAATCGATCCTTATAATAATCCTCATGCCCTTCTACGAGGTGGCATCATACTCCTTCAATGTAAACACTGACTATTAGCTTACATTTCATTTCAAAATCCTAACCCCTACATGTATACATGATATGCATGTCACTTAATGCAATTCAATCAATTCATAATGTAACAAGTATCACATAGCATAAGAATTTATCCTACTATGCATTCTAAACCTAAAAAAACCTAAGCTTTGATACCAAACAATGCTGGACTTTGCTTCCGAAGCCCAGCATTCGGAGTCTTTAAACTAAAACAGACTTATCCTCAATCATATTGAACCTATTTCAGGAAAATTGACATAACTTTCTTCATAGAAGTCAAATTAAGATCTTTCTTAGATGGTTCAAAAGAGGAGTTCAAGATTTACGACTTTCATACAGACATTAAAGATAGATTCTATCATCTAGAAGGTCAAAATCTGACTAGAAAATAGGGTCAGAAAAAACCAAATAAAAGGTCAGACAAATTGGAACAATTGTCATAACTTTCTCTAGAGATATCAGATTTAGGTATTTTTTTGATGGTTCGAAAGAGGATTTCAAGATCTACAACAGTGATGAAGATAGATTCTATCATCTAGAGGGTCAAAATTTGACCAGATAATAAGGTCAGACAAAACCAGATGAAGGGTTAGATGAGCAGTGCATAGAAGATACACTTCATCATAGACGATACACATCGTCACAGATGATACACGTTATCACAGATGATACCATCTATTCTCCTGAGCATCTCCACTTATAGGACCATAGCTTTCGACTCCTATATCCAAAAATTTCATACTATATACCGTTGGAAAGCTAGAAAGATAACCTACAATTTCTAAAAAGAAACTTTGACTAATTTACCCCAATTTAGTCCAATTCTTTCCCTGAAGTCAATGAACAATTTCTAAACCTATAAAAGACTTGAAGTATGAGATGTACAACTATAAGAGAAATATGTGCATACACGATGGAAACTTTGGAAACTTCTTAAACCATTTCTAAATCAAATGAAGCTCATACATAACTTTAATTACATAATAACAATATAATCAAAGGCTTAGCACAAAATACAAAATACATGGGACGCTCAATGTTTGATATGTTTATAAAGCTATCCAAAAGTCTAGTCACTAACTTAATTAAAAATAATCTCTAACTATCTTGGAGTTTGTCTCGATGCTTTGCAAGGATTGCTAACCTTCCTGTTCTGCACCTAAGGAGGGAATAGTGGGGTGAGCTATGTAGCTCAGTGGCCAATATATTTATAGTCATTGGCAATTGACCACAAATTCAAGCATATGTACATGTATATCTAGCAATTCGAGCATTCTCAATCTATTATAGCAATTTAAACATTTAATCAATTTAACTAAAACGTATAACACACAGCATAGACTTCATCCATTAAACATAACACTTAATTATGCACCATACTCGATAAATTAAAGATGTAATGCACAACAAATGGTTCGAGAGTTCTGTAGAACGAAACGGAGAGATCGAAGTTTTCACTGTGAACAAAATGAGTCTAAATTCTCAAGATCTCGTGGCCTCAAACGAGTAACCAGGAGAAGGCTATAGGTTAACGTGCATGCAATTAACGAAACAACTTCCTCTCTTGCCCAATCACGTGCAATTTTATTCTTAATTCAATCATATGATCATACCTTCATGCTTTTTCTTCCTTTCATCTAATTCAAAATGTTATAACCTCTTTCAAGGTATAACATAATCACAATACATCATGCATTTCCAAATATTCACAACGATTTCAATTTCAAGCAAATCGACATACACACACATAGGCAAGAACTTGCCCAATTACACAATAATTATAAATACATTACCTACCTAATTAGCTTTTGAAAATCCAAGTCAAGCTTTCCTTTTCCCTTGCTCTTAGGTAGGATTCCCTTAGTTTCCTAAAACAACCAAGGTTCCATTCAAAACAACATTCTGGTAAAATTCATAAACTTCAAAAATCACAGAAATTTGTAATAACACAAATTAAGCTCAAATCTAACCTACCCATAGTCCATTTAGGTTAGAAAACCTAAGACCTAGTTTAGAAGCCCTAAAATCAATTGGGTTCTCCTAATTCATCTTCTTCCAATACAAACCTTTCATTCTCTATATAAACCCCTTTCTCTCTCTAACTCCTTCATCCTCAACACAACCCATTTCTTTAATAAAGGAAGAAGAAAAGATGGTTAACCCACCTTAACAAACTTGATTTCTCTTCTTTTCTTCTTTCATCGAAACCTCTATTCTTCTCTCTTATTTTTGTTTTTCACTCTTCCCTCCCTTCAATTCACGTTTTTCTCTTTTTAACAAGCAAGACAACATATTCTTCCTCCATGTCTACCCCTAATGAGCCCAAAAAGTCTATCTTACCCTTCCTTATAAGCTTATGTTCTTTTATGTTTAAGTGATCTCCCAAAAATGTCCTTGAACATCCTTATTACATTAACACTTTAATTCCACTTACCTATTCAATAAATCCTACTAACTTTGACATAATTAAAACTCCAAAAAATTAAATGTATCTAAACCACAAAATTATTTTTAAATCATGCTTAACTTAAAGAAAAATTTCAGGGTCTAACACATAAAAGAGGAAAAATGTTACTGTTCATATTATCCCTTAAGTTAGCATAGTCTTAGAATTTTTTTGCAGTATTTTTATTTCAGTTCAGTTTAGTTTTCATTTCTGCACTTTTCTTCTAGGGATTTTCGTATTTTTTAGGAAAAGACCAAGGATGGAAACTATATGCTTTGTTATTTCTTTGATTTTCAATTCCGTTATGAGTAGCTAAAACCCTTTTCTTGGTTGAGGAGAGCCATGTTATCATCTATTATGTGTGAGAAGTTTCAATGAATTTTGTTTTGATGATGAGCATTGATTATCTTCTAACTTACTTTTTTCTAATTGAATTGATTAGTTTCTAGGCGTGCAACTAGGGATTGATTTGTTTAATAGCTAGATTAATAAAATATGGCATTTAATTTTGTTAATCACAAGTAGCAATTAGGATGACCTTCTTTACGTTAGAGTTGGGAATTCTAAGAAGATACTCATCTTGATTAATTGCATGTCGTACATGTGTTGTCTTGTTCTTTGATTTCTTAATTCTTAAAGCTATATTCAATTAAACCTACGATCGTATCTAGGTTTGTGATGAATAAGAATGCTTAGAATACATGTTTCTAGTCGTTTACACTTAAGAGAAAACATCCCATAATGAATGTTTATTAATGAATTGAAATTTTATATCGAGGACCCATTTTAGCATGATAACATTTATAACCCGAAACCAAGGTTTTTTAATTAAATTTTTAGATCCAATTACTTTTGTTAATTTCATATTTTTGTTATTTCTGTATTCTTCATTTACGTGAATTGCAAACAAACCCCCCTCCCTTTCTTTATTTTATTTTAGTTTCAAACTCGTAAACTCTTTACCGTTAAAATTCCTCATGGGAACGATATCTACTTATCACTACTACATTAATTTGTGTTAACAAAAGTTAGTTTCTTTTTGAATTTGGTTGCAGGCGACAGCAGTACCAAATTTTGGCGTCGTTACTAGGGAATTTCTTAACGATTTTTTTAATGATGTTTTTATTTTTATTTTTGGTTTCGTTGCTCTTGGTTACCTTGTCTTCTGTTTGTTTTAGTTTCACAACTTTTTCTGATTTTTCAATCTCTTAGTGGCATGGCTCACTTTCAGTATGCTTTTGATTCTAAGTTTTCATATTATCCTTATTATAATGATGAGTTTCCAGCTATTGCTACTTCCAAGTTTGAGCACCAAGTGGTAGATTTCACACCCTTATCCGCACAAGTACCGAAGGATGACCAATAAGCTAAGGTATGTGAAGTTTGCTCATTTTTAGGTTATTCTTTGTGTATGTGTTCCTTTTTGCATGATACACAGTACATATTCGCTTCACCATCGAGCTACTATCAAGAGCAGCCCTACTTCCATCCAGAGCCTCCACCTTCACCATCGCCACCACAAGTTGATGAGATGTCATTGGAGGAGATTGTGATGAGTTTGGCGACAAGCACTCTTCAATTCTAGCAGTTTAGACAATCATATGTGCCTCGACAACATCAAAATATAAATCCAATTTTGAGGGTAAGACTTCCTTGGAGGATATAGTGCAATCTTTGGCCATTAAAACTTTCACATTTCATCGGAGTACTGAAGCAAATATAAGAAATATTGAAAATCAGTAAAGAAATATTGAAAAACAAATAAGCCAAATGGAAATCTCCATAAATTGATCGGAAGTACAAAGTTTTGAAAATTTTCCAACACAACCAGAGATCAATCCCAAACAAAGTGCGAAGGTGATTACATTACGGAGTGATAAGGAATTGCAGAACCACTTCCAAAAAATTCCAAAAGAGAGGTGGAAGAAGAAATCGTGCAAAAAGCACCTTCACAACCAGAAATGACACCAAATAATCTGCAAAATATGGTGGGTCCACCCCTTTTTCTGAGTGGATTTGCCAAAACAATAAAGGAAGAGCAAGTAGAGTTAGGAGAGGAAGAGGTTATAGTTCAAGAAAAAGATGGAGGACGTGCAACCTCCTAAGGTAAGTGATGTAGTCCATGTTATTGTTAACCGAATTTTGTTTCCTTTTCCTGGTTGTTTATAGATAAAAGAACAAGAAGAAGAATAAGAAAATAAGCAAGAATAAGAAAAGCCGCTAATTATATATGAGTTGAACGAGCTGTGAGAAAGTGAGCTGAAGATCAAAGGTGGCAAGCAGGATATTGAGTCTCCATAACCATTGGCGTTACTTTTACAGAGACCATCCTGGTATGAGAAGGGCAATGCCGGAAAATACGAGTGGACATTAGAGTATGATGGTGAAACGATGAAGTTCCACTCCTCAAAAGCCTCGAAGCATCATGCTAAGAAAAAGCCTACTTCAAGGGAAGTTGCTCCAGGCTCCTCACGAAGTTTGAGCATGCTTCATGTTGGACTCAGGCATCCATTCATTAATGGATGATGTACATATGCCAAAGGTCAAGCTTATGACCTTAAATAAGTGCTTGATGGGAAGAACCCTATCCATAACCCTTTCCTTTGTGTGTTTTTCTCTTTTATGCATATCTTTTAATTATTTTCTTTGAGTGTTTTATTTATTTATTTATTTATTGGTTTGTTTTGTTTTTAGGCGTTCAAAAAGGAAGCTGCAATCTTTATCTTCACCACTGCTATCCGTGTTTTCAAAGCTACAATAATTCATTTCAAAGTTGTATATAGCGTCTTCAATCTAGAAGAGTACTTCTATTTCAATCCCTCTTTTATGCTTTTATTGCTTTTGGACATTGAGGACAATGCCCATTCTAGGTTTGGGGGAAGGAATTTGAGTATATGTGTGTGCCTCTTTTCAATTTTGCATGTGGTTATGCATGTTAAGCCATGAAGCTTTATCATATTAGTTTGGATGAGATTGAGTATATGCATAAAATTAAATTGGGCTAAGTGAATCTAAAGTGAAACATGTTGATTGATTGCATTAATTGATCTTGTAAACTTAGTAAAAATTTTGACGTTTGAGTGATAAGGTAATGTGTGGAATGGAAGTGAATTCTGAAGTTAACCTTGTGAACAAAATTTGAGCCTTAATGACATCATTTTTATTTCATTCTATTTCTTTGAATTGTGCAATGCTCCTCTAATCATGTTTGTCTTCAGAACTTGCACTGAACTGGATTGAATTTGTTTGATTACATAGGATATAGAAATTATTAAGGCCTTCTTTATTTTTAAACCCTTTAGCTTAAAAATGAGCCACCTAGTTATTTTTCCCTTTGCAAACACTTTTGAGCCTTTAACCTTATTTTTCAGTTAATCAACTTACATTGAAACCCAAAAATCCCATCAGCCTTCCCCTATCACAAGTTGAATGAAGCATTGAGTAATTTGGGACTTTTGTTTTGTATTATGTTCTGAGATATTTTTATAGGTACCTTTAATCATATGTTTATTAAATTATGTTGCTATTAATTTCTCTTGTCTTTATTGTTCTCCCTTATTCTTAAAAGCAAAAAAAGAAAAAGGAAAGAAAAGGGAGAAAGGAAAAAAAACGAAAAATCATAAAAAAGGAAAAAGGAAAAGAAAAGCAAAAAAGAATAAAGCATAGTAGCATTAGTTAGTATGAGTAGTTGTAGCCCTTTATGTCATATGGGTATCTTAGAATTTTAATTTAAGTGTTCCTTTTACTTAGTACTTTGTGTATGTTTGTTATTAACCCTTTGTCATTTTTACCTTACCTTTGAACCTAGCCCCATTACAACCCATAATAAAGTCCTTATGATTTATGAGTTCATGTATCCGAATAAATGACAA
>JAOQMP010000009.1:16599862-16610062 GCA_027563575.1 Erythroxylum pedicellare
AGCATAGTAGCATTAGTTAGTATGAGTAGTTGTACCCCTTTATGTCATATGGGTATCTTAGAATTTTAATTTAAGTGTTCCTTTTACTTAGTACTTTGTGAATGTTTGTTATTAACCCTTTGTCATTTTTACCTTACCTTTGAACCTAGCCCAATTACAACCCATAATAAAGTCCTTATGATTTATGAGTTCATGTATCCGAATAAATGACAACTAGTGAATTTGCAAGCCTATAGTAGTGCAATCTGTTAGAGAGATATTTGAGTGAAACACTTTGACATTAAACACTTGAGCATAAGAGAGAAATATGTGCGAAGAATTCACTTTGGTTTCATAGTTACTTTTGAACAAAGATGTCTTATTTTGACTTTGTTTATTGTATCGATAAAAAGTGATTATGATATGTGCTGCAACTTAAGTCTTACTAGCCCAAGTTAATGGAATGTGTGTACTTAATTTTATGAAGGATGAATTGATTAAGAGTAGTGATTTGGCATGTTTGCTCGAGGGCGAGCAAAGGTTTGTTGTAGGGGAATTTGTTAAGTTGTCATTTTGTATTTATTTTGTATTTAATTTTCTTTAATATGTTGAAATTATTATTCAAAATTAATGGAATTGTCTCTTAATTGTTCTCAGATGAATTTCAACACTTTAGAGATGAAATTGAATCAAAAAGATGCAAAAGAAACAAAAAGAATCTGAAATTCCATATTGGCAGCAAATTCAATGACTAAGCGTGGGCATGTGCAAGGATGAAAAAAATTTGCAGATCTGCTTTCAAATTCAAATCTGATTCGTTTGAGATTTTCATAATCTTGGAAGATTAGATTGCTAGAGATTTGTAATTTAAACATGTGGGAGATGTCATCTGCAAAAGATGATGGAAAAAGAAGGGATCATGAAGGCTTAGAAAAAGGAAAAATGTTATTGTTCACATTATCCCTTAAGTTAGCATAGTTTTAGAATTTTCTGCAATATTTTTATTTCAGTTCAGTTCAGTTTCTGTTTCTGCACTTTTCTTATAGGGATTTTTGTATTCTTTAGGAAAAGACCAAGGATGGAGACTATATGCTTGGTTATTTCTTTGATTTTCAATTCTATTAGGAGTAGCTAAAACCCTTTTCTTGGTTGAGAGGAGTCATGTTATCATCTATTATGTGTGAGATGTTTCAATGAAATTTGTTTTGTTGATGAGCATTGGGTATCTTCCGACTTACTTTCTTCTAACTGAATTGATTAGTTTCTAGGTGCGCAACTAGGGATTGATTCGTTTAATAGCTAGATTAATAAAATATAATGTTCAGTTTTGTTAATCACAAGTAGCAATTAGGATTACCTTCTTTACGTTAGAGTTGGAAATTCTAAGAAGATACTCATCTTGATTAATTACATGTCGTACATGTGTTATCTTGTTCTTTGATTTATTAGTTCTTAAAGCTATTATTCAATTGAACCTACGATCGTATCTAGGTTTGTCATTAATAAGAATGCTTAGAATATATGTTTCTAGTCATTTACACTTAAAAGAAAACATCCCACAATGAATGTTTATTAATGAATTGAAATTTTATATCGAGGATCTATTTTAGCGTGATAACATCTGTAACCCAAAACAAAGGTTTTTTTAATTAAATTTTCAAATTCAATTACTTTTGATAATTTCATATTTTTGTTATTTCTGTATTATTAATTTATGTAAATTGCAAACAACCCCCTTTCGTTACTTTATTTTAGTTTCGAACTCGTAAACTCTTTACCGCTAAAATTTATCGTGGGAACGATATCCACTTACCACTACTACATTAATTTGTGTTAACAAAAGTTAGTTTCTTTTTGAATTTGATTGCAAGCGACAGTAGTACCAAATTTTGGCGCCATTGCCGAGGAATTTCTTAACGATTTTTTTATGATGATTTTGGTTTTGGTTTTGGTTTTGTCGCTCTTGGTTACCTTGTGTTTTGTTTGTTTCAGTTTCACAACTTTTTCTGATTTTTCAATCTTTTAGTGGCATGGCTCACTTTTAGTATGCTTTTGATTCTAATTTTTCATATTATCCTTATTATGATGATGAGTTTCCATCTGTTGCTACTTCCAGGTTTGAGCATGAAGTGGCAGATTTCACAGACTTAGACGCGCAAGTACCGAGGGATGACCAACAAGCTATTGTATGTGAATTTTGCTCATTTTTGGGTTATTCTTTTTGTACGTGTTTCTTTTTGCATGATACACAGTACAAATTCGCTTCTTCATCGAACTATTATCAAGAGTAGCCCTACTTGCAGCCAGAACCTCCACCTCCACCATCGCCACCACAAGTTGATGAGAAGTCATTGGAGGAGATCGTAATGAGTTTGGCGATGAGCACTCTTCAATTCCAGCAGTTTAGACAACTGTATATGCCTTGACAACATCAAAATATAAATCCAATTTCAAAAGTAAGAGTTCCTTGGAGGATATAATGCAATCTTTGGCCATTAACAGTTTCACGTTTCATCGGAGTACTGAAGCAAGTATTCGAAATATTGAAAATCAAATAAGTCAAATGGCATTCACCATAAATCTATTAGAAGTACAAAGTTTTGAAAATTTTCCAGCTGAACCAGAGATCAATCCCAAACAAAGTGCGAAGGCTATCACATTGCGGAGTGGTAAGGAATTGCAAAATCACTTCCAAAAAATTCCAAAAGAGAGGTGGAAGAAGAATCATGCAAAAAGCACCTTCACAACTAGAAATGACACCAAATAATCTGCAAAATATGGTGGTTCCGCCCCTTTTTTTGAGTTGATTTGCTAAAGCAATAAAGGAAGAGCAAGTAGAGTTAGGAGAGGAAGAGGTTAAAGTTCAAGAAAAGATGGAGGATATGCAACCTCCTAAGGTAAGTGATGTAGTTTATGTTATTGGTAACCGAATTTCGTTTCCTTTTCCTGGTTGTTTACGAATAAAAGAAAAAGAAGAATAAGAAAAGAAGCAAGAAAAAGAAAAGCCATTAATCATATATGAGTTGAACGAGCCATGAGAAAGTGAGTTGAAAATTAAAGGTGGCAAGCAGGATGTTGAGTCTCCACAACCATTAGCGTTACTTTTACAGAGACCATCCTTGTGTGAGAAGGGTGATGCCCGAAAAAACGAGTGGACATTAGAGTATGATGGTGAAGCGATGAAGTTTTACTCCTCAAAATCCTCGAAGCATCGTGCTAAGAAAAAGCCTACTTCGAGGGAAGTTGCTCCAAGCTCCTCACGGAGTTTGAGCATGCTTCCTATTGGACTCAAGCATCCATTCAATAATGGATGATATACATATGCCAAAGGTTAAACTTATGACCTTAAATAAGCGCTTGATGGGAGGCACTCTATCTGTATCTCTTTCTTTTGTGTGATTTTCTCTTTTATGCATATCTTTTAATTGTTTGCTTTGAGTATTTTATTTATTTATTTATTGGTTTGTTTTGTTTTTAGGCGTTCAAAAAGGAAACTGCAATCTTTCACTTCAACACTGCTATATGTGTTTTTAAAGCTGTAATAATTCATTTCAAAGCTGCATTTGGCGTCTTTAGTATAGGAGAGTAGTTCTATTTCCATCCCTCTTTTATGCTTTTATTGTTTTTAAACATTGAGGATAATGCCCATTCTAGGTATGGGGGAAGGAATTTGAGTATATATGTGTGCCTCTTTTCGATTTTTGCATGTGGTTATGCATGTTAAGCTATGAAGCTTTATCATATTAATTTAGATGAGATTGAGTATATGCATGAAATTAAATTGGGCTAAGTGAATCTAAAGTGAAACATGTTGATTGATTGCATTAATTGATCTTGTAAACTTAGTAAAAATTTGACGTTTGAGTGATAAGGTAATGTGTGGAATGGAAGTGAATTCTTAAGTTAAACCTGTGAACGAAATGTGAGCCTTAATGACATCATTTTTATTTCATTCTATTTCTTTGATTGTATGATGCTCCTCTAATCATATTTGCCTTCAGAACTTACATTGAACTGGATTGAATTTGTTTGATTACATGGGATATAGAAATCATTAAGGCCTTCTTTGTTTTTAAACCCTTTAGCTTAAAAATTACCCACCTAGTTATTTTTCCCTTTGCAAACACTTCTGAGCTTTTAACCTTGTTTTTCAATTAATCACCTTACATTGAAACCCAAAAACCCCATTAACCTTCTCCTATCACAAGTTGAATGAAGCATTGAGTGATTTGGCACTTTTCTTTTGTATTGTATTATGAGATATTTTTATAGGTACCTTTACTCATGTGTTTATTAAATTATGTTGCTATCAATTTCTCTTATCTTTATTGTTCTCCCTTATTCTTAAAAACAAAAAAAGAAAAGAAAAGAAAAGAATAAGAATAAAGCATAGTAGCATTAGTTAGTATGAGTAGTTGTAGTCCATTATGTCATGCTGTTATCTTAGAATTTTAATTTAAGTGTCCCTTTTACTTAGTACTTTGTGAATGCTTGTGATTAACCCTTTGTCATTTTTACCTTACCTTTGAACCTCGCCCCATTATAACCCATAATAAAGTCCTTATGATTTATGTGTTCATGTATCCAAATAAATGACAACTGGTAAATTTACAAGCTATAGTAGTGCAATCTATTAGAGAGATATTTGAGTGAAACACTTTGGCCTTAAATACTTGAGCGTAAGAGAGAAATATGTGCGAAGAATTCACTTTGGTTTCATATTTACTTTTGAACAAAGATGTCTTATTTTGACTTTGTTTATTGTATCGGTAAAATGTGATTATGATATGTATTGCAACTTAAGTCTTACTAGCCCAAGTTAATGGATTATATGTACTTAATTTTGTGAAGGATGAATTGATTAAGTGTAGTGATTTGGCATGTTTGCTCGATGGCGAGCAAAGGTCTGTTGTAGGAGAATTTGTTAAGTTGTCATTTTGTATTTATTTTGTATTTAATTGTCTTTAATATGTTGAAATTATTATTAAAAATTAATAGAATTGTCTCTTAATTGTTCTCAGATGAATTTCAACACTTTAGAAATGAAATTGAATCAAAAAGATGCAAAAGAAAAAAATCTGAAATTCCATATTGGCAACAAATTTAGTGACTAAGCATGGGCACGTGCAAGGATGAAAAATATCTGCAAATCTGCTTTCAAATTCAAATCTGATTCGTTGAGATTTTCATAATCTTGGAAGATCAGATTGCTAGAAATTTGTAATCTGAACATGTGAGAGATGTGATCTACAAAAGATGATGGAAAAAGAAGGGATCGAGAAGACATAAAAAGAGGGAAAATGTTATTGTTCACGTTATCCTTAAGTTAGCATAGTTTTAGAATTTTCTACAATATTTTTATTTCAGTTCAGTTTAGTTTTCGTTTCTGCACTTTTCTTCTAGGGATTTTTATATTCTTTAGGAAAAGATCAAGGATGAAGACTATATGCTTTGTTATTTCTTTGATTTTCAATTCTATTTGAAGTAGCTAAAACCCTTTTCTTGGTTGAGAAGAGTCATGTTATCATCTAGTATGTGTGAGATATTTCAATGAAATTTGTTTTGTTGATGAGCATTGAGTATCTTCTGACCTACTTTTTTTTAACTGAATTGATTAGTTTTTAGGTGCACAACTAGGGATTAATTCGTTTAATAGCTAGATTAATAAAATATAACGTTCAGTTTTGTTAATCACAAGTAACAATTAGGATTACCTTCTTTACATTAGAGTTAAAAATTCTAAGAAGATACTCATCTTGATTAACTGCATGTCGTACATGTGTTGTCTTGTTCATTGATTTCTTAGTTCTTAAAGCTATTATTCAATTGAACCTATGATCGTATCTAAGTTGTTGATTAATAAAAATACTTAAAATATATGTTTATAATCATTTACACTTAAGAGAAAACATCTCCCAGTTAATGTTTATTAATGAACTGAAATTTTATGTCAATGATCCATTTTAGCGTGATAATATCGATAACCCGAAATCAATGTTTTTTTAATTAAATTTTCAAATCCAATTACTTTTGTTAATTTCAAATTTTTGTTATTTCTATATTCTTCATTTACGTGAATTGCAAACCCCCCTCCTTGCTTTTCGTTACTTTATTTTTGTTTTGAACTCGTAAACTCTTTACTATAGAAACAATATCCACTTATCATTACTACATTAATTTGTATTAACAAAAATTATTTTTTTTAATTTGATTGCAGGCAACAGCAGTACTACCCACCATCTTTTTAATAGGTAGGACTTACCACAAATTTCTTCCCCTCCTTTATCCAACCATTAACCAGAAGAACATGGGAGAGATACCATGCATGTAAAGCCCACCATGAATTTCTTCCTCGGTTCAGACGAGGAAATAATAGGTATATTTCGATTGAGTTTTGGTTGTAGGAAACTTGAGACCTAATAGGTATATTTCATAAATCTTTTAAATTTTTAGTCAATTTTTTTCTTTTCAATTCTCAATCATTCTAATTAATAATTTTTTTAAAAATTGTTATTGTTAAAAATATAAATTTATTTAATCTCACTAATAAATTATATTTATCGAAATTTATGATTGTTATTTATCTCCTTATATTTTAATTGAAAATTTTTAAGTTATTATTATAAAAATAGTTATTATTTTATCATGAATTTATTAATTAAATTGAATTATTAATTAAGTATACATAAGTACTGTTGCTTGTGTTAAAAATAATAATATTTAAACTATCAAAAGTGTTTTCAAAGGGCTTTCTGAATAAAATTAAAATCTTTTCTATTAACTTTCATTAAACATACCTCAAGTTTAAAATAAATGACTATAACATATGATTTTTATTTAAAATTTATGTTAAATTATTAAATTTATTATTAATTTACTACATATTAATATATATTACTTATTTATATAATTTTTATTCTTACATAATTTTATAGTGTTTTAATACCACCAAACTTTAAATCGATTTTTAAAACATTTGTAATAATCTTCATTCTGTCACGCTTCAATTAAACTTTCTTGTTTGGCAATAAAAATCCCTTGGCTGGACAAATCTTTTTCTAACGTTACAACCTGCTTATTAAATTTTATAATATTTTTAAAATTAATATAAAATGTATATATTCAGCTAATCCTTATTCATATCCGATGTCATACAAAGGAAGCTCTTTTTTTTTGCAAGTAAATCGATTCGAATGGTGAAAGAATGGCAGCTTCAGCCATACAACAATCTGCAGCCTTGACAACAAGACATAAAATAAATCGGAACAATATTTTTCTTTTTTTTAATAATAAGATAACCGAGATAAACATATACAAGGTCAACAATGTGATGTAATCGAACACCACAAAATTCAGGACCCAAACAATAATTTCAACTATCTGCTGCTCTGAAGATGGTAAGCAATGCGAGGAAGAGATTAATGATGTCCAGATACAGAGACACAGCAGCCCAAATGTATTCATCGTAAGAATAGCGCTTGATTAAGTTGTCAGTGTCGTACACAATATACCCACAAAATATAATAGAAGCCAAGCACCCGTATATCATGATAGAGATCTTACCCAGTGGAAATAGTACCTGCAAACGGCGATTAATGAAACAAAAAAATAAGGATGATATATTAATCAGATCAAACCCGCATATCAGGCAAATCTAGTGAAGCCTTCAGTGGTCAAACGCTTACCTGAATCAATGCAAAAACCATTAGAACAAGAATGGCCCCAAACAAGAAGGGCCCAAGGAAGTTGAAATCATAGCCTCTTCTAGCCGCCCAAAATGTGTAGAGTGTAAGGCTCACAACCACCACAGTGGTCAGAATCACAGATTCCAGAATTACCTTCCCTGTTGCCAAAATAACTCAAAAGTTATGCAAACCAAGCTATTGATAACAATTTGTATCCTTTCAGCTCTTGTTTGCGAATTTATGTAACGAATAAGGGCAAAGCTTATAATGTATTACTATCAAATCTGATATTGAAGGCAAAATCCATTTGCTATGCTAAATGCTAGATGTGGGAAAGAGACAACCATGCCTTGTTAAAATACGCCATTCACATCAAACTTAAAAAGCAACATGATACTAATTTAAAATGTGGAATTCGTGTCTTGGGGAGATTCTACTACAAACCAAGGGTTGAAAACTTTCCTTAGATAACTTTAAAACTTCCCTTAGCTTGAATTACATCTAGATGCAGAAAGAGACAGACATCTGCAAGCAAAACCCCCCATTTTTTAAAAAACAAGGCTCTATAACCTCTAGCTAGGTCCCTTGCACTTTGGAATCAAAGGCACATTTGAAAGTTTTCGTTTAAGAAACTCATAAACACATAGTCTTCCACTTTCCCCAATCGCTTAGGAAATCAAGAACCACACACCTAGGAAAGAACATCATCCCAGCCTCATGAATTAAGGTAGAAGCACAACCTTAAACTAAAGGCTTTTCAATCATCCTAGCACTTAATTCTCACTGTCCTCCCAATTCTCACCACAAAAATCTCGCATTCCAAGGTGGAGCTGGATAGTCCCCAGTTATAACCAGTAATAGCAGGTTTTAAGCAAGACACGAGCTTTTTATTTTCATTTCTTGTGCATTTCTTCAGATCAAGCACCATTTCTCCACATCCCTTTACTGGTTCCTGTAAATCACGTAACCACAGGAGCCTAATGCAAAAATTTTGACTTTACCTAAGACTAGAAAATGGATAACTGAGTCCAACCAACTAGGAGAGAATCAACATATCCTTTTAGAAAGCATTCATCCGTCCCGATCACCGCACAACTCTCCATTTCTTTGCTCTCTCCAAGTCTTGTTCCCCCTTCTTCCAACCACAGCTGTTTCGAGAACTATAGCAATCAATTATTAGTCTTTTTTTCTGATGAAGATGTATAGCTCGATGAGTCTGTGTCTATATATATAGTTCCCAGAAGTATATGTGTATGATCAAGATTACAGATAGCACACTCTGATGATTGTGCGAAAACTCCAAAATACTTTCACATCATTTTAATTCCTAATTCCCACAACCAAATTAATCATAATTTTCCATACGAAGTTTTTGTTGATCAACCAAAAAATAGCAAATCCATGTCAACCATAACGCATAGATCTCATAAAACACCAAAACCCATAAACGGAAAGAAAGCGCAATAAAACAAAAACTGGTCTTACCCTTAGTAAACGCGCAAGTTAATCCAACAGCGAAAGCGAGAGAGATGGTGAAAATCCCAAGCAGGAAATAATTTACCGGGTGCTTCTGGTGGTAGTAATACAGTGGACACAACGCTGCACAAAATAACCCACAAAAAACTCATATCACTTCTATACCAAACAAGAAAAAATAATGAAGAAAGTAGTAAATGAGAACAAAACAATACCTAGGAAGGGCACGAAAATGAGGACTATGTACAGAGCCAAGCCAGCGCCAGTGGTGACGAAGAAGACCGCAATAGGACGGACGAAAACGACGACAGAGGCCACAGCGATCGTGAGCAGCAATTGGACGGTTATGATTGAGTATATTTTCCTAATGAAAGCCCACCGGAGCTCCGGACTCTCAAGCATCATAGGGTACAGGGGCCTTGCCCCTGCCTCCAAGTCGTCTTTCGGGTACGCCTGGGCCCACATCTTTCAGAGAAACAAACAAGAATGAAGACGAAGAAACTTTGAGTGTTTGGATAGGGAGACAAAGAAAGCGCAGCTGGAAAGTAAAAGAACGGAAATGGTTAGATTAACAGTTGCGAATGGTATATACTACTGTTCCGAGAGGAATCAGTTTTATACTTAGAAGCGAAGAAACTTCAAGACATATCGCGGTTGTGGGATTTGGCACGTGGGAGGTAAAAGGTGTTACACGTGGAGATCTGTAATAGTCTAGATTTCTCGTGACCTTTTTGACGGCACAGGATCACCTGTGCCTAATGGCGTTTTCTAACGCTTTGCTTAAAGATGAGACGGGCATTGATTACAAAATCGGATGCTTTACAGGTTTGTATTTTAAGGGCTAAGTACCGACTGGCCCTATACCACATCCCCCGATAGCCCACCAAAGAGTCTCGAATTTCTAGAAGAGTGTCGTGGCAAATTGGCAATTCGTACGCTAAGGTATTCGATAACACCTGAGCAATGGAAGACACATCTCCTTTTGGCTTGATAATTGGGTCAACGAGTGGAGCCCTCTCCTAGCAGTGGCCACCTCTCCAATCCCAGAGAGCGTTCTCTA
>JAOQMP010000009.1:16631243-16651892 GCA_027563575.1 Erythroxylum pedicellare
TGTAATAATTAGCTATGGCTGAAACCAAGTAACTCATTCCTAAGTTATTGCTCCTCTTACATCGAGTAGTGGTAATTGCGTTGAAGACATATGTGATTACGTAAACTTGGAAGTTGTGGTCCATGCACCACAACAAGAAAAGTCCCTTTGTCGAACACTTGTTAGTTTTTCTCTTGTCAAAAACAGTTTGACACATGTATTTGTGAAGCAATAAATGTTTGCGACTTCTGATGATGTTGTTATGTGCATTTTTCGTGTTGAAGCGCTCTAACGCAATTAATTTAGTCTAATAGGGAGTGACACAGAAATCATTGTGCTGATTCACTACAGACAATTCGGGGATCAAATTTTATACAAAATATCATAATTAAGCTCATAAGGTTGTCCCTGCAACCTAAACCATAACTCTTTAAGGTTATTGGATTTAAACTGAAGGGATGTAAAGAATTTTAGGGTTAGTTCTTCGTAAACTAGATATTGAAAATAAATAAACTGTCCCCAGTGAATTCTCTCTGCTAGATTCTTAACCTTTTCTTTCAATTATAGTCTATCTAAAGTCTCAAAATGGAAGTAATTGGCAATCATAATTGTTGGCCCCGACAATTTTTTCATAATGAATAAGTACGATTTAAATTAATTTTGAGGTTTTGATAGATTAATTTTTTTTGGAGTTAGTTAGCATGTTAATATGAGTAAGATTTTATTACATAGGTTAATTGAATTAAAGTGTTAAGGTGGTAAAATTGCATGAGGGCATTTTTGAAAGATCACTTACGTTAGGAAGTCTTAAGGCATTGAAGGAAGGACAAAATGGGAAGAAGGAATTGTTGGCTTGCACTTGAGAAGAGAAAAACGTGAGTGAAGAGTGAAAGAAGAGAGAAAATGCGAAAATAAGAAAGAAAGCGGGAGAGAGTGTTGTGGGTTGAGAGAAAGAAGAGAGTTGAGCTAGGTTTTAATTTTTCTTAGCCTTCAAGAGAGATTTTAGGATTTTACGAGAAGGAAAAAAGAAAGAGGAAAGTTAGAGCTTCCATTAGAGCTAAGAAACTCATTGTTTGGTGAAGATTCAAGGTAAGTTTATGTTTAATATTTGGGTTTTTGGAAGGGATTTGGTTCAAAGAGCTTAGGAAATGCATGGGTATAACTATTCTAGAATCAATTTTATGCATATGCTTCTTTGGGTTTCCCAATTTGAATTCCTCTTGAATGGGGATTTTTGCCAACGTTGAAGGGAGGCAAGAGAGGCAAGAGGGGTAAGAGGAGAGGCATCTTTGAGCAAGTTTTCAAGAAAGAAAATTAAGGTGGGTTTCATGTTTATAATTAGATAATAAGCCATTATGTTTTCTTTTTAGTCAAGAGAATAAAATGATTTCTCATTACTTTCTAATTATGGCATTTGTTACTTTTGAATGATTTGAGAAATTGCTATATGCTTGATATATGAATTTGGTTGATGAATTGTAAAATGATGATGGAAATGCATATGAAATATTTCATATTCATGAAAAACATGTTTTCAAAATGTGTCATTTGGGCAACATGTTTACAAGTTACGAAATACATGTTATGTGGGTTTGGTTTGGTCCCTTAAGTATGTCAAGTGGACTTTGACTAAAGACTTCTCCCGCCTGCCCGCTAGTGACATGGAGCTCATTCACGGACTCCCATAAGTTGACGGCTACTCAAAACCATTTTGTGGGATTACAATAGTACGGTCTGTTCACGGTTACATAGGACCCTTATAGGAAATATGTAGTACGTTCTGTTTTTGGACCTACTCAAATCATTTTAATGTGTTTATTTGCTCATGATATGTTGATAAGATTGATGCATACATGATTTGTATTATTGTGAATTTGGTTGTGAATTTGAGAACTATGCTTTTTATACGTCAATAAGAATTTTAATGGTAAATAAACATTTTGAATAGTTTTGCTTGTTATTCATTATAAACCTATTACCCACGAGCTTTTAAGCTCACCCTCCATTCCTTCCCCTCTTCAAGTGATGAGCAAGATATCAAGTGATCGAGTCGAGAGTCAAGGCATCACTCCAGTTTGCATATTTTGTTTTTGAAGCTAGATTATGTAAAACGAGGCTTTAGTCGCATTTTAAACGATTCTAGTTATGTAAACTTTGTATTTTTGGTTTATGATGTATTGTGGCTTGAAATGCCTATTAAAGCCTTGTAAAACTCTTATTTTATGATGTTAATGAAATATATACACTTTATGTTTGATCATAACTTTTCAAGTCTTTACATTGCATTTTCAAGTTTTACATAGGGATAGGAATTGTGTTTTGACTTCAGGGGAAAACTATATTAATCTAGGCTGAATTAGACAAATTTGTCTTCTTGAAAGTCGTATTTTGTCTTTCTATCTCTCTAACGCTATAAAGTATGCAATTTTTGCATATCAGAGTTGAGAGATATGATCATTACAAATTGGTAATGCTGCATAGGGTGTATAACTAGACAACTATAGAAAATGATGAGATGTAATTGAATGTGATGATTCGAATGAGTTGAGATTTGAGAGTTTTATGAGATCAATATGGTGTTTGAATTGTTAGGAAGTGATATTGCACTAGAAGAGGTGAAATTGAGAAGATTATGAGTTAAAGTGATGTTAGAATAGATGTAGGAACCATTGGAGAGGCTTTAAAGGGAGTTTTGTATCACCTATGTTCGTTAGATGGACTTAAGGTCCGTTAAACGGATCTTCTCGGGTCTTTAAGGACCCCCAGCCTCACCCATGTCCATTTAATGGACATTAAGGCCGTTAAACGGACCTTCTCGAGTCTAGAAAGGCCCCTAGCCTCATGTATGTTCGTTAGGCGGACGTGTGTGTCCGTTTAATGGATAAATACTATATACTGTCATAAATTTGCATTTTTGACCCTCTGAATGGCAAAATCTCACTTTAGGAACTCATGAAAGTTGTATATCTAGAAGTCCTCTTTCAAACTATCTAAGAATTACCTTAATATGATACATCTAGTGAAAGTTATGCCAATTTTTCCAAAACAAGTTTAGTATGAATGAGGACAAAATCATATTTTATTCTTTTGTACATAACTTCATCCTACGACCTCCAAATGAAGTGATTCTTAAACCAATAGATTCTAAACACATTTTTCTATCTCTCCATAAAAATTGGTAGATTTTGGTTTTGATATGAAAAATATTGATGGAAAGATAGTGAGGGGTCGGTTGAGAGAACATGATGGGGTTATGAATATACTTTGATTTTTAAGCATATCTTGATCTATAGAGTTCTGAATGAGATGGTTCTTATTTCAAAATGAACTAGAGACATAGAGCTACAATGTTCTGAAGAATTCAATTTGTGATTTTGGCGTTTAATTGGAAGGGACATGCCACCCTTATGGGATAATTGTTAATGAGGGTTCATTGAAATAACCCTATAGGATAATACGTTCATGTTTTATAACTCTGAATGTTGGGCTCTGAAAATGGGGTCCAATAGTTGTGATATCAGAGTGACTAGGTTTAGGGATATCCTAGGCATTAAGGTGGGTAGTTTTCAATTATGAAATGAACATGCATTATTTTAAATGAACAACATACATTGTTTTGTACTATTTTACATTTTTTGAAATTGTTTCTCTTGAAGCATGAACTAAAGATTTTTAAATGTTTTAAAATTGAAGAAGTGATTATGCCACCTTGAAAGAGAACTTAAGGAGCTACGACTCGATCTCGCTCTCGTTAAAGGAGCATGGATGAATCCCATGTCTCACTAGATGCGGGGACGCATCCTGCTCCTGATTCTGAGGCACTTAGTGTGCAACATGAGGTACCACCGCCTCCTCCTCTTATGCCTCAAGTAAACCTTCTGGATCCATGGTTCTTTCAAGCCTTTGCTCAGGCTTTTATATATGTCATAGGCCAAGGGTTACAAGTTTCGGTGGCCGCTCCAGTGGAGAGGAGTGGATAGTATGATAAGCTCTGCAAGTATGGAGCTGTGGATTTCAACGTGACTACCAACCCAGAAGAAGCTGAAGCATGGTTGAAGAGGACTTAGAGAGTCCTGATTAAGATGAAGTGTTCTGACGAACAGAAGTTAGACTATGTAATCAGTTTACTACAGGGGGATGCGCTCTATTGATGGGAGTCAGTGCCGCACAGTCAGGCCATACTGTCGATGTTAACATAGAGGGACTTTTTGGAAGCTTTCAGGAGGAAGTACTTCTCGAGAGTTTATGTTCAGGAAAAGGTTAGGGAGTTTTTGAATCTCACATAGAGGGACATGAGTGTGAGTGATTATAAGTTGAAGTTTACCCAACTGTCACAGTATACGGCAAACATTGTGGCGAATGAGGAGGATAAGTGCCGCAAGTTTGAGGGAGGACTTCATTTAGGGATCAAGGAGAAAGTCCTGATCAATAACTTCTGTGACTACCAGCAGTTGGTGGATACTGCACTCCAGGAAAAGAAACTGAAGAATATAAAATATGAAGTGAATAAGAAGAGGAAGAATAGGAAGCAGTCTTCTAAGAAGGGGATGAATGCTCTAATGCCTAAGAAGGGTATGAAGAGCTTCCACACACAGAGTGAAGTAGAAAGTAGTGTCTCTACCAAAAACAAGCAATCCAAGACAGCTTTGGTACAAGCCTCAACTGTAGGAGGCAATAGAAGGATGGATAGGAATAGCCACATAAGCCCCCAATGTGAGCATTGTAGGAAATTTCACAGAGGAGAGGGCTTCAAGTTACTTGGAGCATGCTTCCGATGTGGAGAGAAGGGACACATGATCAGACACGGTGTCCAAGTAACAGGACAAGAGGGGTCACAGTTGCAAGTCCCAAGGAGAGTAGAAATCGTGGGAACCAGGATAATCACTAAGATAGGCAGTTCTGGAGCTGCAAGAAAAGCTATTCCTCCAAAAAGGCCAAGGAGTCAGGCTCAGGCAAGGGTCTTCACCATAACCAAAGAGTAGCTATAGCTGCACCTGAAGTTTTCACGGGTATAGCTCAGTTACTTGATTCTGAAGTATATGTCTTGATTGATTCTGGCTCCACGCATTCATTTGTTTCTATTAGCATAACATTGCATGGCGTTAAATTGGCGCCATTGGATAGTCCGTTGATTGTTAGCACTACCTTAGGGAGGAAGGTGATAATAAGCCAAGTATATAGGGATTGTAAACTGGTGATTGAGGGTGCTAGACTAGTAGTAGACTTACTGCCTCTAGAGTTGAACGGTATAAATGTCATACTGGGTATGGATGCCATGGAGAAATATTGTGCAAAGTTAAATTGTAGCCACAAAAAGGTATAGTTTGACTTTGACAATGGAGAGAAGGTGACTTTTAGAGAAGAAAGAAGAATACCGTCACCTAGAATGATTTCAACTTTATTAACTGAGAGGATGATGAGGAAAGGGTGTGAAGCCTTCTTGGCACACATTATGGACACCAATGGGAATGAAAGGAAGTTAGAGGATTTTTCAATTATGAGGGAGTATCCAGACGTGTTTCTAGAAGACTTACCAAGTTTGCCACCGGTGAGAAAAATTGAGTTTACTATTGACTTAGTTCCCAGAACTGCACCTATTTATATACCACCATAAAGAATGGCTCAAACTAAACTGAAGGAGCTTAAGGAATAGTTGGAAGAACTGTTAGATAAGGGGTACATAAGGCCAAGTTCATCACCATGGGGAGCACCTGTTTTGTTTTTTAAGAAGAAGGATGGGATATGGAGCATATGTATTGATTGCCAAAGACTCAACAAGGTGACTATTAAGAACAAATACCCTCTACCACGGATTGATGATCTATTTGACCGGCTGCAGGGAGAAAATTTCTTTTCTAAAATTGATCTCAGGTTAGGCTATCATCAACTGAGGATCAGGGAATCTAATATAAGCAAGATGGCCTTTAGGACTCATTGTGGACATTACGAGTTCTTAGTCATGTCATTCGGACTGACCAATGCTCCAGCTGCATTCATGGATCTTATGAATAGGATCTTCAAGGAGTATCTGGATCAGTTTATCATAGTGTTTATCGATGACGTTCTAGTTTATTCCAAGAGTGAAGAGGAACATGAGGAATATCTCAGGATAGTGTTGCAAACACTAAGGGAGAAGGAATTTTATGCCAAATTCAGCAAATGTGAATTCTAGCTTCACGAGGTGATCTTTCTTGGACATGTGGTTTTAAAAGATGGGGTACATATTAATCCAAGAAAAGTGAAAGCAGTGCTAAAGTGACATACACCGATGACAGTAGCAGAAGTGAGAAGTTTTCTAGGTCTGGCAGGATATTATAGGAGATTTGTTGAAGGATTTTGTATGATAGCAGCTCCGATGACCAAGTTAATAAGGAAGAATCAGAAGTTTATCTGGTGTGATAAATGTCAGAAGAGCTTTTAGGAGCTTAAACATAGATTGGCAAGTGCACCAATCTTGACTTTGCCTATGGGAGATGAGGGTTATACAGTATACAGTGATGCTTCAAAAAAGGGTTTGGGTTATGTATCGATGCAAGGAGACAAGGTAATAGCTTATGCCTAGCGACAGCTAAAGCCTTATGAATTGAATTACCTGACCCATGATTTGGAATTAGCAGCAATAGTTTTTGCCCTCAATATTTGGAGACATTATTTGTATGGAGTTCAGACAAGGATTTTTACAGATCATAAAAGTCTCAAGTATTTGTTTAGCCAAAAAGAACTGAATTTGAGATAGAGAAGGTGGTTAGAGCTAATTAAGGATTATGATTTGTTGATTGAGTATCATCCAGTAAAGGCAAATGTAGTGGCGGATGCTTTGAGTAGGAAATCCTCAATAGCCTACGTTCAAACAGTTTATCTGTTGTTATTGAAGGAGATGGCTAAGCTAAAAATAAGTTTGACACAAGAGAAACCTGATTGTATCATTACTAATTTCAAAGTCAGACCAATACTCAAGGAGAAGGTTAAGGAGTTACAAGCACAAGATACAGAATTAAGCAAGCTCCAAGAAGAAATTCGAAGTGGTTGTGAGGGATGATGGACTGATGGTTATAGGAAACAAACTCTGTATTTCGAATGTCAAGGGAGTAAAGGACGAAATACTGGATGAGGCACACAATGCGCCTTATGTCATGCATCTAGGTAGTACCAGGATGTACAGAAACTTGAAAGAGCATTTCTGGTGGAAAGGCATAAAGAGGGATGTAGCAGAATATGCAAGTAAGTGTCTAGTGTGTCAGCAAGTCAAGGCTGAACACCAGGCACCTTCAGACAAGTTAAAGCTGTTATCTATTCCTGAGTGGAAGTGGCAAAGGGTGACTATGGATTTTCTAATGGGTTTGCCCAAGACCAGTAGGAAGCATGATGCCATATGGGTTATTGTTGATCAATTGACGAAGTCAGCCCATTTTCTGGAAATTAAACAGACTGATTCTCTGCAAGTACTAGCAAAGAAGTATATAGATGAGATAGTGAGACCGCATAGGATTCCGGACTCTATAGTTACTGACAGAGATCCTCAGTTTACTTCGAGGTTTCGGGGAAGCTTACAAGATGCTCTAGGGATCAAGTTAAATTTTAGCACAACTTTTCACCACCAGACAGATGGTCAATCTGAAATGATCACTCAGACACTTGAGGGAATGCTTAGGGCATGTGTGATGGATTTCAAAGGAGCTTGGGATGTTCATTTGCCATTGGTCTAATTTGCTTATAATAATTCATACCATTCGGGCATTCAAATGGCTTCTTATGAAGCACTGTATGGATGGAGATGTAGAACTTTGATATGCTGGGATGAAGAAAGAGAAAGGAAACTAATAGGCCCAGAGTTTATTCAGATGATAGTTGATAAAGTCAAGATAGTTAAGTAAAGACTTAAAGCAGCCCAGGATAGAATGAAAAGCTATACTGATGCACACCCGAAGGAGATGGAGTATGAAGTCGGAGAGAAAGTTTTCTTTAAGACATCTCCATAGAAAGGAGTGATGAGATTCGATAAGAAGGGTAAGTTAAGACCAAGATATATGGGTCCCTACGAGATTCTTGAGAGGATTGGACCACTAGCCTATAAATTGGTGCTGTCACTGGAATTATCACAGATTCATGATGTCTTTCATGTTTCCATGTTAAGGAGGTATAGATCAGATCCCTCCCACATCATTTAGACCACTGAGGTTCAGTTAAGAGATGATCTGAGTTATGAGGAGACTCCAGTGGAGATCTTGGACACTAAGGAAAAGGTCCTCAGGAACAAGACGGTTTAACTAGTAAAAGTCATGTCGAGAAACCATTCTGTAGAAGAGTTCACGTGGGAGCTCTTGCAAGCCATGAGGGAGAAGTACCCACAACTCTTTAATGACTCAGGTAATAATTTCGAAGATGAAATTCTTTTAAGAGGCGGAGAAATGTTAGCCCTTAAATTTTTTTATAACTAAGCATGATTAAATTGACTTTGGGTTCTCGCTAGATTTATATATGTTGGATTTAATGAGCTTGCTAATGTGGGTAAGATAATATGCCATAGGTTAAGGGAATTGAAGTATTAAAGTAATAAGAGGGTATAAGGATAATTTTGGCAAGTCACATAAGTTTAAAAACAATAAGGCCTTAAATAAAGGGAAAAATGGACATTGTGAAATCATTAAGGGTAGGAATGGAGAAGATAAAGGGTGGGCTTGAGTTGGAAGAAGCCAAAAACATGATTGGAGAAAGAGAGAAGACTAAAAATAAGAAAGAAGAGAGAGAGAGTGTCGGTGATTGAGAGAAAAAGGAGAGTTGAGCTAGGTTTTAATTTTACTAAGCCTTAAAGAGGGATTTTGAGAGTTATCAAGGAGGGAAAAAGAAAGAGGAAGATTAGAGGTTCCATTAGAGTCAAGAAATTCATTAATTGGTGAAGATTCAAGGTAAGATTATGTTAAATCTTTTGGAGTCTTAGGAAGGTTTTGGTTTTAAGGGCATAGAAAACGCATGGGTTTAAGTATTCTAGGATCAATTCATGCCGAGGTTTCTTTGGGTTTCCAATTGGAGTCCTTTTTAAATGAGGTTTTGTTAATATTAAAGGGAGGCAAGAGGAGTAAGAGGAGAGACATCCCTGAGCAAGCTTTCAAGCAAGTAGATTCGAGGTGTGTTACTTTTTATAATTGAATAATAAGCCATCATTGTTTCTTTCAAGAAAATGGAAATAAATGGTCTCAAATACCTAAAAAATGTGCATTTATTACTCTTTGAATGTTTTGAGAATGTGCTGCATATTTTGCATTTAAATTTTGTTTGACATATGAAAATGATTTTTAAAAGGATATCAAGCTTAAGAAACCAAGTTTCCGACATGTGCCTTTTGGGCAATATGTTTTACAATTATGGAAATACATGTTATGTGGGTTTGTGGTGGTCTCCTAAGTTTAGTCAAGTTCACTTTGACAAAAAGGCTTCTCCCGCCTGCCTGCTAGTGGCCTGGAGCTCCTTTAGGGACTCCCATAATTTCATAGCTATGTAAAACCATTATGTAGAAATGTGTAGTACGTTTTGTTTTAGATCCACCCGAACCATTTTGATATGCTTATGTGCTCATGATAAATTGACAAAGGTGATGCATACATGATTTGCAATAACGTGAGTTTCCATATTAGAAAGGACATCATAAATGGTTTTGCTTGTTACCAATTATAAAATTGTTACTCATGGGCTTAAGCTCACCCCCCATTTGCTTCCCTCACATCTAGGTGATGAGCAAGCTATCGAGTAGACAACAAGGCATCACTCCAATTTTTATATATTTTGTATTTGAGGCCAACCTCGTAAAGCAAGGCTTTAGTTGCATTTGAGCAAACATTGGCTCAAGTTCCTTTTGTATTTTTGGGATTGCAAGATATTAATGTATTTTTTGCTTGAAATGCCTACTAAAGCTTTATAAAACTCTTATTTTGATGTGAATGAAATACATATACATTACGATTGTTTATGGCATTTCAAGTCTTTATATCGAAAATTTCAAGCTTTCATTAGGGTAGGATTTGTGTTTTGGCTTTCGGGGAAAAGCTTCTCTAACTAGGCTGATACAGGCAAATGTACCTTTTGGAAATTTGTAGGTCTCCCCTTTAGCTTTCCAACGGTATATAGTATAGAATTTTCGGACTTCTGGGTCGTGAGTTGTGGTCCTTAGAAGGGTAGATGCTAAGGAGTATACATTGGTATCGTCTGTAATGACATATCATCTGTGATGATGTCATTCATCTTAAGAGATGCATCATTCGTAAAGTTGTATCGTCTGTGATGACATCATTTGTCTTAAGAGTTGCATCATCTTAAGTTGACTTTGCTTCGTCTTAAGTTAACTCCAATTCATCTTAAGAGTTGCATCGTCTTAAGTTGACTTTGCTTGTCTTAAGTTGACTCCACTTCGTCTTAAGAGTTGCATCATCTTAAGTTAACTTTGCTTTGTCTTAAGCTGATTCTGCTTCGTTTGTCTTTCCGTTTTGGCTGTCTTTCTGCTTCGTCTGTCTTTTTGCTTTATTTGTCAATCTGCTTCGCCTGTCATTTTGCTTCGTCTGCTTTCTGCCTATGCAACCTAAACTTCTCCTTATGTATACTATTCATCTGATGCTATCGTCTGCCCCATTTTTAACCCTTCAAACGATAGAATCTACCTTTGAGGTCTCAAGGAAATTGTAGACCTCTTCTTTCAAACCGTCCCAAGATGGTATTAATCTAATATCCCAAATGATAGTTATGCTAATTATCTCAAAATAGGTGCAACATGATTGAGGTCAAAACCCTGTTTGACTTTTTTAGCCATAACTTTATTATGGGATCTTCAAATGAGATGACTTTTGTCTTTAAATAAATCAGAGACATAAATCCATAAATGTTCTGAACAAGTCAATTTTGAAACTCCAGATTGAGGTTTTCCCAAAATAATCTATATTGAAATAGGAGAATAGTGTTGTTTTGATATTTGTCCTAGTATGGGGTCACCACCCTTGTGGAGTATGCATTCAGATGTTGCTTAGGATGAAACGTGTGAACCATGAGGGTGGGTTGCCAACAGAATTCACAAAACTCATCAAAATTGCAACGTTGACTTTGCAGGTGCAAGAAAGTGGGATTAGCTTCTAAGATAATTACAAGAGATCTAATACTACTTTTAGATGGAGAAATGGCTCAAAGGTCAGTCAACTAAGACTGAAGGGTTTACATAGAATTTTATGTAGTTCCTTATTCATGTAGAATGTAACATATTTCTATAATAGAGCTGTAGACTTTGATAGTGCTTGATATTGTATAGAAGGATGAAGTATGTAATGCTACAATGTATATTCGGTTTTATGATTGGGTTTTTAAAAGTTGTGATATTTATGTTTTAATTATGATGTCATAAGAAGCAATGTGACTGCTTTAACATGCCACCCTTATAGGGTATGTACTTGGATATTCTCCGAAATGTCGAATATGTGTCTTGTTGGACCCTATTTTTGGAGCCAAACTTCGGAATCATAAAACTCTCTTATACCATAAGATGTCATGCTCTGGTTTCGTTACTCATCCTGAGGAGACCACCTAAGGCGGTCAGGTGTAGGTCATGCAAGAGGAAAGTTAAAAACATTTAGTTTGAAATGAAAAGTTCACCGTCAACAAAGGCAGGTTCATCGCGGTAAGGTAATGTTTCGCCACGGTGAAGCTGTGGAAGTAATTATAAGAACCTTTCAGGACAAGTTTACCGCGGACAACATTTGCCTTCGCCACGGTGAAGTCTCAAGGATGAGTAGGTTCACCTTTGGGGAAAAATACGCCATGACGGAAGGCTGGCTTCATCGCAGCGAAGTACCCAGATAAACCCTAAGTACCTCTCGGGAAAAATACACCACAACAAAACGTTTAGCTTCGTTGCAGCGAAGGTACCCAAAAAAAAAAACCATTCAGGAAAGATTTGTCGCGGCGAAACCGTCGGATTTCAAACACCCAAACCCAATATTTGACATTAACATTTGCACATACATTTTCATAACCCTTAACAACTCAGCCAAAAGATAATTATAAACATATACAAAAGAAACTTATTCAAAACTTAGTCCTTTAAGAATGAAATGCGAAATTTAGAAAGTCACGAGCTAAAACACAAATATATTTCATTAACATCAAAAGAAGAGTTTTACAAAGCTTTAATGGGCATTCCAAGCCATAATACATCATAATCCCAAAATACAAAATTTACATAAACGAGAAATACTTGAAATGCGTATAAAGCTTTATGTTTTGCAAAAACTAACTTAAAAATACAAAAATATGAATAATTAGAGTGATGCCTTCACTCTCGACTCGATCACTCGATCTCTTGCTCATCACCTAGAGATGGAGACAGAATGGGGGTGAGTTTAAAAGCTCATGGGTAACAAGTTTTTAATGGAGAAACAAGCTAAACCATGGGAAATGAATCTATAAAACATGTATTTCCCAAATTCTCAACTTGTCAAACATTTCATAATCACATAAGTATGTATTGATCAAATTGTCATCAAATAGTAAGCACATAAGCAATCAAAATGCTTTAGGTAGGTCCATAAAGGAGTTCTTCCAATTCTCCAGAAATAACGTAACAGACTATCTAAAGCCCACATAATGGATTTACGTAGTGCGTAAACATGATGGAGTTTGTGAAAGAACTCCATGCTACTAGCGAGCAATCATGAGAAGCCTTTAACAGAGTCAACGTGCACTTGACATAATAAAATGGACCACCACTAACCCACTCAATATGAATTTCATGAATTAAAAACACAATGGCCAAAAGGCACGTTTTGGAAACATAATTTTCATTAATCATCATCAAAATTTAATTACCAAACATGTAGTAATTTACTAAATCATTTAAGAAGCAATAAATACAACATTTAAGAAGCAATAATTGCAACATTTATAAAGTAGTTGAAATCATTTAACTTTATTTTTTTTTAAAACATGTAACACTTTATTAAATCATTTAAGAAGCAATAAATGCAACATTTAAGAAGCAATAATTGCAACATTTATAAAGTGGTTAAAATCATTTAACTCTATTGATTTGAAAAACATTTATGGCTCATTTACTCAACTATAAACATGTAATCCACCTTGAATTCCTTGCTTAGAAACTTGCTTAAGAGTGCCTCTCCTCTTGCTCTTCTTGCCCCCTTTAACATTGGCAAAAATCCCAATTCAATAGGAATAGAAATTGAAATCCTAAACAAAGCTTATTCCCTAAAATTGATTCTAAAATACTTAAACACATGCATTTCCTAAGCTTCATGAATCAAATTCCTTCCAAAAATCTAAAGGATTAGGGTTAAACTTGCCTTGAATCTTCACCAAATGAAAAGATTATAGGCTCAAATAGAAGCTCTTCTCTTCCTCTTTCTTTTTCTCTTCTTGAACAATCTCAAAATCACTCTTAAAAGCTAAGAAAAGATGAAACCTAACTCCAAATTCCTTCTATTATCTCATTTCCCTTTTATTTTCGTTATTTTATCTTCTTCTCTCCCTTATTCATGATTCTTACTTCTCTAAGAGTAAGACCACTTTCTCTACTTCCAATTCTACCCTTAATGAGTGTAAAAAGTCCACTTTGCCCTTCCTTTAATGCTTTAAGGTTTTTAAACTTAAGTGACTTGCCAAATTTTCCCTTGTACACTCTTACTACTTTAATTCTAACATTTCTATTCTAAGTTCTAATTACTACTTATGATTGCTCAATTAATGACTAAATTCTAAGAAAGTAAATAAATAAATAAAAGAAAAGAAAATTTTAGGTCCAACAATTGTCCTGCTCTTAAAGAATTTCGACCTCGAAATTCTCACCTGAGTCATTGAAGAGGTATAGATACTTCTCCTTCATGGCTTCCAAGGGCTCCCACGTGGCCTTTTCTGATTTTAACTAGTTGAACTGTCTTATTCTTGAGAACCTTTTCCTTAGTGTCCAAAATCTCCACTAGAGTCTCCTCATAGGTCAAATCATCTCTCAACTAAACCTCAGTGGTCTTAATGATATGGGAAAGATCCATTCTACACCTCCTCAATATGAAAGCATGAATGAAATCATGTATTTTTGATAATTCTGGTTGCAGCGCTAACCTACAGGCTAGTGGTCCAATCCTTTCAATAATCTCATAGGGACCCACATATCTTGGGCTCAACTTGCCCTTTTTTCTAAACCTCAGAACTCTTTTCCAAGGAGATGTCTTAAGAGGGACTTTATCACTAACTTTATACTCCATTTCTTTTCGGTGTGCATCAATGCAGTTTTTCTTTCTATCTTGAACTGTTTTAAGCCTTTGCTTAACTAGATTGACCTTGTCGACGTTCATCTGAAGTAAATCCGCTGCTATTAATTTCCTTTCTCCTTCTTCATCCTAGCATATAGGAGTTCCACATCTTCTTCCATGCAATGCTTTATAAGGAGCCATCTGAATGCTCGAGTTGTACGAATTATTGCAAGCAAATTTGACTAATTACAAATGGTCGTCCCAAATGCCTTTGACATCCATCACATATGCCCTAAGCATTCCTTCAAAGCTTTGACTGTTCCTTTTAGATTGGCCATCTTTTTTAGTATAGAAAGCTATGCTAAAATTTAACTTAGTCCCTAGAGCTTCTTGCATACTTTCCCAAAATCTTGAAGTAAATCAAGGATCTTTGTCAGAAACTATAGAGTCTAGAATCCCATGTAGTCTCACTATCTCATCAATATACTTCTTTGCTAGCACATGTAAAGAATCAGTTTATTTAATTGATAAAAAATGGGCTGACTTTGTTAAACAATCAATAATAACCCTCATGTTTCCTACTAGTTTTGGGCAAACCCATCAGAAAAACCATGGTTATCCTTCGCCACTTCTACTCAGGAATGGACAATGGCCTTAACTTGCTTGAAAGTGCCTGGTGTTCAGCCTTGACTTGCTAACACACTAGACACTTGATTGCATATTATCCTACATTCTTCTTAATGCTTTTCCAGCAGAAATGCTCTTTTAAATCTCAATACATTCTGGTGCTACCTGGGTGGATGACATAAGGTGTATTGTGTGCCTCGTCGAGTATCTCATCCTTCACTTCTTTGACATTTGGAATACAAAGCCTGTTTCCTATAACCATATGTCCATCATCTCTCACTACCACTTCAAATTTCATACCATTCTTAATTTCTTCTCGGAGCTTGTTCAAATCTGCATCTTGTGCTTGTAACTCCTTAACTTTCTCTCTGAGTATTGAGAATCACTCTTAAATTAGCAATAATACAATTAGGTTCATCCTGTTTCAAGTTTAATCTAAGCTTAGCCATCTCTTTTGACAACGGCAGATAAATTGTCTAAACATGGGCTATGGAGGATTTCCTCCTCAAGGCATCAACCATTACATCTACCTTTTTTGGATGGTATTCAATCAACAAGTCATAATCCTTAAGTAACTCTAAACACCTTCTCTATCTTAAATTCAACTCTTTCTGACTCAATAAGTACTTGAGACTTTTATGATCTATAAAAATCTTCATCTGAACTCCATACATATAATGTCTCCAAATTTTTAAGGCATAAATTATTGCTGATAATTCTAAATCATGGGTCGGGTAATTCAATTCATAAGGCTTTAGTTGCTGTCACGCATAAGTTATTACCTTGTCTCCTTACATCAACATACAACCCAAACCCTGTCTTGAAGCATCATTATAAACTGTATAACCCTCATCTCCCATAGGCAAAGTTAAAATTGGTGTACTTGTCCATATGTGCTTAAGTTCCTCAAAGCTCTTCTGACATTCATCACGTCAAATAAACTTCTGATTTTTCCATAATAACTTGGTCCTTGCAGTAGCTATCATAGAGAATCCTTCAACAAAACTCCTATAATATCCTGCCAGACCCAAAAAGCTTCTCACTTTGGTGCACGCCACTTTACCACTGCTTCAACTTTCCTTGGATCAATATATACCCCATTCTTTGAAATTACATGTCTAAGGAATATCACCTCATGAAGCCGAAACTCAAATTTGCTGAATTTGGCATAAAGTTACTTCTCCTTTAGTGTTTGCAACACTATCCCGAGATGTTCCTCATGTTCCTATTCTCTTTAGGAATAGACTAGAATGTTATCTATAAATACTATGACAAATTGATCCAGATACTCCTTGAAGACCCTATTCATGAGATCTATAAATGCAACTGGAGCAATGGTTAACCCAAATGGCATGACGAGGAACTCATAATACCCATAATGTGTCCTAAAGGCTATCTTGTTTACATCAAATTCCCTAATTTTGAGCTAATGACAGTCTGACTTGAGATCAATTTTGGAGAAGACTTTTGCTCCCTGTAGCTGGTCGAATAGATCATCGATTCGTGATAGAGGATACTTGTTCTTAATGGTTACCTTGTTGAGTCTCCGATAGTCAATGCATATACCCCATATTCTATCCTTCTTTTTAACAAACAGAACTGGTGCTCTCCATGGTGACGAACTTCGTTTTATATACTCTTTCTCTAATAATTCTGCCAATTGTTCCTTAAGTTCCTTCAGTTCAGTTAGATCCATTATATACGGTGGTATAGAAATAGGTTCGGTACCTGAAATCAAATCGATGATAAACTCGATTTCCCTCGCTTGTAGTATACTAGGTAAGTCTTTTAGAAACGTGTCTAAAAATTTCCTCACAATCGGAAAATCTTCTGACTTCCCTTTATTCACATTGGTGTTTATAACATGTGTCAAGAAGGCTTCATACCCTTTTCTCATCATCTTATTAGCTAGCAAAGCCGAAATAATCCTTGGTGATGGTGTTCTTTTGTCTCCTCTAAAAATCACCTTCTCACCCTTACCAAGATCAAATTCTACCTCTTTGAGGCTACAATCCAAATTTTCATGATATTTCTCCATGGTATCTATTCCAAGTATAACACCTAGGCCTTTTAAATCTAAAGGCAGTAAGTCCACTACTAGTCTAGCATCATTAATAAAGAGTTAATAATCTCTATATGCTTAACTTCTTATCACCTTCCTCCCTAAAGGAGTACGAACAATCAATGGACTCTCCAATGGCACCAAACTAACAACATGTAATGTCATGCTTACAGAAACAAAAGAAAACATGGAACTGAAATCAATCAGTAAATATACTTCTAAATTAAATAACTAAGCCATACTCGTAACAACCTCAGGTGTGGCTACAGCTTCCTCTCTGGTCATTGTAAACACCCTTGCCTGTGCGTGACCCCTTAGTTTTCCTAGAGGAATAACCTTCCTTGTCGCTCCAAAACTTCCCACCTTAGTGACTGGTCTGGTTCCTACTTTTTCAGCTCCTTTTAGCGCTTGCAATTGTGACCTATCTTGCCTTAGTGTTTGGGGACATTCCCTGACCATGTGTTGCTTCTCTCCACATCAAAAATATACTCTAAGTAACTTAAAGCACTCTCCTCTGTGAAACTTCCCATAATGTTCACATTGGGGGTTTATGTACGTACTCCTCTCCACCCCTCTATTGCTTCCCACAGTTGAGGTTTACCCAGAAGCTGCCTTTATTTGCTTGTTTTTATCAGAGCCACTACTTCCCACTTCACTCTGTGTGTCGACATTCTTCATACACCTTTGGGGCACTCATTCCGTTCTTGGAATACTTTTCTCGGTTCTTCCTCTTCCTATTTACTTCATACGTTATATTTTCCACTTTTTCAGCTTGAAGTGCAGCATCTACCAATAGCTAGTAGTCACAAAAGTTGTGGATCAACACCTTCTCCCTAATCCCTAAATGATGTGCTCCTTTAAACTTATGACACTTATCCTCCTCATTCGCAACAATATTGGTTGTATGCCATGAAAGTTGGGTGAATTTCCATATTCACTCCCATTTATGTCCCTTTGTGTGAGATTTAAGAATTCTTTGGCCTTCTCTTAGACATAGACTCTCAAGAAGTACTTCTTCCTAAAAGCTTTCAAAAAGTTTCTCCATGAAAATACCGGTAGTATGACCAGACTATAAGGCACTGATTCCTACCAATTGAGTGTGTCCCCTTGTAGGAAACTAACTATATAATCCATCTTTTCCTCATCGGTGCACTTCATCTGAAACAGGATTCTCTCTATCCTTCTTAACCATACTTTAGCCTCTTTAGGATTCATAGTCCCATTAAAGTCTACAACCCCATACTTGCAGAGCTTATCCACTGCTCTCCACTGGAGCTTGCACTAGAACTTGGCCCATATCATAAGTGAAAGCTTGGGCAAAGGCTTGAAAGAATAATGGATCCATGGAGTTTACTTAGGGCATAGGAGGAGGAGGCGGTGAAACTTTATGTTGCAAACTAGGTGCCTCAGAATCAGGATCAGAGTGTGTCCTTATGTCCTATAGGACATAATATTCATCTGTTCTTTCATGGCTAAAGCAAGATCAAGTCCTACCTCCTTGAGTTCTCTTCCAAGGCTGCATAATCACTCCTTTAATTTAAAACCATTTTTTACAAAAATTAGTTCATGCTTCATATCAGGTTCAAACTGATAAATATGCATGTAAAACCTTCTTAAACCATGCTTCATGTAAAACAATACAAAAACAATGTATGGTGTTCATTTAAAACAATGCATATTCATTTCATATTTTAAAACTACCCATGTCATGCCAAGGAAACTCCTTAACCTAGTCACTCTGATACCATAAGATGTTAGGCCCCGTTTTCTGTGCAACCACCTGAGGTGGTCCGGTGCAGGTCATGTAAGAGGAAAGTTAAAAACATTTAATTTGAAATGAAAAGTTCACTGTAAGCAAGGGTGGGTTTGCCACGGCGAAACTATGGAAGTAATTCCAAGAACCTTTTAGGACAAGTTTGCTACAACCAATGTTTGGCTTCGCTACAGCAAAGTCTCAAGGTCGAGCAAGTGCACTCTTCAAGATAAATACGCAGGGGTAGAAAGCTGGCTTCACCACGTTGAAGTACCTAAATTAACCCCAAGTACCTTGGAAAAGTACGTCGCAACAGAAAGGCTAGCTTTATCACGGTGAAGGTACCAAAATCAAACAAAATACCCTTCAGGAAAGGTTCACCACGACAAAACCCTCAGATTTAGACACCCAAACCCATCTGCCTAACATTAACATTTGCACATACATTTTCACAACCCTTAACCACTCAACCAAAAGTTAATTACAAATATATGCAAAAGAAACTTCTTCAAAACTAAGTCCCTTGAGAATGATATGCGAAACTTAGAAAGTCATGAACTAAAACACAAATATATTTCATTAACATCAAAATAAGAGTTTTAGAAAGCTTTAATGGGAATTTCAAGACACAATACATCATAATCCCAAAATACAAAATTTACATAAATGAGTAATACTTGAAATGCGGCTAAAGCCTTGTGTCTTACAAAAATTAATTTAAAAGTACAAAAATATTCAAAAATGGAGTGATGCCTTGACTCTCGACTCGATCACTCAATCTCTTGCTCATCACTTGGAGATGGAGACGAAATGGGGGTGAGCTTAAAAGCTCGTGAGTAACAAGTTTATAATAGAGAAACAAACTAAACCATGGGAAATATTCATTGAATATATAAAAACATATTTCTCAAGTTCTCAACTTATCAAACATTTCATAATCATATAAGCATGTATTCATCAAATTGTTAACAAATAATAAACACATAAGCAATCAAAATGGTTTAGGTAGGTCCATAAGGGAGTTCTTATTAGATCAGAAAAAGAAAGCATGCCATATTTGGAAAAACAGTAGATTTAAAAACTTTTTAAAAATCTAAATTGTAGTGAAAGAAATATATCCAAATCATCATACCAATCTATACATGATATGGTACAAAGATAATAATAATAAACAAGATAGAGATTATTACCGACTCCTTCGCTATAACTTTAAATCCTCAATGTGCTATCCTCTCCTTCTTCTTGTATCCAACCCTAGCTTTAGCCTTGCATTTGAATCTTTTCCTTTGTCAATCTATCCTTTCCTTGTTGTTGTATCCTCAACCAATTTGATCTACCACTTGTTCTTCTTGGACAACTTGGTATAACAAGATCCTTTGGTGGGAAAGGAGACGAAATGTTTGGAGGAGATGTTTCTTAGAAGAAAAAAGAAAACAATGAGACTCCTCTTATTGAAGGTTTTAGCCATGCATAGGTGAAAGGAGAGAGTTGGTCAAAACAATGCAAGAACCCCTTTTTACAGACCTCAATTTCGATTATGCATGAAAAGAAAGAAAAGGGAGAGCATCCAATGCATCATACCTTTCTTTAATCAAACATAAAGAAGCCATTAAATGAGACACCTCCCATTTGTTTTAAGATGGCTCTATGAAAAGACCAATTACGTAATATGACATGTCAATTTTGGTTTTCTTTATTGATGAAAGATGGAAGATTATCTATCAAATACACATCTTTCATCTTTAATCAAATGAATGCTAAAAAGGTTACATTGCATGTCATCATTAAAAGATAACCATTATCCGTTTAATGGTAAGATCATAACTCCATTTAATGATGACAAAGCATGATAAATACCATCTCTATTTAGCAGTTCAATGCTAAATGTGCAGTTCCACATTCAACCATTAAAAACCAAAAATACACTTCATTTCTTTAAGAATTTTGTTTTAATATAATTAATCTAATTAATTAAATTAAACCAAAGTCTA
>JAOQMP010000009.1:16651992-16664290 GCA_027563575.1 Erythroxylum pedicellare
CAATAGGACTACCAACCCTGAAGAGGCTAAAGCATGGTTGAAGAGGACCGAGAGAGTCCTAATTCAGATGAAGTGCTCTGATGAAGAGAAGTTAGACTATGCAGTCAGTTTACTTCAGGGGAATGTGCTCCATTGGTGTGAGTCAGTGCTCCACAGTCAAGACACACCACCAGTATTGATATAGAGGGACTTTTTGGAAGCTTTCAGGAAGAAGTACTTCTCGAGGGTTTATGTTCAGGAAAATGCTAAGGAGTTTTCAAATCTCACACAGAGGGACACGAGTTTGAGTGAGTATGAGCTGAAGTTTACACAGTTGTCACAGTATGCAGCCAACATTATGGTGAATGAGGAGGACAACTGTCACAAGTTTGAGGGAGGACTTCATTTGGGGATCAAGGAGAAAGTCTTGATCCTTAACTTCTGTGACTACTAGCAGTTAGTAGATGCTACACTCCAGGCGGAGAAATTGGAGACTATAAAATATAAAGTGAATAAGAAGAGCAAGAACAGGGAGCAGTCTTCTAAGAAGGGGATGAGTGCTCCAACTCCTGAGAGGGGTATGAAGAACTTCCACACACAGAGTGAAGTGAGAAGTAATTCCTCGCGGAGAGAAGGGACACATAGATAGGGACTATCCCTAACTAACAAGGCAAGAAACTAGGCCAATCACTGAGATAGGTAGTTCTGGAGCTACAAAGAAGGCTATTCATCACTAAGATAGGCAGTTCTGGAGCTGCAAGGAAGGCTATTCCTCTAGGAAGGCTAAAGGGTCAGGCTTAGGCAAGAGTGTTCACCATGGCCAGAGAGGTAGCTATAGCTGCATCTGAAGTTGTCACGGGTATGGCTCAGTTACTTAATTATGAAGTATATGTCTTGATTGATTCTGGCTCCATACATTCATTTGTTTCTTCTAGCATAACATTGCATGGTGTTAAATTGGTGCCATTGGATGGTCCGTTGATTGTTAGCACTCCCCTAGGGAGGAAGGTGATAATAAGCCAAGTATATAGGGATTGCGAACTAGTTATTGAGGGTGCTAGACTAGTAGTAGACTTACTACCTCTAGAGCTGAAGGGTCTAGATGTTATACTGGGCATGGATGCCATGGAGAAATATTGTTCAAAGTTAGATTGTAGCCTTAAACAGGTAGAGTTTGAATTTGGCAATAGAAAGAAGGTGACTTTTAGAGGAGGCAGAAGAATATCGTCACTTAGAATGATTTCAGCTTTGTTAGTTAACAGGATGATGGGAAAAGTGTGTGAAGCCTTCTTGGCACACATTGTGGAAACCAATGGGAATGAAGGGAAGTTAGAAGGTTTTTCGATTGTGAGGGAGTTTCCAGACGTGTTTCTAGAAGACTTACCAGGTTTGCCACCGGTGAGAGAAATCGAGTTTACCATCGACTTGGTTCCCAGAACCACACCCATTTATATACCACTGTAGGCTCTAGCTGAACTGAAGGAGCTTAAGGAACAATTGGAAGAACTGTTAGAGAAGGGGTACATAAGGCCAAGTTTGTCACCAAAGGGAGTGCCTGTTCTGTTTGTTAAGAAGAAGGATGGGACTTGGCGCATATGTATTGATTACTAGAGACTCAACAAGATGACTGTTAAGAACAAATACCCTCTACCACAGATTGATGATCTGTTTAACCAGCTGTAGGGAGCAAAGGTCTTTTCTAAAATTGATCTCAGGTCAGGCTATCATCAGCTAAGGATCAGGAAATATGATGTAAGCAAAATAACCTTTAGGACTCGTTATAGGCTTTACGAGTTCTTAGTCATGCCATTCGGACTAACCAATGCTCCGGCTGCATTCATGGATCTTATAAATAGGGTTCAAGGAGTGTCTGGATCAGTTGTCATAGTGTTTATCGATGACATTCTGGTTTATTCCAAGAGTGAAGAGGACATGAGTAACATCTCAGGATAGTGTTGCAAACACTGAGAGAGAAGGAACTTTATGTCAAATTTAGCAAATGTAAATTCTAGCTTCATGAGGTGATCTTACTTGGATATGTGATATCGAAGATGGGGTACATGTTGATCCGAGAAAAGTGGAAGCAATGGTAAAGTGGCATGCACCAACGACAGTGGCAGAAGTGAGAAGTTTTTTTAGTCTGGCAGGATATTATAGCGGATTTGTTGAAGGATTCTCTATGATACCGGCTTTGATGACCAAGTTATTGAGGAAGAATCAGAAGTTTATCTAGAGTGATGAATGTCAGGAGAACTTTGAGGAGCTTAAACACAGATTGACAAGTGCACTAATCTTGACTTTGCCTATGAGAGATGAGGGTTATACAGTATATAGTGATGCTTCAAAAAGGATTTGGGTTATGTATTGATTCAAGGAGACAAGGTAATAGCTTATGCCTCATGGTAGCTAAAGCCTTATGAATTGAATTACTCGACCCATGATCTGGAGTTAGCAACAATAGTTTTTGCCTTGAAGATTTGGAGACATTATGTGTATAGAGTTCAAACAAGGATTTTTACGGATCATAAAAGTCTTAAGTATTTGTTGAGCCAAAAGGAACTACATTTAAGACAGAGAAGATGGTTAGAGCTAATTAAGGATTATGATTTGTTGATTGAGTACTATCCAGGAAGGGCAAATGTAGTGGTGGATGCTTTGAGTAGGAAATCCTCAATAGCCCATGTTCAGACAATTTATCTGTCATTATTATAAGAGATGGCTAACCTTAGAATAAGTTTGAAACAGGAGGAACCTGAGTGTATTGTTGCTACATTTAGAGTAAGACCGATACTCAGAGAGAAGGTTAGGGAGTTACAAATATAGGATGCAGAATTGAGCAAGCTCCGAGAAAAATTCAGAATGACAAGAAATCTAAAGTGGTAGTGAGGGATGATGGACTTATTTTTGTAGGAAAAAGACTCTGTATTCCAAATGTCAAGGAGGTAAAGGATGAGATACTGGATGAGGAACACAGTGTGCTTTATGTCATGCACCCAGGTAGCATCAGGATGTACAGATTTGAAAGAGCATTTTTGATGGAAAGACATGAAGAGGGATGTAGCAGAATATGCAAGCAAGTGTCTAGTGTGTCAGCAAGTTAAGGCTGAACACCAGGCACCTTCTGGCAAGTTAAGGCCATTGTCCATTCCTAAGTGGAAGTGGCAAAGGGTAACTATGGATTTTCTGATGGGTTTGCCTAAGACTAGTAGGAAACATGATGCCATATGGGTTATTGTTGATCGTTTGATGAAGTCAGCCTATTTTCTGGCAATCAAACAGACTGATTCTCTACATGTGCTAGCAAAGAAGTATATTGATGATATAGTGAGACTGCATGGGATTCCCGACTCTATAGTTTTTGACAGGGATCCTCAATTTACTTCGAGATTCTGGGGAAGCTTACAAGAGATTTTAGAAACCAAATTGAATTTCAACACTGCTTTCCATCCTCAAACAGATGGTCAATATGAGAGGACCATTCGGACCCTTGAGGGAATGCTCAGGGCATGTGTGATGGATTTCAAAGGAGTTTGGGATGAACATTTTTCATTAGTCGAATTTGCTTACAATAATTCATACCACTCAAGTATTCAGATGGCTCTATATGAAGCACTATATGGAAGGAGATGTAGAACTCCTATATGCTTGGATGAGGAAGGAGAAAGGAAATTAATCAGACCAGAGATACTCCAGATGATAGTTAACAAGGTAAATTTGGTTAAGCAACATCTTAAAGTAGCACAGGATAGAATGAAAAGTTACACTGATGCACACCAGAAGGAAATGGAGTATGAAGTTGGTGAAAAGTCTTTCTTAAGACATCTCCTTAGAAAGGAGTCATAAGATTTGGCAAGAAAGGCAAGTTAAGTCCAAGATATGTGAGTCCCTATGAAATTGTTGAGAGGATTGGGCCACTAGCCTATAGGTTGGCGTTGCCCACAGAATTGTCACAGATACATGACGTCTTTCATGTGTTCATGTTGAGGAGATATAAATCGGATCCCTCTCACATTATTCAGACCACTAAGGTTCAATTGAGAGATTATCTGAGTTATGTGGAGATTCTAGTGGAGATTTTGGCCACCAAGGAAAAGGTCCTCAAGAACAAGACGGTCCAACTGGTCAAAGTCTTGTAGAGAAACCATTCTATGGAAGAGGCCATATGGGAGCCCTTGGAAGCCATGAAGGAGAAGTATTGTACCTCTTCAATGATTCAGGTAAGAATTTTGAGGACAAAATCCTTTTAAGATAGGAAGAAATGTTAGCCCCGGAATTTTTTTCTATAATTAAGCATGATTTAAATTGTTATGAGGTCTTTATGGATTTATTTTATGGAGTTAATTATTATGCTACTGTTGGTAAGATTTTATGAAATAGTTTAATTGAATTAAAGTGTTAAGGTAGTAAGATTGCATAAAGGGCATTTTTGGATGACCACTTAAAGTTAAAAGAACATAAGCTTATAAGGAAGGATAAAATGGACTTTTGGGGCTCATTAAGGGTAAAAAGGAGAAGATGAAGGGTTGGCTTGCATGTAAAGAAGCCAAAAACTGAAAATAGAAGAGAGCAGAGGGAGAGAGTGTCACTGGAGAGAAAGAAAGCTAAGCTAGGTTTCAATTTTTCTTAGTCTTAAAGAGTGATTTTGAAGTTGTTCAAGAAGGGAAAAAGGAAGGGGAGGATTAGAGCCAAGAAACTCATTGTTTAGTGAAGATTCAAGGTAAGTTTGTGATTAATCTTTTGGATTTTTGGAAATATTTTGGTTCAAAAAGCTTAGGAAATGCATGGGTTTAAGTATTCTAGGATTAATTTTATGTATATGTTTCTTTGGGTTTTCCAATTTGAATTCCAATTGGATGGGGATTTTTTCCAATGTTGACAGGAGGTAAGAGAGGCAAGAGGAGCAAGAGGAGATGCATCCTTGAGCAAGTTTCCAATCAAGGGAATTAAGGCGGGTTTCATTTTTATAATTGAGTAATGAGCCATAATTACCTTTTCAAATTTAAAAGCATTAAATGATTTTCAATTGATTCATAAATATGGAATTTATTGCTTATGAATGATTTGAAAGAATTTGCTATAGGTTTGATATTTGGACTTGTTTGATGAATTGCGAAATGATGATGGAATTGCATTTGGAATATTCCATGCTTATGAAAATCATGTTTTTAGAAAAGTACCATTTTGGGCAACATGTTTGCAAATTGTGAAATGCATGATTATGTGGGTTTGGCTTAGTCCATTTTTTCTGTCAAGTGCACTTTGAAAAAAAGGCTTCTCTCACCTGCCCGCTAGTGGCATGGAGCTCTTTCTTGAACTCCTCTAAGTTCATGGCTACGCAAAACCATTATCTGGGATTGCGATAGTACATTTCGTTCACGGCTACACAAGACCATTTTATGGAATTATGTTAGTACTTTCTGTTTATGGACCTACCCAAACCATTTTGATGTATTTATGTGATTATGATGTATTGAAAAGTTTGATGGAAACATGACTTATGTGAGTTATAAATTGGTTTGATAAGTGGAGAAATTGAGAGATATTTGTCTTATGGATTTTTATGAGAATTTGCTATGATTATAAATGTTTTAAGTGGTTTTTGCTTGTTACCGATTATAAAAATGTTACCCACGAGCTTTACACTCACCCCCCTTTCCGTCCCATCTTCAGGTGATGAGCAAGAGATCGAGTAACCAAGAGTCGAGGCATCACTCCACTTTTGCAATGTTTTTGTATTTTAAGTTAGATTTTAACACAAGGCTTTAGTTGCATTTCGAACTTGTTAGGGCAAGTACCTTTTGTATTTTGGGTTTTCAGATTATGATGTATTATGGCTTGAAATGACTATTAAAGCTTTGTAAAACTCTTATCTTATGGTGTTAATAAAAAATGATTGCGTTTTGCTTATGACTTTCCAAGTCTTTACATTGCATTTTTAATCTTTTCATAGGTGTAGAAAGTGTGTTCTGACTTCAGGAGAAAAATTGTATTAATTTAGATTGAATTGGACAAAGTTATCTTCATGAAAGTTGTAGATTATCTTTCTAGATTTCTAACAATATAAATCATAAAATTTTTGGATCGGAGTCAAAAGATGTGGTCATTATAAGTTGTTAATGTCGCATAGGATGTATATATGGAAAAATTATGGTATACGGAGTGATATCGCACTAGGATTGTTCACTTTGGGAAAATTATGAGTGAAAGGGATGTTAGAACGGGTGTAGGATCCATTGGAGAGGTCTCAAAGAAGGGAAATTAAGAAAAAAGCTGAAGGTTACACGGTCAGGCCGTGTAAAATTCACACTAACCGTGTGTTCCTGATGCAAAAACACCATCAGACTCGAACGAAACACGAGCTGCCCGTGTAATTTCACATAGCCGTGCGTTTTGACCCTCAAAATGACAAAATATCTTTTTACAGTCTTCATAAAAGTTCTATATCTAGAAGTCCTCTTCGAAACCATCCTAAGATGACCTCAATCCGACACCTCTAGTGAAGGTTATTCTAATTGTTCTGAAATAGGTACAATATGATTGAGGACAAATGCAAGCTTGATTCTTTTGGCCATAACTTTATCATCCAACCTCCAAATGAAGTGATTCTTAAACCAATAGATTCCTAGCACATTTTTCCATCTATAAATAAAAATTGATAGCCTTTGGTCTTGATTTGAAAAATATTGGTGGAAAGAAATTGAGGGATTGGTTGGGAGAGCATAACTGGGTTACGAACATATTTTGGCTTTTTAAACATATCTTGATCTATAGAGAGCCGAATGAGATGGTTCTTATTTCAAAATGATCTAGAGACATAGATATACAATTATTCCAAAGAAGTCAATTTGTGATTTTGGTGTTTGATTGGTAGGGATATGTCACCCTTATGGGGTGATGGCTAATGAGGATTCATTGAAATAATCCTATAGGATAATACGGTCACGTTTTATGAATCCAAATGTTGGGCTCTACAAACGAGGTCCATCAACATAAGTGTGAAGATGATGATAAATGAATATTGAAAAAATGATCCTTGTATGATAACTTCTGGATTGGTTTGATGTGTGGAAGATATTGATTTGCAAGTTACTTAATGAATGATTTTTGAATTGGTTTGGACATAAATTTGATGAGGTATTGAAGCATGAATAAGGTAGAATTGAATTGAAATTGATGGTTTTTGGTGAAAGTGTGTTGATTGGAAGGGAAGAAGTTAAGTTTTAGAAACAAATTGGAGATTATGGGTGAGTGAACCTTCGGCTGACTCATCCCACGATCATGGGATTTATAAAGCTTATTCCTACGGTCATGGGAAGTACTTAGGAACAAGAAAGTATTGGTTTTGGGAAATTGTTGGACCATATAAGGTTAAGGTACTTTATAATGGTTTAATTGGACTTAATTAAGGTGTAAAATGAATCTAGTTTGATGTGGAATAAGTTCATTAAAGGTTAAATAAGATTTGGATATTTAAGAATAATTTCATTAAAGGTTGAATAAGATTTGGATTTTTAATTGAAGTAATAACTTAAAGAAGGTGTTATTAGATAACAAAGTATATAATTTTGGAACTTATAAGTTGTTAAAGGAATGAAGTATACTTGTAAACACAAATGTGTTTTAAATGATAAAAGTGATGTGTTAGTTATGTATGTTTGAGAATTGGGAACTCGAGTGAGTACAGTACGTGTAAAATGTAATTACTTAATATATTCATTGGTGCATTATTACAAATGCATCTATTTATAAGGCATGATAAGTTTGAGTGAGAATGAATGGGTTCAATTTGAGCATAAGGAAATGAATTCAAACTTATGCATTATTTCACTGTTATGGGATTATGATATTGTGGTAATTCTGGACCATCAATTGTCCGAGGAGTTTGATAATTGGGATTACATGGAACTACTTTCTAATTGTTTTAATATACATAATGTGTGATGACTCAATACATTTATTAATGCTTTAATGCATATGTTTGTATTTATAAGGTATGTTAAGTTTGATTAAATGAATAAGGTCATATGTTATGTACCACATCATTTACATAAAATTCTGAACTCTGAAATAGTTTGTTTTAAAATTGTTAAGTCCTAGTCGTGGGTAAATAGGCATGCATAGAAGGGTCAACAGCTGCTCCTGTCACACTAAGGTGTCTCCTGATATCGACACTACAGTGTCCTCTAATTTAGAGATATTAGTCTCTTTTGTTTCACATACTAATCATAGTATCTTCTTTTCTGGCCCTGTTACCCACTTTTGTAAAAAGGATTAGTTGTCTAACTTTTTTTGTATTTTGATAAGTGTTCAGATAAAAATAAGTTTTGTTCTGACACAAAACAAGTTCTGTTCTGATACAAAACAAGTTCTGTTCTGATAAGAGATAAGCTCTTGTTTGATACAAAACAAGTTCTGTTACGATATAAGTCATATTTTGATCTGAAAGGATTATATCCTATTCTGATATTAAATTATGATACCTGTACATTCTGTTTTAATATTTATGAGTTTTGTTATTAGGCAAAAATATTCTATACTGACTGATGAATCATATTCTATTCTGAGACATAATGTTTAGGATACTCTATATTATGAATAATTAAAGATTGTTGTGATATGATTTGAATTTGTATATATGAATGTTAGACAACCATTAGAAACAGTCACCACTATGCATTATGTTTAGTTGTTCCCCACTAAGCTATATTCTTAGCAAGGTGGTTTTACCTCCGTGTAAGTTTTGATAAGAAGGTTTAAAGACTGGGATAAAGACAACCACATTGGCCAAGAAGAATGTCTTTTGTTTTAAAAGATGTATATTTGAGTTTTTGAGTTGTATCTGACAATATGAGACAATTTGTATTTTGTTTAATGGTTTATAATAACCTTATTACAGGATGCATTATGTTTAAGGCATGTATTTTGATAACTTCATTATATATGAAGCATATTATGGTTTGTTTACAATGACATCTAACGATATGTATTATATGTTTGCTTCAGTCTTTGGGAAGGCATATAAGAAATGTTTAGTATGATTTGGATTGTTACGGTTCTGTTTTGTGTAACATCTACATATCCTTCCAGGGGTTATGTGGGTGTTACAATTATAGTAGCTGCTCTATTGTCTTAGTTGTGGACAGATAGGTATGCCTATAAGGATACAGTGTAACTAATACAGTTTGACACCATTGGTGTCCACAATTCGATACCTTTGGGTATCCATAGTTTGATGCCTTTGGGTATCCATAGTTTGATGCCTTTGGGTACCCACAGTTTTGATATCTTCGAATATCCATAGCTCTCATTATCCATACCCACGGTAATGTGCAGGCTTAATATAAAAAGTAAAGTAAATATATATAAATAAGAAATACAATATGATAACATAAATAATTGGTATATGAATGAACATTTACGATTATATTGATAACTTGTATCATTTAGTGTTGAATATCAATGTTTGACTTTTGAATGTGAATTTATGGTATAGGAACAACATATTGAAGCATGTTTGCATTATTTATTTGATTAAGTATGCCATCACTATTTATATTTGTGTGATGTTCTTGAATGTATGTGCTTGGGGGATGACTATCATGAGTAGTCATCCAAACTAAGTGTTTCCCCACTAAGCTTTTAAGCTTAGCACCAGGTTAATTCATGTTAGTATAAATCCTAGAAGAGTGGTACAAGGAACATCTGTAGGGACCAAGGCCAATATATAGAAGAAAAAGTTCTTTTGGAAGGTGTTTTAGTTAAAGATTATTATACATGTAATGGTTAAGGGAAATTGTAAGTTTTCTTTTGGATTATCATGTAAATGTAAAGATGTTTTACTTCTGTTAAATGATAATGTTAAGTATTGGGGAGTTTGGTAATGTGTATATGTATAGCATCGTGAATGTATGTGTAGGAAATTGGTTGCCTTATGTGTGGATGGTTGTTGGTTCCGTATAGGGGGTGTTACATTTTATGGCATCAAAGCCAGGTTTAGGAGGTTCTGGCCAATAAGAGTCTAATTATGTGTGATAGGGTTTGGTGTTATGTTGGCCTAATTCAGATGTCCCTATTTTCTTATAAATAGTAGAGATGGAAAGATCTCGTGAAACTGAGGAGGAGTCAACTAATAGGGTGGTAGGGGGAGATCATTCAGTTTTTGGTCCTCCTGAGCCTCCAAGGGGTGAAGTACTGGTACCATCAGTACCTCAGGAGATGTTTCTAAAGCTTTCCTATGATATGCTGAGATTGATGGATAGAATGATCATGCCTTAAGCTTCCATAGAATCTTTGAGAAAGCATAAGGTGGAAGAATTTGCAGGTGTGACTCTAGAATAATTAGATAAAGTAAAATACTAGTTAGAGCAGACACAGAGGGTTCTGGATGAGATCAGATGTCCAGAAATGGTTCCTGTGTTGTCTCTCTATTATAAGGGGCAACTTATAATTGGTGGAAATTAGTCCTAATTCATCCTCAACTGCCTAAACTTCTGACTTAGAAGTTCCTTACCCAATAAATCAAAAAGAATATGTCATAAATGCTTATAAAGTCGCTCAATGGAAGCAATTCTTGAATATAAGATAAAGAAACATATCTATGGCTAAGTATGAAAAGGAGTTCATCCGACTCAGCAAGTATGTTGTTGGGACCCCACCCTTATGGTTCACGTGTTTGACATCTTAAATGACATCTGAATGTATGCTCCACAAGGGTGGCGATCCCCCATCAGGATAAACATCAAAACAACACCTTACTCCTATTTCAAGATAGATTTATTTTGGAAAACCTTAATCTTATTGCACCTATCTTGATGTAATTTTCATAACTGTCATTTGGGGCAATGGATTTATACCATCTTAGGACAGTTTGAAAGACGACTTTGAGGACTACAATTTCTATGAAGACCTCAAAGGCGGATCCTATCATCTGAAGGGTAAAAAAAAATAGAGCAGATGATAGCATTAGACGAATGGTAAAGACAGACGAATGACAGAGGTAGACGAAGCTGAAAGACAGACGAAACAAAAGACAGGCGAAGCAAAATGACAGATGAAACAAAAGACAGACGAAGTAGAATGGTCAACTTAAGACAAAGCAAAAGTCAAGCTAAGACAATACTGCTCTTAAGACGAAGCTTCTTTACAGATGATACAACTCTTAAGACGAATGACGTCATTATAGAATCTATGATGTCATCACAGACAATACGTCTTTACAAATGATGCATCTTTTAAGACGAATGATGTCATCACAGACGATATGACATTATTATAGACTATACCTCTTTACATACGATGCATCTCTTAAGGCGAATGATGTCATCACAGAAGATATAGCGTCATTATAGATGATACGTCTCTCAAGACGAAGAGCCTTTACAGACGATACCGTATACTCCTAAGCATAAGCATCTCCCCTTCTAAGGACCATAACTTACGACCTATAAGTCCAAAAATTATATACTAAATACCGTTAGAAAGATAAAAGAGAGACCTACAACTTTCCAAAAGGCACATTTACCTATATCAGTCTAGACTAATTTAGACCTTCCCTGAAAGTCTGAACATGAAATTTTCCCTTATGGAACTTAAAAATGCAATGCACAAACTTAAAAGAGGGTCATGGCTCAAAATGCAATTATATTTCATTTGCATCAAAAGATAAGAATCTTACAAAGCTTTACTAGCCATTTCAAGCCATAAATATATTAATATCTTAAAGTTCTAAAATACGGAAGGTACATAATTCATGATTTGCTCAAAAGGCAACTAAAGCCTCTCTTTACAAAATTTGCTTCAAATACAGAATATACAAAAATTAGAGTGATGTCTTGAACCTTGTTTACTCGATATCTTGCTCATCACCTAGATGTGGGGGAAGAAAATGAGGGGTGAGTTTAAGCCCGTGGGTAAGAATCTATAATTGGTAATAAGCAAAACCATTTAAGAAGTCCTTTCCAATGCAGAAAATTTACGTTATTGCAAATTATTTATGTATCACTTTTGGCAATTTATCATGAGCACATAAGCATATCAAAGTGGTTCGAGTGGATCCAAAACAAAACATACTACGCAATTCTACATAATGGCCTTATGTAGCTGTGAACTTATGGGAGTTCTTGAAGGAGCTCCAGGACACTAGTAGGCAGGCGGAAGAAGCCTTTTGTCAAAGTGTACTTGACTTAACTTAGGGACATGTATTTTCATAACTGTAAAACATATTGCCCAAAAAGGCATATTTTGGGAACTTGGTTTCTTAAGCTTGACATCTTTTCAAAAATCATCTTCATATGTCAAACAAAATTTATATGCAAAACAT
>JAOQMP010000009.1:16706239-16737011 GCA_027563575.1 Erythroxylum pedicellare
AATTAAAACTGTAGCTCGAAAGATTTGCCGAAGTTTTCAAAATCTTCGCCAAAATTTTTTAACTACGTATTAAAAAACGTCACCAATAAATTTTAGCTACGTTTCAAAAAATGTAGTTAATTTTTTTTTCTACATGTGCTATATCGTCGTCAATAATTTTGGGCGATTATTAGAAATTCGTTGCTAAATATTATTAGCTATGTTACTAGTAACGTAGCTAATAACTTTTATCCACAAAAAGTAAGCATACCAAAATATCATTTGCGACAATTTTCCATATCATCGCAACTCTCTTTTTGTTACGCGTATAGTTGTAGCAAAAAATAATTCGTGACAATTTGTTAAAAACGTCGTCTATAATATTTTGCTACCAAGATTTTGCGACGATTTAGGTAACGGTTTAATATTGTCTCTAAATATTATGAGCGACAAATAAAGAACTTTTAGCAATGAAAATGTCGTCGCTAAAAGCCCCTAATGTTGTAATGTTAATTATTTCTTATACAAACAATTTATACTTTTGCCAAAATATATATTTTACATTTAGTTTCACATAAACATATGCATTAAATTTGGTACATCAAAAACCATTTTAAAGACATTTGTAAACAATAAATTAATATATAAAGAAGTATTATTAATATATAAGTTAGCATTACACTCGAAAGTAGTTATAAAATATAAATTAAAAGATTTAGCCATTATGAAATACAAAAGTTATAATTTAATTTATTATCATCATCATCATCAATATCCAGTTGAAGTCCCGTTAAGGCATAAGGTTTGGGGAGAACCTATTGTGACATCCCAATACCCCTTGGAAGGATACGGGAGTGCCGCATCGGACTCACAAATAGAAACAAATAACAGACTGATGCGGAAGCATTTCCAAACATATTAAACATTAATTACATGTATTTTCGAAAACTGAAGCAAACATACGTTACAAATCATTCCAAACTTGTTCAAAACATACATACGTTATATCACATAAACATAATACAAATTTGTTCCAAAAACCGAAACTAGATTAAAACATAGTTATTACAAAAACTTACAACAATTTAAAGTCATACACTCTATACATAAGCCAAGATAAACTCAAAATACATTTTTATTAAAACAAGACTCAGACTCCATTGGCCATTGCAGTTGACTCGTTCCAGTCTTTTCAATCCTCACTCTGAACCTACGCGAGGCAAATCCACCGTGTTAAGCATATAGCTTAGTGAGTAATAACTAATCAATATATAAAGTGATAACTCATCATACTGAATCATGTAGTACCATAAGCATGCGTTAACATATTGTTTAAACAATAAATCAGACATAATGCATTTCAGAGTTTATAGTTAACAAAGCTGAATATCCAAAGAGAGTAACGGGACGTATACAGGAGAGACCGAAGTCTCGACACCGAAGTGTCACAGGAGAGACCAAATTATCGACACCGAAGTGTCACAGGAGCAGCTATAGACCCTTCTAGGCATGCCTATTTAACCACAACCAAGACTCAACGGTTTTAAAACAAAACAAAGTCATTTAAGGCAGTTCATGTGCAAAGTAAGTAGTCAATCATCTTCCCATGCAAGTAGCACTTCCAATTATATAAACATGCATCAAACGCCTCGGACAATCATTGTTCGAAATTCAGAACACAATCAGCATAAATCAAATTCAACAAGAAGAACAAAGTAAGGTGTGACCATCTAAGATTTCTCACCAAAAGCTCCCTTATTATTTATTGCCTTGAAGTCCCGACAATATCTGGAAGTCGTCGCTCTATGCGTTTCTCTATAACATTTAACACATATAACTATTGTGCATGATTAAGAATTTATTTATGTATACTGAATATTTATGATGCATGTTCATGACAAATTCTTGGGTATATTTATACATTCAATTACTATTCCAGCTTTTGCTGGAAGCACCTCATTCGGGTCAACATTGCATAATCAATAAGATTAAAAAAATGATGTATTTCTATAACACTTTTTTCTAGAAAATTATTCCTCTATATTTTAAGTCTCTCTTGATACCAAGATCATTTAATTTGGTTAATTATTCTATGAGTTATGTTAAAAATACCATAGACTGTGTACATTTGAGATTTTGACTAGAGCATGATCATGCATTCCAGTTGTGCAACCACCCATATCTCTCAATTCCAATATCCAAAAATTACAAACTTCATACCAATTGAAATCTAAGAGAATAAGCTACAAATTTGGTGAAGGCACCTTAATCTAATTCAGCCTAAATCAATATGGTTTCTTGATAACCTCATGATATAATTTCTGTCTCAATTAGTACTACAGTCTCAATCCAGACTCAATTTCAAACCAGATTTTGAAAATTTTAGAGACAGAATTAAAATTTGACTTCTCAAGAAAGTTGTAGATATATGTCTCTACTTTAATCTAATCTATGAATAACCTCATTTGGATATCTACATATCAAGATATCATCAAAATTCCAAAGCATGTTCAATAAAAACAATAAACCTATCAATTTTCCAAATTTTTCAGATTTTTCTTAAGTAGATTTCGGGTCTGATTTGCATGACCATTTTGACCTCGACAATGAGGTATTTAGGCAACATATTCTACTAATCAAATGTTCCTCTATGTTTTGAAAGTCTAATGACACCAATATCATGCATTTTAGTTCAGTATCCTCTAAGTTATAATAAAAAATCCACAGGCTGTTTTCATACTTCGACAGAACACCAATTTCAACTTCAAGCCAAATTTCCAGACCCTTAATAATAGAATTCAAATTCAATTTGTCTTAATAATTGTAGCTAATTTCTCTAGTTTAATCTAAATTAAAAATCATTCCATTTGAAAATCTACAGATCAAGTTATGGCTAAATTATAGAAGCTTCTTCAGTGAAAACTGTTATAACTATGAAGATGAATAAGACTACTCTTATTTGTTTTGACTCCAAAGTTGCAAATCACGTAACCCTAACTCCCAAACATCCCAAGATCATCTTCATTTATGAGAAAGAGATGAGATTTTTCTTGTAACAAGATGAAGAGCACGTTGAGAGGGTGAGAAATGAGTGTCATGGATAAGAACAATGAAAAAGAGGAAAAAGGTGAGAACATTTGGCCAAAGAAGTCAAATGAAAGACCAATTAAAAGATGGTCTTTCCAAAAGTTATGTGGGTTTAATGCTTGGCTTGCAAGTGACACTTGCCACTTGCCACTTGTCCATTTTGTAAGGCTTTAAACCATGTTCTCTTATTTAACTAGTTCAATCAATTCCAATTTCTACTCAAATTGTCTTCCAATTTTTGATGACACTTATTAATAAATCACAAGGTTATTTATCAAAATGTCCATTGCCATTTGATAGTAATTTTTATTACCATTTATCAATTGTCTTGTCACTTGGCATTTTTCCTAGTCCAAAAATACCAAAAGTTTCATAAATTTCCAAAATTTCACCAAAATTTCGAAATAATATCTATTATCACCAAATAAATTTTGTAACACAATTAATCCAAAATTCACAATTTAATCACATTAAAAATCACTTATACCCGAAAAAATGTCAATGAATGCATGAACAATTATTTTAATGTATCAAAAATAAATGTTCTCATATGTGTGAATATACTATGATGCATGAGCATGAAATGCACTACTAATTTCTCATTGGACTCTCAATTCATTATTTTGTGGTTTAGCCCCGAACATGGGATGTTACAAGAACAATCATGAAGCCGTGAGAGATCAGATGTTGAACTACTATCTTGAATCTTATGCACGATTATGTCATCCTAAATCTCTATAGAAAAATGTTGAATTCTTCATCCATCTTCCTTTTAAGAAGAATGAGGATATCAATCCGACAAAGGGGACACATCTAGGGATAAACCCTGATGATCTTAAGTTAGCACAAGAAGAGTGTGTTATTCTCCTTCAACAAGGACTTATCGAGCCTACGAAGTTTGATTGGGCTTGTCAAACTTTTTATGCTAATAAAAGGTTTGAACAATGGCGGGGTAAAAAGAGATTTATTATTAATTACAAGCCTTTTAATGCATTTTTGCAAGATGATAAGTTTCCTCTTCCAAAGATCAATAGACAGGTACTATTCTTTAAGGAAGATGTTATCTTTTCAAAGTTTGATTTGAAAGCAGGTTTTTGGCAATTGGGTATTGACCCAAAGGAGCGATATAAGATGGCATTTTGCATTCCCAATGCATAGTACCAATATACTATTATACCATTTGGACTTAAAGTTGCCTCATCACTGTTCCAAAGAGCTATGACAAAGATCTTTGAACCCATTCTCGACAATGCGTTGATATACATTGACAAGATCTTACTATACTCAACAACCCATGAAGAACATAAAGCCCTATTTCAACAGTTCTTGGATCTTACTAAGCAATATGACATTATGCTTTCAATGAAAAAGAGTCTTATTAGAACAACTGAAATTGAGTTTTTAGGTATGCAGTTCAAGGGTGGATTTTATCAGCCAAGTCCATATGTAGCTTAAGATCTATTACATTTTCCAGATTTCATTCCACGTGTGGAAGAGTACACATCATCCTTATCCAAGCTGCTGTAAAAGAATCTACCACCTTGGAGTTCGAAACAAACCAGGCCACTCAACCTCTAAGGCAAATCTGTTTACATCTTTTAGGAATCTTTTCTAAGAAGATTCCTGCTATAAATACACTATCCACCTTACCAAAGGTGTAATCTTAGTTGATTTTCTATTTCTTCCTTTCAGTACTGTTATACCTCTCACTGGAAAAATAAAGAAATTCTTTCCTCCTATTGCTAGTACCCCTATTAATGTTGCTGAAGTTGCATCCCTTGCTCGCATGAGTTTGTTATACTATTTACACCTTTTTCTTAGTGAGACAAACTCACCTTGCATCACCACTTTGTTTAACGTTAAAGCACCCTACCTTAATGTATTCTTTCTTAATGACCCTATTTGTAAGAAGGTATTATGGTATCTTTGGGCACTCTCAATCCTTTATGCTTATTCTATTACCTTACCTCCTCTACGGGGCTACCAATATCTTTATGATCGAAACAATGAAAAGTCTCTATTATGGACATTCCTTGAGTGGTCTCAACCACTAGAATAATGGAAGAAATGACTTTTCATAGTCATTGAACGACATTGATTATGAGAAGAATCTTATAAGAGACAATCTACACAATGTTTCTTTATTATCTATCGTCCATATCTCACAGCAAGAATTGGTGCAATTTATTGTGACAACCATGTCTATTTTCATTATGCTTCACTTTATAAGCCAAGGTATAAGGAGAATGTTCTTAAATCTCTTAGAGATTTTCTTAAAGAGATGAATCATTTTTCTAGTCATCCACCTATCCTTTCTACTTCTTTAACCTTGTCCAAGAGAATTTATTTATAGTGAACTTGAAGCATAAGAAGTTGACATACTAGGCCCAAACAACCCAATGTACTTTGAGACTGATAAAACAGCCCAAGTCTAAGATACCTCAATCACAGCAGGACCTTTACAACCTCCAGCCTTTCTCTTTTTAAGATGCACAAGACCTTAATGATGATATTTTCATCCCTAATGAAAAAGAGCTGAACCAATTCCTGCAAAGACTTGGCATAGATGCTAGTCCCAGCAAAAACAAAAGACATGGTTTACACTGGAAACGCTGAAAAAAAGACTTTGAGTTTGGCAAAGAATGAAAGTTTTGAGTGTGTTTGGCTATTAATATGTATATGAACTGGTTCTCGGTACCGTAAGGATTTAGCAGGCGGGAGCAAACCTAAGGCCCCCCTTGTCTAGGGATGAAATCCTCTGTCCTCAAATTTGTGTACCAATCCTGTCCCATTCAATCCAAGCCATCTATTTATGTGGGACCCACACAAATAAATGGCTTGGATTTAATGGGATAGGGTTGGTACACAAATTTGGGGACAGAGGATCTGCCCCCCCTTGTCTATCCCTTAATGGCTGTATACCTTCTAATCTTTGTATTGTAGCTTTAATTGCCTACGAAAAGACAGACTTACATGGTTCTGTCAGTCCTCGTACTGAGGCAACTGGATCCTTTCAGGTGCATCTTTGCGGCGTCATATTGTCTCAATAAGATTTGCAAACCCATGCGCTACTTATATGTATGCGGAAAAGTACATATTTAGAAGAATTTGTATATCTTAGTCAGGAAATTCATTCAAATTCTGAATTTCGTATCACTAGCTAACCTGACTGTAACTATGTTTATATATGCGCCTTTTTGTATTTGTTTCCGAGTAACTGCCATCTGTTTTTGACGGCTATCTCTTTACGAGGAAACAAGATGACATGGAGCTTAGGCTCACAAAATCCATTTAGGCAATTTCTGAGGTGAATACAATAAGTGCTCTTTTTAATTTTGGAAAAAGTGATTACTTTACCAGGAATTCTTATTCCGTCTAATTAATGAGTACATTTGGGTTAAGCAACGTTTGGAAGAAGAAAGGTAAGCATTCTTTTTCTATATCACGATTCATGATGTTCAACACCAGCACGTTAATTGATGTTTTCTTTGAAGTCGGAAATGAAATAATTTTGGACAAATGAAAGCATCTCATTTTTGTTTTGCATTAACCTCAGCATTATTTGTCCTGTAATGTTTGTTAGATAGATTGGTTGGATTGGATTCATCATCATCTTTATAACCAACATATCATTATTTGCACTAGTAGATGCATCTGGTTTTACAAACAAACCTGAAATTTGACTGAAGAAAAAGGTTTGGTCATGAACTCATGGTTGGGTAGAATTGACGTAACGGGCAGTGTTAGGCAGCTGGTAATGCGAAACAAAAGACAAAGGGATTGCTCTTTATGTGGTAACCCAAATGTACTTTACAATTTGATATTAACTTAATTTTATTTTAAAATATACTATTTTAAATTGATTATACTTTAAAATGTATTATTAACTATTTAAGTATTCTATTCTACTGCTTTAATTTTAAATTAATTCTATTTTATGACTTACAAAATAGGCTTTTGTTTTCATAGTACGACGTCGTAAGAACAGACTTCATTCAAAACCTTTTTATCACTTCTGGACTTCCGAGTTCCAAGAACTGTGGCTGCAATTTCTTACTTTTGTTTGTTTGTTTGTTTTTTTGTTTTGGTAAACGAAACGCATGAAAAGAAAAAGAAAAGAACTTTCCCGGTTACCAAACCCAAAGGAAAGCTACACAAAAAAGGTGGGAATTCAGACCTTTGCTCGTTAGATTCATCACGCCTTCTGTCAGCTGCAGCTCGTTATCTGTAATCATCCTACTTCCAATGCTTAACTGGTTCCTGTATCTCTCTCTCGCCCTAACTCATTCCTGTGACGCTTCTCGGTTTGTGGTCGGTGACCTTAAGCTGGTCTAGAGATCTTATGTAACTGTTAGTGGATGTTTGGTCTTTCCTTGTTTTGTTGCCTAATATGTGGTGGTGAAGGAGATTGATCACGTTTAGTGTATGCAGATATAGAGAATAACGGCTTCAGTTATTTCATTTCCGTTATTAGAACTAACTGAAAGATCTTTGAACTCTCGTTCCCATAGAAAACAAAAGCTCTTTTCTTTTGTTCTTATTAGGCAAAAATTTTATTTTAATCTGGGGGTAAGTGATTGGAAGTTGGAATTGAAATTTTTTGTTTGTGGTGCTAAACGTAAGCATATCTATAACAAGCACTGGAAAGAATTTACTTTGAAGTTCAAAACTTTGTATAATTTTGTTATTTGTTGGGCTGGAAGTCTCCCAATAAAAGGTAGTGATTTGTTGTTGGAGAGCAACAATTGGCTTTTGTATCTTTCTCCTTTTAGTTCCCAAATTTTCTGGTTCTCGATTTGGGAGAGAGCTGTAGACTAGGAAATTATTGAGGTAGAAAACCCACTTGGCTAGTGTGGAGATCAGGGAATTGTTTCATATCTTATGCCCCATGGGGACCGTTTTCCCATCGGATTCCTGTAAAGACTCCCAACTCAAGGCCTTAAATCCACAGTCATGGCTTCAAGTTGAAAGGGGAAAACTTTCAAAAATCTCCTCTTACTCTTCTTCATCCATGTAAGCTATTTTTTTGGTTTTTATTTTTGGTCAACTGTATCTTATTAAGCAATTTGTTTTTTAATAGAGTGAGACAGTTAATTCTTTTATTTTTCTCTCCTTTGTCAACTCTCTGTAGTGAATCTCTTCTCAAGATCCCGGAACCGCTGGTTCTACCATTCTTTAAGCCTGTTGATTATGTAGAAGTTTTGTCTCAGATTCACGAAGAACTCGAATCATGTTCTCTTCAAGAGAGATCGAGTCTTTATTTATCACAGTTTCAGGTCTTTAGAGGCCTTGGTGAAGTCAAGCTGATGCGGAGAAGCCTCCGCTTGGCGTGGCAAAATGCTAGCAGTGTGCATGAGAAGTTGGTGTTTGGGGCATGGTTAAAATATGAGAAGCAAGAAGAGGAGCTCACTGCTGACTTGCTTGCGTCTTGTGGTAAATGTGCGCAAGAGTTTGGTCCAATAGATATTGGCTCCCAGCTTCATGTCACTGGAAATTTAGGTTCCATAAATACTTCGATCAATGCCAACCCTGTGTTGGATAATGTTAACTTTAGAATTGGAAATGAGAAAATAGTTTGTGACAGACAAAAAATTGCAGGCCTTTCTGCCCCATTTCATGTGATGCTTAATGGGCCTTTCTCAGAATCGCTTTGTGAAGAAATAGATTTTTCTCAGAACAACATATCCCCATCTGGATTTAGGTCAGTAAGAGAGTTTACTATTACTGGCAGCTTGGAGAATGTCCCTCCAGAAGTTCTGTTGGAAATTTTGATCTTTGGAAATAAGTTCTGCTGTGAAAAGCTTAAAGATACTTGTGACAGGAAGCTTGCATCTCTAGTTTGGTCTAGAGAAGATGCTGTGGAGCTCATGGAGTATGCACTTCAACAGAAATCTCCTGTTCTTGCTGCATCATGTTTGCAAATATTTTTGCATGAACTACCTGATTGTTTGAGTGATGATCGAGTGGTTGAGATTTTCAGCCATGCTAATAAGGAACATAGAACTGTCATGGCTGGGCCAGCCTCATTTTCACTATATTGTTTATTAAGTGAAGCAGCTATGAACCAGGATCCTCGATCTAATACAACAGTTTGTTTCCTGGAGCAGTTGTTAGAGTCTGCAGAAACTAACCGACAGAAACTGTTGGCTTTTCATCAATTGGGATGTGTGAGACTCTTAAGAAAAGAGTATGATGAAGCTGAACATCTATTTGAGGCAGCTTTTAATGCAGGACACATATATTCTGTATGTGGTTTGGCAAGAGTGGGAAATATAAAAGGTCAAAAACTTTGGGCTTATGACAAGCTCAGCTCTGTAATTTCTTCTTTTACTCCACTGGGATGGATGCATCTTGAGAGGTCATTATATTGTGATGGTAATAAGAAGTGCGAAGACCTAGAGAAAACAACTGAGTTGGACCCTACTCTTACTTACCCTTACATGTATCGTGCTGCTTCTTTAATGAGGAAACAGAATGTTGAAGCTGCACTTGAAGAAATTAATAGGGTCCTTGGGTTTAAACTTGCATTAGAATGCTTGGAACTTCGCTTTTGTTTCTATCTAGCTCTTGAGGATTACCAAGCAGCCATTTGTGATGTTCAGGCAATTCTTACACTCTCCCCAGACTATAGGATGTTTGAGGGACGAGTGGCAGCATCCCAACTCCGGATCCTTGTGCTTGAACATGTGGAGAGATGGACAACAGCAGATTGTTGGTTGCAGCTCTACAATAGGTGGTCTTGTGTAGATGATATTGGATCCCTCTCTGTCATTTACCAGATGCTTGAATCTGAAGCAGCTAAAGGAGTTCTGTACTTCAGGCAATCTTTACTCCTACTTAGGTACATTTTTTAAGTTCAATTTTATTGTAAACTTCCCGAAATTGCTGAATCCTTGAATCTTGATTCATTCTATAAATTCCTGAACTCTTGATCAATTCCATACTCCATTATATAGAATATGCAACTGAATCCTAGTCATTTTGCGCTCTCCCAAATATTCATTGTTTGTGACATCCAAATAGTGATCTTAGGAAACTCTTGAAATAAATTTAGTTTTCTGTCCATTATTGCAATTAGAACCCTTTGTTACCATAATTAGCTTGTCTTTTCCCCATAATAATCCCTTCTTTCATCCTCTTTAAATTTTAGAATGTTGTCATGGTGATGTCATTAGGTTACTTTACTTCATCAGGTTGAATTGTCCTGAAGCAGCCATGCGAAGTTTGCAATTAGCTCGGCAACGTGCATCTACTGAGCATGAACGTCTGGTTTACGAAGGATGGATCTTGTATGATACAGGCCACTCTGAAGAAGGACTTCGCAAAGCTGAAGAGTCTATCAAAATCAAGAGGTCCTTTGAGGCCTTTTTCCTTAAAGCCTATGCACTGGCTGATTCTAGCTTAGATCCATCTTGTTCTTCAGCTGTTGTCTCACTTCTTGAAGATGCTTTGAAGTGTCCTTCAGACAGGCTACGAAAAGGCCAGGTAGAGTTCTCTGTTCCCTATCATTTCATGGCTATATTGAAGTGTGAATTTTGTTAACTTTTGTTCTCAAGGAGTTATAGGTCCAACACAAGCAAATAGAAAATGCAGATGAACTAAGGTGCTGCTTTTTGTTATATTCTTTGATTTAATGCTGTGTTTTGTCTATTCAATAAGCAATTGAAGGATTTCCCCCAATGAAGAATTCCCCTTGCTTTCATGATAAAGTGTAAACGATGATGTGCTTCTCACAAATGTAAATTAATCCTTGCCTTTGAGTCTTGGTGGACTATGGATTTAACAACGAGAAGGACATTGTCAAACTTTTTGATCCCACTTTCTGATACTCCCAGGAGAGTTCACTATATGAAGTGATCTTTAGGGCAAACATTGACGGTAAAAATGTTGAACCCCTTGAGAAAGGAAATATGCTGATACACTTGTCTCAAATTGATCAGTGGAACCAAGCAAATGCATATTTGCATATTTCAATGTCTATAAACAGTAAATATATGAGGGTCTGTACAACAAAATTGTGCCCTTGATCAATTTCAGACAATATTCCAAAATGAGAGATTATCAGAGGAGTTGTATTCATACGTTGAGTGACATTACATGAGATGCGAAGTGAGCATTGAAAGTTTTGAACTGCTTCGGTATGTTTCTTGAAAATGTGCAGGTCATTCCCTTGTTGACTAAGGCAATGCGATTTGCATGACCTTGGTCTAGGATTGTACTTGTTTTTAAACACTATGCTTAAAGTTGCCTTATATTTACTTACCCTGTGGTTTACATCTATTCATGAGTGGTATGCAGTCCTTGTGATGTAGAATGATATATTTAATATTTCCAGATCAATGCATGCATGTAAACATGGGCTAACGTATTGTACCACCTTGATATTTTCTTCCAGGCTCTTAACAATCTTGGAAGTGTCTATGTTGATTGTGATAAGTTAGACTTGGCGGAAGATTGCTACAATAATGCCCTCAAAGTCAGGCACACTAGAGCACATCAAGGCCTGGCACGGGTCTACTTTCTAAAAAATGATAAAGGTGCAGCATATGAAGAAATGACGAAATTGATTGAGAAGGCTCAAAATAATGCATCTGCATACGAGAAGAGGTCTGAATACTGTGACCGTGATCTTGCAAAAGCAGATCTGGAAATAGTGTCCCGATTAGATCCACTTCGAGTATACCCTTACAGATATCGAGCTGCAGGTCAGTTGATTATCCTGCATATAATCCTGGTAAACCACTTAGTATATGAATCAATCAAACCCAACCGAGCATGTTTTTCAATTGATCGGGTATAAATGTTTCAATGTCAGTGATTTGATAAAGTGTAGAATGAGTCCATTCTACACTTCTATCAAATCACTTAATTGTATATATAAATTAATCAACACAAATAGTGATTTGTGTTGATTAATTTATATATACAATTAAGGAAGGTAAGAAATGGAACTTGTAATCGATTTTCTTGGTCTACTTATTTATTGGGTGGGTTGGCAGTGTTAATGGACAGCCGGAAAGAGAAGGAAGCCATTGCAGAATTGTCAAGAGCAATTGCTTTCAAAGCAGATCTTCACCTTCTACACTTGCGGGCAGCTTTCCATGAACATGTAGGCAATGTCGCAGCTGCTCTCCGCGATTGTCGGGCGGCTCTCTCCGTTGATCCAAACCACCAAGAGATGCTGGAACTCCACGGCCGTGTAAACAGCCATGAACCTTAGATTTGAGGAATCTAGATTCTCATTATAATCGACTGATGAGCACTGCGCACCGTAAGTTTCCCTTCCCTCTAAATCTCTCTTGTTCTATTCATCCGTAGTTTTTGTAATTTATGTTATTTGTATAATAATTCTTATAAGTTTTATTTGATTCCGCATCTCTCTCTTTTCGTTGTGAATTTTTTTAATAAAAAAATTTAAACTACATGCGTATACTGCTATGCCGTAAATTTCTCAACAAACGTATCTTCAAATTTGCATGAATGCATCACCATCTATGATTAAATTTTAAGTTAATCAACTTACCAGAAAAACTAGATTTCCGAGATTGAAATTCCAGCATCACTGGTAAAAGAGAAAAACGTTTCATCTTCACATGAAGAAGAAGCATGCATCATGTGAGGTTATGCAGAGGAAAGCGCTGTACCCATAATAACGTTCTTCTAGAGGCTTACAAATAATTACGTATTAATGAGTGGGACTTTCGTACAATGTCTAAAATAAATGTCGTTTTGAACATTGAATAGGGTGAAATTGGCAATGGGTGCTGAAACAATTAGAAATTCCGATGTATCCCACGATGAAAATCATGACAGTGAGCCCAACAAAAATTTCCACTGCCTTCAGCACCCAAACAACATTTCAGCATCATACATGTCCTTGGACGCCGAGCCGAACCAACCAACTTGCTATTATCAACAATTTAGGACACGAAATACAAGTTTAACAACCCTGAAATCCATGTGAACATGCCAATTCCGTTATGCTTCAGTAGATGAATATGGATGATCAACTTATAGATATTGGTAGCTCGTTCGATTAGGAGATACTCGACGAGTTACCCCTGTTCAAAGTTCAATTTGCTTTTGTTGGAGACTTACAACGAAATCACAGATGCGACGGAGCAATCAATATCAGTTTTTGACGCGATTTTCAGAAGCAACTAGTGAAGTTACGAGACTGTGTCATTATCTGAAGTGACGCAAAAGCCTACAGAAATTCTCAGCAAGGTACTCCAATAGCTGGAACAATCAATGTAGTTACACTCAAAACCAGTTGAATAAGTCCACAAGGTGATGCAATTTGCAAGTCCAAGTGCCTAAACCAACTAATTTTTAAGGACGAAGAAAGAGTATACTTGAAAAAATATCATGAAGACGCTATAGTGGTCAAGGCAACCAAAGGGGAGTAGAAATTAATTTGTACAAGATTACAAAAATTTTTGGAGATGACACACAACGACATACTGGAGAATCGCTACTCTGTCATAATTACTATTTAGGTTTGTTAATACAAATCTTCCTATTCACAAATTTAAATGAAATGAAGAATGCATTAATGGCTTCAAAGATTGGAAGGAGTACTTGAGAAACATGTCGCTTTTAGGCATGACAATTGAAGGAGGAAGAACGTCTCTCTATCTAGCCGTCTATGACGAATTAATAGGAGTTATATTGATAACAACAAAAACACATTTATTACATGATATTTCAAGGATGAGATAAAACACAACTTGTATGCGAATAACAATAAAGCACGATATAAGGCAATATTATATGCAGTTTAATTAGTTTAAAACTTACAATCTGCTATATTTTGACTAAATCAAATTCTACTTTAATGAGAATATAATGAATGTTTAAGAGTTTCTACGAAGGGGATAAAGAATGTTGAAGAAAGTAGTTGTGGCTCAATTGGCGATGGGTGAGTTGCACAGGTAATGAGGTGTGTTGGTCGAATAGAAGTACACCAAATCATCAATGGAATCCATTAATGATCTTGTGGAACCCTTAGCCTATAGGACTTCAGGGGTCAGATATTTGACATCTTTCAATGATAAGCTCTCCTGTTTAAATTACACCATCATTACCCAATTGTAAATTAGACACTGATTTCCAATTCTGTGCCTTTTGGTTAGTGGGTGATAGACATACTATGCCCTTTCTCTCCTGCCACGAGGCAACATATATTTAGCCTTGTAGCAGCTGATTAATTCACCAAATGAGTTACTGCACAATATTCTGCAAAGGTCACCAACATAGTGCTGGAAAAATCTATTAGAACAAACATTATTTATAGATATGGAGTTCCTCTTGAAACAGTCATAACTAAGGACCCCCAATTCGTAAGTAGGAGTTTTGAAAAGCTTTTATAGATCTACTGGACCCAAATACAAATGTTTTTTCGTTGGAACATCATCACTTAAATGGTCTAACAAAAATGACAAGTTGCAAGCTAACGTAAGGTTTGAAGACAAGGATGAGTCAAGCTAAGGGTTGTTGGTATAAGAAGTTACATAATGTAGTTTCAATAAAGAGAATTTCAGAACTACTCCCACCAGAGAATTAGCTTTTTAGTCGGACAATTAAAGTTAAGACATTTATTCTATTAATTTAAAATTTCTAAACTTGTGGTATCTACTTTCAATAAAGACATGTCACTTAACATGAAAAAGCTAAGCTATTTAACATAAACACAAAATACAAGATTTATGCGAAGGAAATTTAGTCATAAAAAGAATAAAAATAATAGATATTAAGGAAATAATAGAAAATTTCGTTCTAAACTAGGCTGGACCATTCAAGATAATACTGATTAATAGACTTAAACTTTGATATATGTTAAATATAGATTATTTTTAGCACTATTTTTATGATATATTACTTGTATTTTGGATGATTTGAAATATAATTTAAGAATTCTTGTCATTTCAGACTTATTTCTTCCCCTACAAGGAAAAGAAGCAAAAATAAAGAAAAATTGATCAAAATGCAAAAATTTCCGAAGATATGGAGAGCACCACAGAACACAGACTTGAGTTGAGGGTCATGTTAAAATCTAATTGCTTCTATTTCTTTAGTGCATCCTACACATCCCTGTGTTCCTCCTTAAAAGAATATAATAGTCTACACCGTCCTGTGTAAGCAATTGTATTGATGTTACTATTTTTGTAGAAATTTATAAAGGATATTTGTAGCTACATGGACCCTAGTTAGGGTTCATATAGCTTATTAAAAGCGAGGGCTTTAGGTTTTAGCCAAGAAACATTAAAAATTCACTTTGAAGCTGTTTTATATCAATCTTGATCAAGAGTTTATTTTTATTTGAAGATTGAGGAAGACTTCAACAATTTTTTGGAGATTTCAAGATTCAAGAATATAACTTCTTTATCTTGTTTGCTTTATTATTTTTATGTTGATATGTGTGATTATGTACTAAAGAAATATAGATTTAGGTAGGAAGAACTTAGGATGTGATGTACTCTAATTCATTATTTGATTTAATTAAATTATAGTTCTCTTATGATTTATTCGTGCTTTTATGTTGAATGAATCAAAGGAGCGAAAGTATAAGATTCATTATTTGATTCACACATCAATATTCAAGAGATAAGATATATGTTTAGGTCACAACATAGATAAATAGGGTTAAGCATAAGCTATTTAAAGAAATTTGTAAGATCTTTTTAGAAACTATTAAGAGAGTCCATAGAGTGAATCAAAACATTCTTAGGTTGTCTAGATTCAAAAAGGATTTTGATTGATTAACTTTGAATAGGAGTTGTATGTCTCGACAAGAAATATGATATAAGTTAGGAACTTTTATTGGTCCAAAAATTGGAATGATTCATTAATCTAAGGATGAAATTGAATATAGTAAAGTCATTGGGGAACCTTACCTAAATCTAATTAACTCATTGACTGATATTATTTGCTTTAGTGTTTAGATTTGTTATTTATTTTATTTTCCTTATCCATGCATCTTTAATGGTTGATCCAAGTATATGGATGTTGGTTAGTTAATTGACAATCCTTATTGGACTACTTGTTAACTGACAATCCTTATGGGATCTACTTGTACTCGCTGGTGCTAACTATAACTACATCATGTGCTTGTAGTGAAATAAAATAACAAGTTTTAGGCATTGTTGCTAGGGATAAGGCGTCAACATTTGCAGATTCATAAACTAACTAGACTAGATCTTTTGTTTTAATTTATTTGTTATTTATTTATTTTTAGAACTCTCCTTTCTAAATTTGTGTTTGTTAATTACTTTCATAATACATGTACCTATTACTATAGCTACAACACAATGAAGGATTGATATGCTGTTGCTCATGGCAATAATGGAAGCTTGGAACGAGAGGTATAGTACCATACATTGGAAGTTGAATCAATATCAGTGACTTATTGTGACATTTGTGGAGGTGGCCACCTTAATTATAAATTTCAAGTGCCCAACTATATGTGGAGCAATTAATTTATATGGGAAATTGGCTTTTAGACACCCCATATGAGGATATTTGTACTCTAGGAACCATCCCATTATTCCTTGGGTCAAGCTTCAATCAAATTATTGCAATAAAAATAGTAAGAAGAGGAATAATATCTCAAGGAGCTTCTTATTAAAGCCATTGTGATGATCGAGGCAAACATCCAATAAAGGGTTTGAGAACCAAGTGTTTCATCCTTATACACTGAGCCAAATATTAGGCAGTAAGTGAACGAGATAATCTTGAGGAGTGAAGAGGAGCAATATCTAAAAGAATAAAAAAAGGAGGAAGCTACTGCTCAAGAAGAGATAGAAGAAGATGAAGAGGAGGAGCTAGATAAGATAGGTATTAAGGAATTCTTAATAAGTATATGGAGGACTCCTACTTCTCAAGAAACAAACTGTTGCAGTCAATTGAAGATTTAGGAAGTTTTATTACTCCTTGCTATATTGAAAATTTGTTATAAAAAAGGGCATTAGTAGAATTACTTGATATTATTAATTTGATGCTATATATTCTTATTGTATTATGGCATATTGCTTATCTATTTAAAAATAAACGTTTGTTTAGAAAGATGAGCGGAAGCAAACTACTTATTATAAATCTAGGTTGAAGTAGGACTAAATGGGTCAAGCTTACAACCTAAAACAAGCACTTGCTAGGAGGCAATCTAACATTCTTATCTTTGATGTTATTAGACTTTAATATTTTAGTTGTTTAGGTTATTAGTTTTTTATTTTCCTAGTTTCAAGTCATTTTCTTGATCTTATTTTATTTAATTTTTGCTGAAGACTTTTACTAAGCATTTGTAATTAGTGTATTTTTTTTTGTAGGTTTTAGACCAACATGATACCTTGTTTAGCCCTATATTAACCTAATTGAAGAAACAAAATGTACCTTAACATGGTATCTATATAGTACTATGTAGATGGATGTGTAGCCATATGTGCTCTCTTATTTCTTTAAGGGTAGATTTTTGTTCACATAAAAAAGAGGACCAAAAAGTTACAGAAGATTCCACTTTGAACATGACTAAATACTCGATAAGTTGTCCATACCCACGTTACGAACATACCCTAAGATAAGTTTTTATGACTCCATGTTGATCCCTATGTACAAGAGCAAAATGAAATGAAGAGAGCCACTTTTTTTCATGGGACTCATAAGAAACTGTGTAGACCTGATATACTTTCACCTGTCCTTTTCTATTTTTTTTATGTGTATTTATTTCAAATAATATGCCCTTCTGTTTACCACCATAACCTTATGTACCAATAATATATGGCACCTATATGGTGCAATATAAATGTCGTGTAAGGTTATATAAAAGGCATAAAGACTCTCATGTTTTCTCAATTGTGTTTTCTATCACTTGTCTATGAAAATTTAGTTCTTTTAGTTTTTAGCGAGATAAACCATCCCTATCCCTCCTAAATCATATACATAGTATCCTAGTGCACATTTAGATTTTTCTTAACCAAAATTTTGGCTTCTTCCACATATTTTTCTATAACACTCCTATTTTCATTATTTAGATGCATCTTGGATTATTTAATGTTGCAAAATGTGTTTTGTACTTATTTGATTATTAGTTATTATTATACATTATTTTTATGGTGTTAAAAAATTGACTTAGGTGAATTGAGAATTATATGTGCTTTATATGTTCAGAGATTCTTAATGTGACTTATATAGGTTGCTTTAGTGCCTTAATTTTTTGGGATTGGTTAGCTTTAGACTTTGTAATGGACTAAAAGACATATGAATTGATATTTTAGTGTTATATGATGTAGGTAATGGTTACAATATGCATAGATATTGAAAACACAACATGAGAATATTATAGGCCGATTATATTATATCTAGTAGTTTATTCTTTCATTTTGCATTCTATTACACTATACTCTGTACTTATATTTTGTGTCACATCGATTATTGATTTTTGAGATTTTATTTATGTTTTTGTTTAGATATTACACTATGATGAGGAGTTGGGGATCACCTAGACTACTAATGAGAATTGCATATCAATCACCGCATAAGAGGGCCAAAGTGGACACAGAGTGGACACTATCACCTCTTTATCACGCATACCTGCCCTGAGGACACTTTCTATAAGAAGGCAACAAAGGACAATGTAGACACCCTAATGTTACCACCACCTCTAGTATAACTATAGGCTCCTACAGATGCTCAGTAGCAATTGGATCATTCATTGCATCATTTTCATATGAATGCATGTCAAGAACGAAATCAAGCTTCCTTCAATAGGAAAAACTTGCTAAAGTGCACGAGATAATTTTCTTTGATATGTGGCTAGATGTCTTCAACTACCATGATCCTGTTTACCACGAGCTCACACTAAAGTTCATGCAAATATTAGAGGCAGATGATATGATGACATTATGGGAAAATATATCAGTCCTCAAGTTCAAACTAGGAGGTGTGGACCACATTTTTAGTTGTAACCAATTCATAGTCCATGCTAAGTTTTACATTAAAGAGCATATAGGGCATTGACTTTGAGTAGGATTCACATTGGCTAGGACTTCCTAAATGTGAATGCAAGGAGCCACTGGCAATTGAAGTGACATACACCTGTATCATCCTACCAAATCCAAGGCATATAGGATTAGATTTCCATATAAATTACTTATGCATAAGCTCTTGGTCCATTTGATGTATGTAAGGAGGGCGAGCATTGGAGATGTCACCAAGAGGGATATGTTCCTATTATACCACATAAGCCGAAGGCAAAGGATGCTCTTTGACATCATGTTTATAGAACTAGTTTTATGGTATCTCAATCGGGCCAAATTTGGGACCATCATTGGAGGGTCAGTGATTATGTGACTAGCACATGGGTTAGGAGTGCCTATAAATGACATAGACCTTATAGTGGTAGCTAATTGGTGCATCATTGTGAGTAGATAAGAAGGCATTAGCTCAGGATGATCAAATTTCTAAGCTCGAGAGAGCTCCTACTCTACCACCACCATTTACACTAACAGCTTAGCCAATTAATTTGACTTATATCAAGGCATAAATACATTGGCTAGGGAAAGCTATTGTGCAAATTACGCAACATCTAGAAGTGGAATTCAACCTCCACTAGTATGTCCACAAAAGCAAACTATATGGGAGGAGATGGTGCATGATCCAATAGTAGCAGAGGATAAGGGAGTTGAGCCTAATGAGCTTGGTGGACTGACTAGAGAAGAGGATGCCAAGGATGTTGATCCTAGAGAGTTGGAAGGGACAGTCGAACCAACTAAAGAGGAGATCATTGTTCCTGTCAATGACACGAGGACAGTGGCAACCAAGTCCATAAAGAATCTTATAGAGATGATACTATTTTAATACCTAGAGGACTAGCTAGCAATAATGTATGTGCTACCCCAGATACCACCTCCCCATGACCTTTGACTTGATTTTTGTATTTTATTTTTTTTTCTTTTTGCTTATGTATTCTTGATCATGTATATGCACTTTTAATGTTATTACTTCACTTTGATTTTTTTTCAAATTTCTTTTTGTAATCCATTTAGAACTTTAGTGACATATCTATAGAATAGATTCACATCTTAAGTTATCGTGGAAGTTTAAATCTTTTTTATTTCTTTCCCCCTTCTCATTTTTCGTATTGTCTTACACGTTTGAAAACATTAGGGACAATGTTCCTTTTAAGTATAGGGAGGGAGTTTTAGGAGTATACTCAAGCTTATCGGTTTTGTCATGACTTACTCAACATATGGTAATCTTTGAAAATTTATTTTTCTTTGAAAGCACGGTATTGGGGATAAATTATTTAATTTCCTTAGTGAATTGGATTTCTTATGCAACTAATTAATGTTGGTAATAAGTGAGTTTGATTTGCCTTATTAATTTAGAGAATGAATATTGTATGATCTTTATAATATTCTTTATGTAAGATGCATATGCATAAATAATTGTGACTTATTTCGAGAATTTTCACCATCCAAAAGGTTTATCAATAAATTAGCATAATAAATTCACTATGTTGGCTTCATACTAATACAAAAGTTCAAAGTTAAACAGTGATGCTAGTAGCTATTTGAGATCTTGACCTAGTTGATAAATTAAGAGTATTTATGACAAAGTGTTTACTCTAACTTAAAAAGGCTAGCTGATCTTTCAAAAAGACTTCGAATTCTCTTGTTTAAATTTGTGTCTTAGCTATAAAAAAGGTGTGAATGTGTTTAAAAGTTGAAGCATATATCTTTTGTATGTTTATTTTATGTATGGAATTGAGTTTTACAATTTATGTTAAAGTTTGAGGAATCATCAAATGAATAGAATCAGCGTATGAATTGATGGAGTAGTTGGTTGAATAACATTTTTTATGATACCTTATGATTAAATGAGTAATGGATGATTTTCATTTGATTGTTTCATTGATTTAGATTTTTTCCAAAATTGTTTTCTATTTGAGATTGACGTATGCTAGATATGCATTATTTTTAGCACTATTTTCATGGTATATTGCTTATATTTTGGATGATTTTGAAGGATTTGATACTTATTTTAAGAAAAATTTATCATGTGAGGTCTTATTTCTACTTATACAAAGAAGATGCAAAATGGAGAAGAATTAGATCAAAATCGAGAACTTTTATAAGATCTGGAGAACCACCATAAAACATGGCACCATACACAGAGCCATGTTAAAGGTCATGTTAAAACATGGTTGCTTTTGTTTCTCCGGTGCACCATACACACTCCCATATTGCCCTTGGAAGATGAATACAGTAACCTACATCGTCTCTTATAGGAACCTGTGTTGCCATTGTTATTTTTAGAGAAATTTATAAAGGATATAACCAACTATATAGACTTGTATTGGGGATTCTATAACTCACTAGAATTCAGTGTCTTAAGTTTTAATGAAAGGAGGAGGCAAAAAAGATGGGTTCATTGGGCAAGAAAACATTTAAGAAGTCATTGTGAAGTTATTTTACATCATTCTTGATTAAGAGTTTATCATTCTTTAAAGATAAATAAAGACTTTAATAATTCCTTGGAGATAAGATTCAAGAACATAACTTCTTTATCTTGTTTTCTTTATTATTTTTATATTAATATTCTTTATATGAATATAAACTAATAGGGATATACTCCAAATTCATTCTTTATTCTAATGAAATTCTTGTTTTCTTATAATTTATTCTTGCTTTTATATTGATTGAATTAAAGAAATGAAAGCAGAAGATTAATTATTTGATTCATGCATGAATATTCGAGAGATAAGATGTATATGTAGCTTATATAATGGATAAAGAGGGTTAAGCATGAGTATTCGAGAGAAAGCAATAAGAATTTCCCAGGTTAGGGTCAAGTCTATCAAGAGTTTGTTGAGTGAATTAAAGCATTCTTAGGTTGGCTATATTAAAAAAGGATTTCAGTTAATTAACCTTTAAATAGGAGTTGTATGTCTTAAGAGGTAATTAGATATAAGTTAAGAACTTTTACTAGTCCAGAAACTATAATAATTCATAATCCAAGAATGAAATTAAATGTCGTAAAGTCCTAATGTAACTTGGCCTAAATATAATTAATTCATTGATTAATAAATCCTAATTATTTCTTTGCTTTAGTGTTTAAATTTTTTATTTATTCTATTTTCCTTATCCATTCATCTATGATGATTGATCTAGCTTGTTAAGTTTATGGGTAGTGAATAGTTAACTAATAATCCTCGTAGGATCGACCCGTGCTAGCTAATACTAACTAAAGTTAGACTGTGCACTTATAGTAAAACAGTTAAACATATTTATATACTTAAAGGACTTTATAGCACTAGGGTACTAAGAATGTTGAATGTACAACATTTGAGGTCATTTATAGTTAGAATTCTACCTTGTAATTGTCTTTTGATATCTTTTATTAATCTATTTCATATTCTCAAATGTTAGTAAATATATGAAATATGATTCATTTAAAGTTATAACCTCTTTTTATCTAAAGCTTTTATTGATCCACATATGGCACATAAGAGGAGGGTCAATTGTGTGTATACACTTTTTGACCTATTTAAAAACTAATAAATTAATCACTTGAGAATAGTAGAATATTACTACAATATACAAACACAATTTGTATCAAGCAACCATAACCATAAACAATCTCAATGAAAAACACAACAATAATAAAGAGATTAGAGAAAGAGACAAAAATTGATTTATAATGGTTTGGAAAATAATAGTTGGTCTACATCCACTCTCAAAGTTCCACTTAAGAATCTTACTATCTCCCTTCCTTCAACGGGCAAAGAGAAATTCTCTTTAAAATATCTTATCTTGCTATTCTTCCTAATTGCTATATTATCATAACTATATATAGCTTACAACAAGAATAATAATAACAATAACAACAACAACATCTCAATATAAGTCTCGCTGATATATGGGGTCTGGGGAGGTCCAAAAGTACACAACCTTATCCTTAACTAATAAAGAGATTGTTTTTAATAGATCCATATGAAGAAAAAAGAATATAATAAATGAATAAATAAATAATATACAAATATAAAATAAAATAATAAAATATATGTATTAAAATAATAAAGTAATAATAATAAAAATAAAATTGACTAATAATAATAATAATAATAATAATAATAATAATAATAATAATAATAATAAACAATACAATATATATAGATAAGGTAAAGAATAAAAATAAAAAATAAAAAATAAAATACGCAAATAAATTAAAAATACAAGTAAATAAATAAAATAAACAAGTAATTATAAGAAAAAGTTTAGGCTAAGTAAGAAAATATTCAGGCTAGAAAATTAAGAGGAAAGTACTAAATATTAAATGTTTAGATTAAATACAAAATATAAAAGTCAAAGACATAAGACTCAAAGAAAAATATATTTGAGATTATACATAAATTAAGTTGGTTCAAATTTTGAATGGTTTAAACTATTAAGAAATTCAAATAATCAAAAATAAATATAAAATTTTTTATTTAATTTTTCAAGATTCAAGATGAATTGTATTTTATAACATAATTAATATACAAACATAATGATGAATAAATCATAATTCGTCTTTTAGTGTGAAACTTGATAATTTTTTAACATCTCCCTTAAATTGTTTCTCGTATTGGTTTATCGTAATTATCATACCCGCACGTATGTTTGGTCTTTAATAGTATCAACACGAATCGTTGAGAGAACTCTATAAGTGGTATAAATAGAATCAAGTAAGAAGTACCAATTTTTTAAGAGGTTAAGCCTATTTAAAGAAAGGTTTGGATTTTTGGATAATCTAATTGAAATAAAATTTTAATTTCAATTAAATTGTCATTAGAATTAGAATTAAACTTTTTAAACTTATCTTTAATTTTCTACGTAAATAATTTATATTTATAGAATAAAATTGACATTTAGCAACACATTATAACTATTCAAATATGAAGAATGTCAAAGTTATAAAGATATCTAAAATATGTGAGAGAAATGTCCTCATCTTCTCTCCTCACCATCCATACTTTTGACACTCGATATCATATTGACTTATTTTCATTTCCTCTCTTCCTAACTTCCCACCATTGAACTTTTCATTCTCAAAATTTTGTTACCTACTTTAGTAATAACCAAGGTGGGAGAGGCCCTGCCTAAGCCTAAGCTTGTGTATGGCAGCTTCTTTCTCTACCTTCCAAGTTATTCCTTCTCCATAACTACTATACCTTATCATAACCACAAGTTACCCTCCTTTATTCAATTTTCCTCCATCCTCCATTCAAGAAACCCCCAACCCCAATCTTAAACAAAACTTCAATTTCCTACTCCTCCATCCACTCTCACGAATCAAACAATAACACTAAGTTGAAATTACCAAAATAAGAATAAGCTAAACTTAAAGAATTCTTCAAAATTAAGAACTAGCTCCAACTACCAAAAGAAGAAAATGGTCCTAAGTTGTTGGAGAAGCCTCTTCTAACAATAAGTTGAGATACATATCTCTTATTGATCCTTTAGTTGTCTCACCACTTATGGAATTTAAAGCAATAATATGGAGCAACACTTTAGTAGGCTATTTCTCTAATAAGAGACCATCTTTCCCTGTGATGGAAAAATAGGATGAGGATAAATTGATTGGAATTAGACTTGAGAAAATATTAATCTCAAAAGAGGATTTCTTCTTACTTAGCTTCACCAATGAAACCAACAACTTGAAAGCACTTGAACAGGGCCCCTAGTATGTCAATGGAAAACCTATCATACTCCAATAATGGAAGCCAAAAATATGTTTAGATAGGAATAATTTAAAGGAAATCTCCATCTAGATGCACTTCTATAGTATTCCTTTGGAACATTATAGCACCATAGTGATAAGTTATCTTGCTAGTTGTATAGAAAAAACATTAGGTGTAGATGATAGTAGAAAATCTTTAAGAAGAAATAGATATGCTCAAATTTACATTGAATTGGAAATTAATAAGGAGCTTCTAGAAACTTTGAAACTGAAGAGAGAAGCATAACTTAATGACTAAGTGAGAAATTTCTATCTCCTACCAATAAAAGCCAGTTAAACAAAAGAAGAAGTTTGTATGGAGGCTAATAAGAAAATTATTAAACACAAGAAATCATAAGGAGATAGTTATAAACACCAACCATACCAATAGCCTAAAGTTTAAATATACAGTTAGGATTAATTTGTTGCTTTTATAGTTAGCTGAAGTTGTTTACTAGTTTAATTTCATTTCAACTTTGAATTTTGCATGAATTAGATGTCTAATTTTGTCAATTTTGAGTAATTGTTAAATTAGGTGCTTTATTTTCAATTTTAGTTTAAATTTTTTTATTACATGGTTAGATTAGTTTTAATTGTTAGTTGCCATCTTAATTTGGTGATTAATTTGAGTAATTGTTTAATTTTCTAATTATTTTATTTTATTTATTTTATATTAATTTTTTATATGTCCAGTAGGCTTAAGACCTTCTCAATGTTAGAACATCATCTCGGTTCTTCCAGATCATAGAGCCCTCGTATTAGGAGCTTATGCCCGATGAGCTCTCCATATACTTTATTGACAAAGGCCAATATGATTAGGGAAGTTGGTCCGGATGAGTTCCTCGAAGTTTTTCATGATGATGGGTCTTTATGACAGGATTTCATAGGGGACATAAAGTTATATAGCATTATGGATAGGCTTTCTGCATAGGATGTCTCCTTGACACTTTTGGCATACTATTAATATTGAGGATGAGTACAACCCTAGCAAATCCAAAGCATCAACACTTTGACACCCCGCACTCAGATACATCCATGAAATTCTGAGTCATATGTCGAGTAGGCGAGGTGACAGTTTTGGGGTTATTAGAAACCTAGACGTTTTTTATTTATGAAGCATGAGTGAGTGGACGCCAATTCATTTAGGGCATGCCTAGCGTTAGAGTAAAGAGATGAAGGTAAGGACCATATGCATCAGGCCTTATATGACACAGATAGTATGAAGGATGGGAGTCTTTAGGGGGCTACCATTGATGAAACTAGTTAGTATTATGGAAACTCCTAATTTAGATGTCATAGAAAATATATAAATGGTACGCAAGATGCAGGAGTCATTAAGAGATATCTATTACCTGATTGGGTTTCCAAATAAGTAATCTGCATCAGAAGCAGAAGGGGATCACCCCACTATAGCTGAGTAGCTACTGCAACCTAGGTCATTGCCATCTCAGATGTGAGGTGTAGGACTAAAGGAGGCTAGTGTACGATCACCTAGGGCGTTAAGACCATCAGAACACTAGACCAGTTAAAGATGGATCTGGAGAAGAACATAGGGCAAATCTTAGGTGTTCAGCATACTTTTCGAGCACAACAAGTGACACTGAAGGAGTTGATGGAAAGGAGAGAAGCCCATGATAAATGGATGGAGGAAGTCTTGGTGATGGTAGGACATCTTAAGTTATTCATCCCACCTCCACAATTTTAAGCACCTGTGTCGTCTTCAACTCTGGAACAGTATGAGGCTCCGAGACCTGCAATTCCTCCTCTGACAGACATATTGGTCTCACCGAGAGGCTAATGGACGCTTTATTTTGGTTTTCATTTCCTTTCTTTTATTATTTATGTATTTTCTTATTTTCATTATTATTTTATTTTGTTTTAACATTAATGAAATATTATTTTATGTTATATTATTTTTATTTCCATATTCTTTATTTATTTTCATTATTATTATTTTCTTTTAACTTTTTATCCTTTTTTGTTTATAATTTGCAAGGCTGGATGTATATAATATAGGATGGATCTTTGTTACGTTCTATTTAACATTAGCTAAACATTTCACTTGCAAGTATACTAGGTTGCTGTAGTATATCGTGGACGCCCTAAGGTTGTCTCACAAGGAAGTTGTTAACTGTAATAACTTGATTAAAAACAACAAATTAAAAAATCAAATTTAAGAAGGTATAAAGGTTATGAAATTATGAAATTAAACAGAAAGAATGAATTGCATGGAATTGATATAGACCTTTCAAAGACAACCAAGGTTTTACACTTTAATCCAATTTCAAGCCTAAATTCTTAAACTTCCTATTAATGCAATATGTAGCTTATTCTCTTTTCAATCAAATTAGCAACTATCAATTTAATAGTTCTCACATTCATAAGGTATAAGCTACTAACATGTTCGAAGTTAGGAATTAAGCAATCCCTAGAATTTATATTTCTAATTCGTTCTTAAGGTAATTGATTAGTTCCAATATCAGGTTTCATTGTTTGATTCTTCACTTGATTCTTCACTCAATATCTTAAAAGTAATAGGTGGCCAATCTATTAACCTAGCATTCAACACAACATAGTCAATCTAGGCAACATATATATTAATGGGAATTACTGAATCAAAATATTCAATTTAATCTATATGCAACCCTAGGTTAGAATAATTTAGCTCATCATCAAAGTGAAAATAATACTCATACCAATTGATTTCAAACCAGTAAATTCCATTGTATCAAGAAGAAATTGAAACAAGAAAGACCTACAAACCCAAAAAAATAGAAAAAAAAGAACCCTTGAACGATGAATGGGAGTTAAACTCTTGTTTGATTTCTCCAGCTCTCAATCAATGTTGATAACAAAACTCCATTAATTCTCCATCTAGAGCTCTCTTTTTGTCCTGATATTTCTGTCCTCTTTGTAACCTCAATGATGTCATATTTAGGTCACAATCTCTTCATATAAGTTGTAGCTCTACCTCCCAGATTTTTGACAGATCCTCTTTTGCTTAAAACAAAGCCCTATATCTAAAGTTATGGGCTAAAAACCAAAGAAAGGTCAAACTGGGCCAAGACATATTTTGTATCTCATTTTTTGTCTTTTTAGCCGCTCAAAACAACACTTTTGGGCCTCCACTTTAGGAATTATGGCCCAAGATGTTGGATTGAATTTGAGCTTTTGAATAACCTCATTTGGATCTCATAAGCCTCAGATATGTCTATGTAAAGCTCAAGTGGTCAGTCTGTCAAACTAAGTTTTACTTTTAACAAACAATTATTGGTCTAAACAACTTCGAACAGCTACACATTTAAGCTTCCTTAAAATCTTAATACGTTCTATAAATATTCTCTATCCTTTTTAAGACTTCTCCTTAAGTCCTTAAAGCTCAACCCAATCACAAACACCTAATAACAATCTTGAACAAACATATTAGAAAAGAATAAAAATTGAACAAAAACTATCCGAAACCTAACACAAAATGCATTATAACAATCTTCCTCTAATTCAAGACTTTGTAAATCTTATTATTCAGGGTAGTACCAAATACACCTTTGTCAATTTTCATGTTTTATTGTTATTTTATTTTTATGTACTTCAATTGTATACATTGGGGATAATGTACAATTTTAAGTTTAGGAAGGCATTTCAAATGTCTTAAGATTATTATAATATTTTTTATTAATTCTTACTAATTGACATGCTGAGTTAGTTAAAATCTATCCAAAATACTTTAGATTATTATTTTTTATTGAATTCAATTAGTACGTAAAAGGATTAAAGTTAGAATAAACTTGCTTTTATGAGTCATATTTTTAATAATCGTTAACACAATTAATTTGAATGATAAATATAAATTATTTACATATAAGACCTTTTTTTGTGAGCTTTTATGCCCAAGGAGAAAATACATCATTATTTAAGGCTCTTTTATTCTTACATTTGTGTTATTATGCATAGTTGGAAAATTCTAGAACATGATTTTTGTTATTCATATTAAGACCAAAATTGTTACATTAAAAGCAATAAAATGATAAAGGCATTTATATTCAACCCATGTGAAGACCTCCAAACAATTTATGCTAGCAACTTAGGACCTTAGCTACTGGCAGGTGACTTCAATTGTATTCCCTGATCATATAAACCTAAAGGAGGTAGGAGAAGTAATATGTGAACTTGTAAAGAGTTAGGATCTTAGCTTTACAAGGAGATTATTCACTTGGTCTAACAAGGAACAAGTTTATTTGTTTATAAGGAAAAATTTAGATAGAGCTTTGATCAATCATGCTTGGCTAACCCAAATTACACAATCATATGCTCATTTTAGAGAAAATACTTTCTTTGATCACTCTTTTGTCGTTATTTTAAATTTTCTTCCAATTGTAAAGGTGGGTCTCCCTTCAGTTTTTCAATGGTCTAGCTCATAGTGAAGGTTTCATTGAAACTATTGTAAATTGTTAAAATCACCTTATTATAGGCTTGACATTCCAATTAATGCTAAAGTTTAAACTAGTAAAGCAAGCTCTAAAGAAATTATGCAGAGATCAGAACTCCAATGTTTTTATTTCTAAATTTATATTAAAGGAGGCTTTAGAGGGCTATTATAATTTTCCTTAGAATAATGCCTTAAGAGTAATTGAAAAACAAAGGCTTATGAAACATCTTGAAGCTCTTAGATTGCACAATTAAGTTTTAAAGAAAAAATCTAGAGTGAACTAGCCAGGAGAGCGTGATGTCAATATAAAATACTTCCACTCCACCCTACTAGCAAGAAGAAACAAGAATAAGACTAGTGAGCTAATGGATGATAGAGAGGATTCTTGCACCGAGATGAAGGATCTCTACGAAATAGATATGAATTTCTTCATCAATTTGATAGACTCTGAAGTCCAGATTCTGATTTCAATAAAAGGAGATTCGTTGAAAGTTCTATAAGACAGGAGATGAAGGAATTATTGGTGGCTCTATTTACTCATCACAAAGTTAAAGAAGAGCTTTTTAATTTCCATCCCTTTAAAGCAGCAGGTCCTGATGGTTTTTTTTCCCTTTCAATATACTTAGACCATCTGATATGTGCTTAATTGATTATGTGTTTATTCAATAACACTTATTGATTAATGATATGAAATTGCTTAATATACTCACTTTGGTTTATATTTAATTTTAGGTACAATTCAAAAGCGAAAATGATAAAATGAGTCGAAAGCACTATATTTGAGCTACTTTCTGAAGATTCAAACTTACTTATCATTATGGAACAAGAAGAAGAAGGATCAGAGCAAGAAGAAGGAAAGAAAATGGAAAGAACATGAATAAAATGTTGTGAATTGCATGGTTTTGAGAAAACTCTCACACCCATGCAAAGGTGTGTCACTGGTACGACAAACCACTCATACCAATGACACATAAATTCCCACCTTGGGTGGTTATGCATGAGTGTGATAGCCTATGTCACACCTATGATACACTGCCATCGCACCCCTTTTAACAGTACATTTTTCATATAAAGGGGGAACAGTGCGATGACAAAAAACATGCTTTCATTTTGGGAAAAATACTCCAAAGGTTTCGGGAGAAGAATAAAGAGTAGACACTGTTAGAGACCCATGGAGAAGATGGAGGGCTGAGCTTCCAGACACTAGTTTGGAGGTGACATTGATGCCGAGGAATCCAGTTAAGCAAACCCTTCGTTGTGTTTATTATTCTACTCTTTTTAGGGATTGATTGGGTTATCTTATGTTTAATATTTGAGTATTATGTTAAGATGATATTAATGCATTCATTGGATTGTTTTATTACAAACCCATTGCTAGAATCTTCAATATAATCCGTAATTATTATGTTGAGATCAATTTATTGCAACTATTGGTTTCGAATTATTAGGGATAACATAATTTAGGTTAAATGACTCGAGCATATGTAAATGTTGCTTAGATTGGTCTATTTGCGTAATTTATAA
>JAOQMP010000009.1:16748173-16758718 GCA_027563575.1 Erythroxylum pedicellare
TCCCTTATCTTAGGCTATGTATCGGAATGACCTACGGGCGTCCCGGTGCGTACCCTAGGGTAATGGGGTGTTACAAATGCAAACATCCTTCTGTGCCTCCATTTGTAAGCTAAGAAGATCTTACATCATCTAAAGTACAATAATTATTGAGGTACTTAAAAGCATTCCCCTATTAACTTCAATTTTTTTTGTAAAAATTGGTCTAAAATGAACATTAGGATTAAAAAATAACCCATTGTTTCCTTCTCATTACCGTTATCCAGATGAAGTACTTTCACTAAAGGCTTACAAACTTAAATTACAAATTGACATCAAAATTAAAATTTATTATTTTCAAGTATAATTTTTAAAACTCATTAAACATGACATACTGAGATGCAATTCATTTATCTCTTGTAAATATTTATCTTAGCTTCTTCATTAGAATAAAGTATTGAAGTGATAATAAATTAGTTACAAATCTTGTAATGATATGATAACATAAATTCCTACCACTAGGAAACCCTTTCTTATCAAATTTAGAACACATATATAATTGTAGATGAACTTTGTCACTCTTTTTTTTATTACTTTTTTTCATAATTTCATCAATAATAGGAAACTATCTAGGATCTCTGATATTTTCTAATATCAAATCAATAAAATAGGTAGCACAAGGAATCCAATAAAAATAATTATACTGAATTTACAACCTTTTCTTTTAACTACTTTTTAAGCAAGATCATTGTTAGGAATGAACTATATAATATTTTCAAGCCCAACTTCATTCACAGCTTCATCAGATATCTTAAATAAAATATCAACAGGATCTAACAAGGTCAAATGCATCAATAGACTTCAAAAACAATATCCCATTAGTAGAATAAACAAAAAAATTATTAATAGGCTCATGAGTTCTATTTGCACACACATGATTAAACACCCATAAGTTACCTAAGTAATTCTTCTTTCATATAAATAACATTTTATTTCAGAAACAAAGCTACTCAGAAAATTATCTTTGTAATCATCAATTGAAGGAGCTTTATATCCTAGATCAAGAGAGGCAATAACATCCACTATATGCTAGTAATAATAATACTAATTATTATTAAATGATACACCTACATTATACCACCATCTAGTCATTGTTATGTCCACATTAACAATTATTTCTTCAGATTGTAACAAACTACAAATTGAATGTTAAACTTCAAGAGTTATTTATAGTGAAAAAAAGTTAGATAAATATCTTCTTCTCTTCCTTACATAAGGTGCAACAATCTCTTCTTTTTGGGTAGGAATACTGCCTCCAACATTCTTTGTATCATCCTGATCATAAAAAAAAAAATTCCATTACTAATTCTGTAGTTTAGACTTTGCCTTTTGTCTTTCTCATACTAATACTCTTCAAGTAAAGTTTTCCTTTGTCATTTTACGTCATGACTAATTTTCTTATAATGTTTTAAATCATCTTTAATCTTAGCTAAATGTTTGTTTAATATGGTGATTATCCCACCTTATAAATTTTTGTTACAATAAAAACAAATAATATGGTTCTCTATACTAAAAACTAATATAGTGTGAACCTAAGTTAGATTATTGAATATTTTTGAAGAGACTGAATTATCACAAGTACTTAGATTTTCCTCCATACATCTATAGATAAAGACATATGCCAAAATTAAATTAATAACCTTATATGAAAATAAAGTGTTCTTTTAACTTAGTTTTATTATTAACTGCAATATGCCTAATACAATACATTTATTACTTGCAAATATAAAATTATCTTTAAGTTAGTATTGAATATGTAAAAGTTCATTTAAAACATAAGAGTTCTAAACTCTTTTTTACTAAATAAGTTTATATAAATGACTCTAATCTCATCAATCATTTACACAAATAAATAAAAATTGAAGACATTTTGTAATTAACTATTACACAAACAAATGAAGGCATTATTATAATATATCACCTCCTATTTAGTGATGGTATCCTAGAATCAAAGATAGAGATCAATTTATTTTTGTATTTACTTAAAGGTGAAATTCCTAAGTAACAGTAAGCCATAAACTTTAAAATATTATTATCAACATAATTAACAAGATGTTATGTAAATTTGACTGATAAAGATATTAAAATAGAATTAGGAGTATTATTGTATATTCCTTGGACACAATCTATAATATTGTTGAATATTAAATAAAATATTATTACTTGTTTAAAGAACTTTTAAAATAAAAATGCATGATTAAACTATAAAAAATGATCACCATAAAGTATAAAAATTCATATGTTAACAAAAAATGCCACAACTATCTCAATTACATTAGTAAATTACTATACTATAAACAATATCTTATGTTAATAAAATTAGTGTGATGAAAATATTTAGAGTAAACAATTTATAATATTAGCTCACATAATGAAAATATTAAATATATAATGTAGCAATAATTTCTATATCATTGGTTCTCTTCTCAAAGAATGTAGCATCTAATCACTCAATAATTAATTCTTAAACAACACAATCACATTAATTAAAAATGTAGAATTTGGTTACTACACAAACTACATAAACACAATTCCCAAACTTTCAAACGTCCAATTGATTAATCACTACATTTTCACAAGTATTAAAAGTTAGGACACAAGTAATGGTGGTGAGGAGTGGCTGTAAAGAATGGTAATGCTAAGTTAACAAGGGATGACAGAGATGGAGATAGAAAGAGGACATAGATTGCAGTGAGGAGCTAGTGAACTATGAGAGGTGGCACTTGCCTAAGGAGTAGGAGATTTGGTTGTTGGTGCTTAAGTTTTAAACTTTAGGTTAAAATTTTGACATTTTTTAAAAGTTAACCCAGTTTGAATTAATAATTAGAATTTACATAAGATCTTTCTATACAGAAACTCTATGGATATGTCCATAGATCCTTGACTAAAAATGATATTAAAGCCAAATTCTATTTAGTTTATAGAACAAAGTACAGTCGAACTTTCACAGTATAGCTACTTTTCTGTCATTTAATTCCAACAGCACAATGCTGTAGAAAAAATTACTTTGCCTCTAGATCTGACTCTACTTATATGAAAATCCATCGTGATCTACATAGAATAAAGAGCATTTAGAATATATCCTTTTTTATGTTAGAAATATATAGACTAATACAATTACAACATTAATTCCATATTCACATCCATTAATCGAATTTCCAAATGTATGTTTAACAACCATAATGGGATGGTTAATAATTTGCTAATTGCATTTGACGCACATGGTAGTACCCTAACAACTATATTTTGGCCTATTAAACTATAGTTCATCGCATCTTTGAAATAACACAATTAGCCTTTTTTTCTACCCCTTAGGGTAGAACATGTTATAAAAAACACAATATATTGTGAGATTTTATATCATTGCCGGGGGGGGGGGGGTGTTTTGAAAGTTGGGTCTTCTACTATAAGCTTTCTCTCTTACATAAGATATGTTGATATTGATAGGTTATGATGTCTATAATAAAGAGAACGCATCAAGATTCCATGCCAAACATTAGAGGTATGTTTGTTTATTATGTAGTTAATGCTCTATATAAAATGTGGATCTTGGCATTGTGGTTATTGATGATTGCTTTTATAGAATAACAATTAATATCAAAGCTCTATGGTCATTTGATTTTAGGGCTTGTATTTGGGTATAAGCCTTTTTTTTTTCATATTGGTTTTTGGCATGATTGACTTCAAAATGATCCATTGAAGGTGTAGAAACTGTTGTTGGTTGTTGCTGTTGCCTTTTAACTTTATTTGGGGCAAATGAATCAAAATTTTTGGGTAAGGTTTTGATAAAATTTTGGGGTTTTCGTTAATGGCTAAAATGGGTTAAAGACTTTCAAGTTTTGGACTACTTTTGGATGAAATGAGTACTAGAAATCCATATAGCATGAAAAATGAAAAAAAACCTAAAATCTCGTAAAAAATGGGTGGTTGGAGAGGAAGTTTCAGGCAAGTCGGACTTGCGTATCAGGGTTAAGGATGACCCATACGGTGTCGTCCTGACCCTGTTAATTATATATATTTTGTATTTTTATTAAAAGTTTTTCTGTACAATAGCATATGGGGCTTGTGAGAGGCCTTTTTTAGACCATTTTTTCATCATTTTGACCCCATTTTTTAGTCTATCTTTTCATATGTTTATGCAAAAGATTAATTAGTGTTTTTTATTTGATAATTTTAATTTTTTTTAATCTTATTGTGACATAAATATGATTATTTGTTGACAATATTGAATTCTTATTTTTATCTATCGTCAAATTGAGCATGTGAAACCATTTGTGATGAGGAACTTTTTAAATATTAATATATATTTAAAATTTTGTGTTTTTCCTCTAAAATAACATTAAGATCTATATGGGTAATTAATTATCCTGTCGATAATTAATACTTAGTAGGACGCCTACTATGTTGAAGAAATTTTATTGAAATATTATGAACCACACAAATTTTCTATCCTTTCGATAGTACATCAATGATTTGGTTGTAATATTTAATAAATTGTTCTTACATGTGAATGAGTTATATATTTATTTAAGGAACTCCAGCATGAATGATATAATTAATTTTGAGAAAAGAGCACAAATTGCATGATTCTATTTTAAAATGCATATCATGGTTATTGCTTTTAGTTCTCATTTAGCTTTAAGCAATCTGAAAGTCTCTACCATCTTGATACTAAATGGAACGAACCACAAGCAATGGGTTAAATCTCTTATGATGAATTTGACTATCATGCGAATGGACTTGGCCTTGACAATTGATGCATCACCTAAATCCACTGATGATACTACTGAGAAGGATAAGAAATCCTATGAGGAGTGGAAATACTTTAACTAACATTGCTTGATGATTATAAGGTATCACATGGATGAATCCATTCGTGATAGTATTTTCGAGGTCGATAGTGTAAAGAATTTTCTTGCTACCATTAAGAAGAAGTATAAGAAGTTCTCAAAGAATGAGAAGAATGAGTGCTTGAACATGCTTCATCACTCTATTTATGATGGTGTAGGTGACATTAGGGCTCACATTGACAAGCTCATGGTTTGTTACTATAAGCGTACATCTATGGAAATGGACCTTGGTGAGGATTACATGGTATAGTTTATGATGGGGACTCTTCCTTCCAAATTTGATTCGATCATATCAAGTTATAATGCTCAAAAAGAGCACTGGATTGTTGAGGAGATAATTGCTATTCTTGCTAAGGAAGACGATGGCATGAAAAATGGAAGGGCAAGAAGTATCTCTATGATGACAAACCACAACAATTCCAAAATGAGAAAGTTCACTTCTAATAGCTCATATAATCATAAGCCTTTCAAAATGAAAGTTGTTAATTCTAAAGGAAGTGGACAGGTGGGCTCTTCTTCTATTAGTTAAAAGAATACATTTTTCAAAGGGAAGTGCAACTTTTGTAAGAATTTTAGGCACAAGAAAGCTAATTGTTGAAAGCTAAAAGCTCACATAGAGAAGAAAGGTAATTGTCTTGTGATGGTTTGTTTAGAGTCCAATATTATTGATGTGCCCTTAAATACTTAGCGGTTAGATACTGGAGTAACAATTCATGTTACTAATTCCTTGCAGAAACTGACAAGTCAAAGAAGGCCGACTAGTTCTGAGCAATATGTGTATATGGAAGACGATACCAAAGTCCAAGTTGAATTCTTAGGGACAGTTAGACTACAGTTGAATACAGGATATCATTTGAAGTTATATGATGTCTCTTATTTACCCTCTATTAGGAGGAATTTGATTTTTGTTTCTATTTTTGATAGACTAGGTTATAGTCTTCTTTTTGGAACTAGAAAACTAACTTTGTATCGTGACTATCTTTTGGTAGGAAATGGAATTTTATGTGAAAATTTATACAAACTTGAGTTGAATGATGATGTTACTACTGCTTCTTCCTCTTCGCTTAATATTGTTGTTGGTTCCAAATGTATAAGGATGGATTTGAGATCATCTATGTTATAGCACAAACATTTAGGCCATATTTCTAGAGATAGAATGGAGAGGTTGTTAAAAGATGGTGTACTTTAAGATCTTGATTTTTCAGATTTCACTATCCGTGTTAATTGTATTAAAGGAAAGTTGACCTTCAAGGTTAGAAAAAGCAAAACATACAGGTGCTCAGAATTGTTGGAGATGATTCATACTAATATATATGGACCATTTATTCCACCTGTTATTGGTGGTTATAAATATTTCATCACTTTTGATGATTTTCCTGGTACGATCATGTCAAGCTCATTTATGAAAAACTGAATCTTTGGATGTGTTAAAGATTTTCAAGACAAATGTTGAGCTTCAAAAGAGGAAGAAAATTAAGGTAGTTAATTTTGATAGAGGTGAAGAGTACTATAGGCGTTATGATGAGAGTGGAAGGAATCCAGGGCCTTTTGGTAGATACTTGCAAGAATGTGGTATTGAAGCAAAATATACAATGCCAGGAACGCCTCAGTAAAATGGAATCATTAAAAGAAGAAACTACACACTTCTTGATATATTGCGGTGTATATTGATTCATTCTAGTTTACCAGAATTTTTGTGGGGTGAGGCGTTGAAGATAGTTGCTTATATCTTGAATCAAGTACCTAGCAAGTCAGTCCTAAAGCCTCCATATGAGTTATGGTCAAGTAAGAAACTAAGCTTTTGCCATTTTCATGTTTGGGGATGTAAAGCAAAAGTAAGGCTCTATAATCTACAATATAAAAATCTTGATCCAAAAACTATTAGTGGCTACTTTATAGGCAACACCATCAGATCAATAGGTTCTAAATTCTATTGCCCATCTCACACGACCAGAATTATAAAATCAAATAGAGCTGCCTATTTTGAAGATAAATTTGGTTCAATTCAAAGATCAAAAGAAATTATATTCAGGGAAGAACATATTATACCCCTATACCTATCGCTTCAGCTCCTACTGACGAACCTCAGAATCAAGCACAGGATGAAGTCATTGATACTAGGGCTGATGAAGTTATTATTAGGAGATGACAAAGAACATGTAGATCTGCTATTCCTGATGACTATATTGTCTATTTACAAGAACATAAGTTTGATGTGGAGATAATACTAAACTAGTCAGTTATCAAAAAGCCATAAATATTCCTTAATTTGCATTGTGGATGAATGCAATGGAAGATGAGTTGAGTTCTATGTCACAAAATGGAGTTTGGGAGTTAGTTGAACTAGCTTAAGGTTACAAACCCATTGGGTGTAAGTGGGTTTACAAAATCAAACATGACTCAAGTGGACATGTAGAAAGGTATAAGGCTAGACTTGTGGCTAAAGGTTATAGCCAGAAAGAAGGGATTGATTTCAAAGAAACCTTCTCACCAGTTTCTACCAAAGATTCACTGGGAATCATGATGGGTATAATTGCTCATATTGATTTGGAACTTAATCAAATGGATGTGAGGACCACCTTCTTAAATGGAGATCTATATGAAAATGTTTATATGACTCAACCAATTGGTTTCAAGATGACTGGTAAAGAAAACATGGTTTGCAAGGTCAAGAAGTCTATCTATGGGTTAAAATAAGCATCAAGGTGGTGGCATCTCATATTTGATATAGTTGTCACTGCAAATGGTTTCAAAGAGAATATAGTTGATCAATGTATATATATGAAGTTCAATAGGAATAGTTTCATTTTTTTGGTACTATATGTTGATGACATTCTACTTGCTTATAATGATACTAATCTATTATTTGAGACAAACCAATTGTTATTTAGCCATTTTGATATGAAGGATATTGATGAGGCCTCTTATGTATTTGGAATTCAGATTTTTCAGGATAGAGCTAATGGGATTATTCGATTGTCTCAAAAGACTTACATTCATCGAATCTTGAAAAGATTGAATATGCATTCTTGTTATCCTGGAAAGGCACCAATAATGAAGGGTGACAAATTCTCAAAGGCCTAATGTCCACAAAGTGATAAATAGATAGATGAAATGAAAGTTTCTCCTTATACGTCACTTGTAGGTAGTCTGATGTATGCTCAGGTATGCACACACCCTGATATTTTGCTTTTCTTATAGGCATATTGGGAAGATACTTAAGTGATCCTGGGCTTAGCCTTTGGAAAGCGGCTAAGAAAGTCATGAGGTATCTTCAGGGTAGCAAGAATCATATGTTGACTTATCGATGAATTGACACTCTTGATATAGTTAGGTTTAGTGAGGTTGATTATCTAGGATGTGTGGATGATAAAAAGTCCACTTTAGGCTACATTTTTATGATGGATGGAGGAGTTGTATTGTGGAAAAAAATCAAATAGACACTCACAACGTCCTCTACAATAGAGGCAGAGTATATGGCATGTTATGAGGTAGCTTGTCAAGCAATATGGTTGTGAAATTTTACTTCAACATTGGGTATTGCAGACTCTATTTCTAGTCTGCTGAAATTGTTTTGTGATAACTTTGTAGCTGTAGCTTTCTCTAAGAACACTAGAAGTGCTTCTCGCTTAAAGCATATTGATATAAAGTACTATTTTGTTAAAGAGAAAGTCACTGAATCCCTCATTACCGTTAAGTATATGCCTACAGCTAGGATGTTGGCATATCCACTTACAAAAGGCTTACCTCTATTTGTGTTTGTAGAACATGTCTCTCGTATGGGATTGTTAGGAGCCTAGCTTGATAAGATTTCTGGGAGTTTGCTATTTTGTATTGAACATGCTAGTACTTTGTATAGATTGCTTATGAATTATATATATGAAACGTGTATGATGATATTTGTAGTCACTTCTTATTAATATTGACATATATATGTTGATGTATATATGTAGTTTGACAAAATGACAGGTACAAAAGAAGAAAAAAGCATAGTCTCAGTTGTTGTATTGCAAGCATGTTGTTTTAATGACTATTGTTGTATTTGAACATCTCCAGGGCTAATCATATGTAGTAAATATATCCTGTCGATATGATATTGCATATGATTTATTTGACTACCTTTGGATGATAGAGATTAGTATGGTGGTTTCATTATATTGTCCAACTGGGAGAATGTTAGAAATATATAGAGTAATATAATCACAACATTAATTCCATATTCACAACCATGAATCAAACTGTTTAATGTATGTTTAATAACCATAATGGGATGGTTAATAATTTACTAATTGCATTTGAGGCACATGGTAGTACCCTAATAACTATATGGTGGTCCATTAAACTATAGTTCATCACATCTTTGAAATGACACAATTAGCCTTTTTTACCCCTTAGGGTAGAATATGTTATAAAAAACATATCATATGGTGAGATTGTATAGCATTGTTGTAGGTGTGTGTGTGTTGAAAGTTGGGTCTTCTACCATAAGCTCCCTCTCTTGTACAAGATTTGTCAATATTGATAAGTTATAATGTCTACAATGGAGAGAATGCATTAAGATTCTATGCCAAACATTGGAGGTATGTTTATTTATTTTGTAGTTAATGCTCTAAATAAAATGTGGATCTTGGCATTGTGGTTATTGATGACTACTTTTATGGAATACCATTTGACACTTGCTCCTGATGATCTTCTTATCCACTAGATATTCTGTGATTGGTTTGTTTACTTTTGTTATGCCACTCAAGTGCAACCTTTAAAAGTTTCCTTAATAACCTAAATTGCTCAATTGTGTTCCATATCTCATAAAATAGGTTATAGAGAAGATTAGGATGGTCTCCATATGCAAAGATGACATGCATAATTCGAGAAATGAATTTAAAGAATTTTAAGTGCTAGTTGGCCTCCGAGTTTTTCTACCCTAAAATTTATTCTCGATGGATTAGATAATTAAGTGAATAATTCATAAAACAATAATTGATAGCTTACTACATGAATAATTAAAAAGAATATTTATTTATTTCCATGAAATATTTATATAAAATTGTGACCATTAATTTTGTGTTATAAATATATATTTCATATTCTAAATAAAGAAAGTAAAATAATTTGAGTTAATTTGAAGTTAACATATAGCACTTGTTTTGTGTTATCATATTTATAGAAACGTTAGGTTTTGATTTAAGTTAAATATTTTTAAATTTTAAGTTTGATTTAAGTTAAAACGTTAGGTTTTGATCATTGAAATGAATTAGCTCGATTAACAAAAACATAATTTATAATCAAATTTTAGAATTTCAAACTTATTTAAACCTAGTTTAAGAAGCTTATAAAACAATATTTAGGTATGGTCCAATTCATTATGATCTTTATTCTTAAGATAGTTCGCAAAAGGTTTTTTTAAAGATTAATTACAAAAAAATCTCAAACCTTGCTTAATTTTGTAATTATAACCCAAACTTCAAAACATGCAATTAAATGCTCAAACTTTCAATTCTAGCCCGACATTAGTGTCTCTATTAACTTTATTGACGTGGCTTGCCATGTATTCCAGAAACCCTAGCTATTAATACACATTAGCTAAAATTAACACAAATAATGAAGATTATTGAAATGATTAATCATATAACTAAAACGACGTCATTTCAAAAAATTGACT
>JAOQMP010000009.1:16768412-16783761 GCA_027563575.1 Erythroxylum pedicellare
AACAAATTAATTGAGTAAAGTTGTTCAATTGTATATATTTTTGAATGTGGCAGTTTGGGTAGTTGTGTTGTATAAAATATTTTTTGTTTGACAAACAATCCTCTCTTTTGGAACTAATAAGTAATTGGATGATTAATGGTATGCTTTGGGGACTATTTGATTAATTATGGTTTAAGAATTTTAGGAGTGCCACAATACTACTTTTAAACATATAGACACAAACACGCACATATTAATATTACTCTTAAACAAACTTTACAAATCACACGTTACAAGACTATGGTTCACTACAATAGAGAAGGGTATTAGCGACGAAATATAACGTCACTGAAAGAAACAAAATTGCCACAAAAAGTTTTTTGCAATGAAAAAAATTGTCGAATAAATGGTCGCAAAAGCTTAGTAGCAAAAAATTATTTGCGATGTTTTAAATGAATCATCGCCCAAAAGATTTTGCTACGATCATTTCTTCATCGCTAATAAGAATAGGTGACGATAGGAGAAATAGTCACAAATCACTTATTGCCACGTTTGATTTTGGTAGGTAAAGGTAATTAGTTTCATTAACTTAGGTGTAGATAATAATGTTTTCTAACGATTTGTTTTCGTATCAAAATATGTTTATTGATGATTTGTTTTCGTAGCAAAATATGTTTAGTTACGAAAATTGAAGTGTAGCTAAATGTCATTAGAGACGTTCTGGAAAGGTAGGTAAAAAGTTTTGGTGACGATTTTATATTTGTAGCTAAAAACTTTTAGTGACAAATATTTTTTTAATTTAACTTCACTATTACCAATTTGATATTTAATTGTAATTATTAACAACATTTTTAGTTCATGTTATTATTTTTAACATGGTTTGAATTATAATTTAGTCACATTTTGTAATTATTATTGGTGCATATTGTTTAAATAATAAATTAAAATAAAATAAAAATATTTCATAACTAAAAAGAAATGCATTTTATACAAAAACATGTAATTAAATGTTAATTACAAAACTTAAGAAAAAATTTATCGACAAACTAAAACTCCTCATCATCCCTACTACTAACAAACTATGACCTAATGACATAAGTATTTGTTTGACCATCCTTTTTAGTTTGGTCAACTGTTTTTTAGTTCAGTCTAGTTTTTGCTCATTACGTTGTAATTTTACTTGAGTATGATCTAAGTTTTCTTCATTACATTGTAATTGAGCCTTAAGTGATCGGTTCTCCTCTTGAAGCTTCGTTCCATATGCTAGTCATGACGATGATGAACCAACTGGCTTAGGGTTATGTCCAAGACCTTTGATATGCCCTGATCCTATACCAAAGACATTGTTGCAAATGTCATCCATATCGGGCTAATTCCCAGTGGACAATATTCTCTGCAACCACTCCTGCATCTTGTCATACAATTTAAAAAACAAAATCGAGATGTAATTAAAATATTATGACTTAGTAATACATAAATAAATAAACTTTAAAATTAAAATTTTTATACTTACATAATTATTTTGCGCCTCTTTAGACGTCCAACGTTCACCTTCATTGTAGTGTGTTAGCTTGTAGAGTGTGATCCTATCACACTCTTGTCTATGTAGTTGAGTCTGGCTCGGTTATATAAATTAAAAAAATTGGAACACAATAGATTATATTGTATTAACTAATAGAATAATAACTTGTAAACATTACACTTACCAATTCTTGTCGTATAATAATAAATAATTTGGAGCTGGTGTTGTGAGTATTTTTCATTTTTTCTCTATTAATCATCTTTCTCACACTTTTCTTAAATGAAGAGAAGAAATGGTTATTAAATGCAAAAAAAATTAATGGAAGCAAATATGAAGAGAAAGAAGACAAACCTGAACCTTTGTAGAGGCCCAATAATTACACATTTCACTCTAACTTTTTGGAGTCACTCTTTCTGGAACATATCTCCTTGCCTACTCATTCAAGGGAAAAGATTTGTAATATTTATGAAGTCGATAACAATGATCATTTGCCCTTTATTTCAACAGTGTACTAACACAGCCTAAAACTTCAAAGTTCTCGATATCGATGATATTAAGCTTCATCTGTGAATAACACGTATAATTTAACTTACTCTTTAAATAAGTAAAATCGTAATGCATATAATAAAATGAATTAAAAAATTACTAAAACTTTGTACAAAGCATTTTGTAGCATGTTGTCTTCCTCTAATTGCCTAGCATACTGAAGGCATGAGAATTCATATTTGACGACAACTCCCAACTCACTGGACAATTTCGTTGATTAGATCTTATCAATAGGACGACGTTGCATAGGGTCAATATGTACAAACAACTTGTTCAATGCAACATTTATGTGATGCAACTCAGATCCTTTAACGATACCTCTACCTTTTTTTCTTATGCCGGCATTGGAACTTGACAACAAAAGAATAATGATGAGAAAAACATATTAATCATGTAAATATATATTTGAGCATAACTATAAATATAGGTGGTTAACAATAACAAACCTAAAGATCCCTTAGCACTAGTTGAGGTAGCTACAGGTTGTTACTGATTGCCTTCATCGATAGGTCGAATTAATTTGGTTGTTATGGGGGAGGAACATCTTCGGTAGTTGCCACCCTCCTTCCCTTGTTTCTACCAGGTCCCATTATATTGAATATCTATAAATGAAATATCAACATAACATATTATCTTTATTCAAACATCATGACCAAGATTTTGAAAATCATCATCATTAATTAAGTATGACTGGATTCTTCATCACTAATATATTCGGCCAAAGTATCATTATTGTCATTTAATTCATCCTGATTATAGTCTTCATCTGTTTGATTGAAAAAATTGGCTTGGACTTCATCCAATTGTACTATGTTCATATCAACATCTCTCCTATAGAACAATGATATATCTGCATCTTCTATTCAAATGAATTCATTATTGAACTCCAATCCAATAACCCTAAAATTTCTTTCAATATTTATCGATTTATTTGTTTGATTCTATTTTATTTTAGTCCATTAAATTAACAAGTATGAATAGAAATTAGAAATTAGAATGAAATGTTAGAATTAAGTAAGCTTAAGTAGTTAGTAGACTTATGTTAAAAGAAGGAAGGGTAAATAGGGAAGGACAAGTTAAATGAGGGGAAAAATGGGAAAGACAACTAAAATGTTGTCTTAAAAATAAGCAAGAAGAAGGAGAGGATCGTAAGAAGCTAAGAGAAGAGAGAAAAAATGTATAGAAAGAAGAGAAGAAGAAGAAAATCGTGGAAGAAGCTAGGAAAGAGAGAAAATGGTGGAGAAAGAAGAGAAATCAAGCTTGTTAAGGTAAGTTAATAATCTTTTTCTTCTTGTTTATTACAGAAATGAGATGTGTTGAGAATAAAGGGATTAGAGAGAGAATGGGTGTTGTGTTGGAAGAAGATGATTTAAGGGAATCCATTTGATTTTGGGGTTTCTAAACTAGGTGTTGGTCTTTCTAACTTAGATAGACCATGGGTAAGTGAATGTTAAGCTCAATTTAGCAATTATTTCATTTTTGTGATTTTGAAGCTTTACAAATTTTATTGAAAATTGGATTGAATAGGAAATTTGGTTTGTTTAGTAAATCAAGGAAACCTAATCCAAGAGCAAGTGGAAAGGCAAGCTTGACCTGGATTTTGCAAGTCAATTAGGTGGGTAATTTATTTATAATTGTTGTGTAATATGCGCAAAATGCCTTATATGTGGAATATGTGCTGAAATGGCTTGTTTTGAATTGTTGTGATGTGGGAAATGCATTATGATGTATTTTATGTTATGCATTGAAAGATGTATGACATTTTGAAGTAATTAAATTGTGATTATGATCATGTTCTGCCTTGGAATGTGTCATGGCATTTTGTATAAATGAAAAGAAGTAGTATAAGAAGCATGAGAATATGAAATTGTGATTAATTAAATTGAGCATGAGATTTGATTGTGTTTGGGCAAGAGAGGAGCTGTTTCAGAGTCACATGCACATCGACATAAAGCCTTTTCCTAGCTGCCCACTTGTGACATACGAGATCCGAAAAGTGGACTCACTTTGTTCATGGTGTAAACTTTGGTTTCTCCATTTTGTTCCACGGAACCTTCGAGCCATTTGTTTATGCATTTGCATTTTGATATGTTAAGTTATGATGCAATTTGTATGTTATGCTTTGATGATAAATGACATCTAATATGTTTTATGTGATGATGTATTGACCTATGAGTTGTGAATTGGAATTGTGAATGTTGAACTTACATTGCTAGAGTAAGATAAGACGAGTATGCCTATATGAATAGACGCATGTATGTTTGATTGTGCGGCTTATTGCCAATGGCTATAAATAGACTAGCCACTAAGCTGTGTAGCTCAACCCATCATTTTTTCTCCTTAAGTGCAGAACGAGAAGATTAGCAATCCTTGCAAGGCATTCGGAAACTCTAAGATAGCTAGAAATCTTTTATAATAAGTTAGTGACTAGACTTGTAGATAGCTTTATGAGCATATCAAACATTGAGCATCCAATGTATTTTGTATCTTACGTTAAACATTTGATGTAATGTTGATATGTAATTAAAGCTATGTATGGACTCCATTTTGATATAGAAATGGATTAAGAATTGAAGTTTCCAATGTGTATGTGCATATTTCTCTTGTAGTTGTACATTTCATATTTCAAGTCTTCCATAGGGGTAAAATTGTGTACTGACTTTAGGGGAAAAATTGGATTAATCTAGGCTGAATTAGAAAAAGATGTCTCTTAGAAGTTGTAGCTTATCCTCTTAGCTTTCCAATGGTATAAAGTATGTAAATTTTGGATATCGGAGTTGAGAGATATGATCATTATAAGTGGTGATGCTACATGGGATGTATACACAGGATAGCTATGGTAAATGAGGAGAATTAGTGGTTTTGATGAATCAAATGAGCAGAGATTAGAGGATTTAACGAGACAAGGTTGGAGGTTGAACTGATATGAAATGATATTGCACTATGAGAGGTGAATTTTAGAAGATTATGAGTGAAAGTAATGTTAGAAAGGATGTAGGAATCATTGGAGAGGATTTGGAGGGGTTAGGGTATCTCCTATGTCCGTTAGACGGACTTTAGATCCATTAAACAGACTTTTTTGGGTCTGTAAGGACCCCCAGCATTGCCCATGTCTATTAAATGGACATTAAGTCTATTAAACGGACCTTTTTGGGTCTAGAATGGCCCCAAGCCCTATATATGTCCGGCAGGCGGACATGTAACAGACATACACTGTACACTTTTGGAAAATTGCAACTTTGACCTCCTAGATGATAGAATCTCTCTTCAAGGTCTTCATAAAATTTGTAGAAGTCCTCTTTGAAACTATACTAAAATTATCTTAAGCTGACATCTCTAGTGAAAGTTATGCTAATTGTCCCAAGATAGGTACAATATGATTGAGGATATAATCATGGTTGATTCTTTTGGCCATAGCTTCATCATCTGACCTCCAAATGAAGTGATTCTTGAAGCAATAGATTTCTAACACATTTTTCTATTACTGTAAAAAAAATTATGATGTTGATTTCAAAAAGATGGATGGAAAGAAAGTGAGGGTTTATTGAAAATAACCCTACAGGATAACGTTAACAGAAATACGCAAAAGTTTTATTTATCTTAGTCTTGTTGTTTATATATACCTTGATCATGTTGCATCTTTACTGTCCATTTTATATGTATCTTAGTTATGTTGTTTTGCTACTATGGCTTCTTGTTATATTCTATCTATTAGGTGAAACAATTGTGAATTGCTTATGTTTGTCATTAGTGTGATTATTGCAATGATAACTCCTAAACCTATGGAATCCTCATCATCGACTAATATAACAATAAGTTCAAATGTTGAAAATGTGGCTTGCTATTATAGGTTAGAAGCCCTATAAAGGACTTTATGGAGTGATCACAATCTCGGTCAAAGATTCTATGGATGCTTTAATTATACAGTGAGAATATATTTTTTTATTAAATTGAAAACTTATGTTTGAAGTTTATATAATAAAATAAAATAGTTCAAGTTGGGAGGTGTGACTTTTTCAAATCGTAAGACAAATTTACTATGAGAGTCGCTAAAGTGATTGAAAAATTAAGAAAATAAGTATCAATGTTAAAGAAGGGGGTCGAAGTAGGTATTACTAGAACAAATAATATTGAAACAAACATAACTAAGGAGTATGAGGAATATATAAAATTTGCAAGATATAAATGTGTTGGAAAAAGAAAAAAAAAGAGTTCATGTTAATGAATATTGTAATAGGATTTATTTGGTACTTTTTATTTTCAACTATTTTATGGGAAAATGACATTGAATTTTTATGTATGAATTATGTTATGTATAAATAACTCGATGTAAATTATAATCAAATTTTAGAATATCATATGTTTTTGGGTGAAGGAAGCATAATATATCGTATGTTGTTACAAACTAATGTCTTAGCTTAGTTAGCCACTATCCTTGTGCAACAACTCTATCCCATTAAGTTTTTGTTTCAAAAGTTGCTCATCTACCTTAAGAATGAACAATGCAAAGTTAAGCACTTGTTTCACTATGTTGTAGCCATGAGAAACAACATAAAGAATAATATGGTGACCATCAAATTCAACCTTCTTATTAAGAAATAAGGGTATAAGATAATCCATAAAATGTTTTACTTAGACTCTAATCATAGAAACTACTTAGCATATGTATGGTAGAACTATAAAAACACTATCCTATAGATCCTATAGACACTATAGAATTCAACACCAAAAGGTTGAAGGCATAGTATATGCAACATTGTTTAAGTTAACCAAGGTTCAGCAGTTCATATTGGTCAAGAAAAAAAAATGAATAGTTTGTTTATATAGCATAAACATTAAATGACCATTATCATATATGTTAATAGCACATACATAAAAAAGCCAATAAAACATACATCAAAAAGATTACATATATATATAATTCATAGTCAAGTACAAATGAAGGAAACAATATGAGTTAAAATTTTTATGTAAATGTGTTATTGACATATATATATATATATATATAGTTTCCTTCATTATATATATATATAATCTTGTACATATGAAGATTATGTCAATTATGTTCTCCTTTTGTTTAATTTAGCTTGTTAATATTGTGAAGTAATACTAGAGTATCTTTTAAATCGTAAACCCCTTGGTTCAAAGAATAATTTGACTATATGCAAATCAACATCTCCTAACTTTCTTTCATTAGCATGTCTAGATCAATTATTCCAACTAAGATAAATTGATAAAAAAGCATTTCGTATAATATTGCTTTGTTGACTCGATATAGCATTATTATCAACTCTGTTTGAAAATTTTAACTATTTCTTAATAAAAATAAATTCATCAATTATTAAGATAAATATAAATTGATTAAAAAACCATAGGGTTATATTCCTATAAAGAGACCTCTATGATAACTTGATAAACATAATAGTAAACATTAGTTATTGCAAGGTTTAAATATCGTATTCATGTGATTCAAATAAGGATTTCACACGTATGAAGAAGCCTTAGCATCTAATATTGAGTTATTCCTATTACATAGGACCTATATAGATACCCCTCTCTAACATTTAATGTAGGTAGACTATATGCAATTTCAAAGCTACCTTTTGAAGTTCTTTCCCTTTCAATTATCATGCCAATTGTGATATATATGTCTTGCACACATTTGGAGAGTTGCATTTGGCAAAGTCTCCTCTATAGCTCTAAACAATCCATAAATCAATTAAAAAAATATTAGTTAATATTTAATATTATAATCAAATCAATTATAACTAAATAAACATAAAGACTGTAAGTCCTTCACCACCATCCAATTCCAAATTAGATGTTAATAGATTCATAAACCAACTTCATGAATCTGTGTTTTCTATCTCCTAAAACCCAAGCCAATGGATATATTCCTCCATACCATCCCTACCTATTGCACTCAATAATTGTCTTAGAAACTTTATCTTAAAAAATCAACCATCTATCATAAAAATAAGTCTTAAATGTCTCTATTTTCTTTTTATGGCATTAAAACAAATGCATAACAATTTGAACTACAACAAAAGATAACAAAGTATAAATATGATGTATAATAAAAGATAATGAAGTATGAATATGATGTACAATAAGATAAGTATTAATAAGATAATGAAATTTTCATTTATCATTACTAGTAGCAAAGAACTCTCCTAATTCCTTGATAGTTGTAACTTTATTATTAATCTGAGATTACTTAACTCCAACTTACATATATATCCCTATACCTTTTTGTATTCATTAACATAATTTGTTCCTATCTCTTTCTTTAATCTCCTTTTTGCTCTTGGACATATGCCTGAATTAACAAAGATATTAAGTTTCTCTTTGCACTTTTCAACCTTTTTTTTGTTTTGTTGAGATAATAGGCTTTTCAAGAATTATATCCTTTGAAATATTTCATCAAAAATTTAGAGAACCAATTTTGGTTTGTTAGTTGTGAAACAATTATAATCAGGTTTGTAAGTCTTCACTTTGAAACATCTCTAGTTCTTATCATATCTAGCATAAAACTCCCAAGGCCATCTATCAATACACCCAACCTTAATCCTATTACTCTCACTCTTTTTTAACCTAACATTATATTTTGTTTGTACTACATAATCGAAAACATCATCTTTAAATTCTTTTACAACTCCAAATTCCATACCTAATCTCCTCTATTATGTAACAGTTGCAGGATTATGCCTAACACTTGAACTTAGTCTATACAAAGCTTTACCTAGCTCTCTTCCACTAAGATATTTATTACTACTAATAAAACTACCACAATTAGTTGGATCAGTTTCAACTAGTTAACAGTCATCCAAAATATCTATATATAATTATGACTAAACAAATCCAACATGTTCATCCCTATGTTTCTCCTAGTTAATCCGTATGTTTGTCCATATTTACACCTTGTTCATCAACATCATGGTCACCAACATGTTCCACTCGTCTAGTTATATATAATATGTCAGGAGCAGGGAAATGTATATCTATATTATGAATTACATACATACTATCACTCCCATAAATTTTCATAAGGTTTGCTAGCCTAGTACAACCTATTTGACTCAATAAGTCTCAATGACTCTTTGAAGTTGAAACAAGGTAACCTATAATATGCCTTATAAATTTTATAGTACCCTAAATCCTTACCTGTCTCATATATTTTCCTATTACTGATATAACCAATTCAACATTTTCAAATGTAGTAATATCCTCACCTATATATTTTCCTATTACTGACATAACCAATTCAACAAAAAAGCCCTATACTTCCATATTGAGCCATTATAACTTGTACAACCACTATTAGATAACAATTAAAGCAATATAAGTCGTTAAAGTGACCAAAATGGGATATTAGGTTTCAACCAATTAACAAAATGCTTACGTACAATTCCAAAAGCATGTTTATCAATAGGGAACCGATAAAAAATGATAATTCAAAATGACACAAAAGTACATAAGCAAGTAAGTTTGATAGGAGTTGCATTAAAGTCAGTGAGCTATATTTTGTGATAGCCACTTTATATAGTTAACTAATGCAATATACAAAGGAGGATCATTCATTACAAGTGCTATACATATGAATCAATGCCTTAAAGAAGCTAAATTCTAAGAATATTCAATGAAAATAGTTATATAAATCTACCTTGAAACATTTCTTTTTTATAAGTAATTCCTTTTTTAAATATAATTAAACTTTAATTATTCTCAATATAATTAAACTTACCTTCTACTAAATAACATTATTAATATTTTATTAGGATTTTAAATTTTTACATAATTGAATATCATTTTAATTAGATTTACTTTTCTTATGTCATTAAAGCTCTTATGTAGCACCAAAAAGAGTTGATGAACCTATTGAACTCTGACAAGTCTAATCCATACAGTTGCTTAGGTGTATTAAGAGGAAACCCACCCTCAAGTGCTAAAATTACATATACATGATAACTTGCATAATCAATAACCCCAATTAACCTTACCATCCAACCTTATTATACTCGTATCGTGAATGAGTAATTAATAGCTTTTTAAAAATTTAGCAATGTCAAATCTTATCCATTTCAAGGAAGGAATATCCTTGCATAAAAGTCAAACTCCACTAAAAGCTAGCCTAACAGCAAACATATGAAACTAAAATTTATATAAACATTATACTTTATATTTGATGAATTAATATGAAGTACTAGAATTGATTACATTTGCTAAAATTTAGAATTATAACTCCATTAACTTATAAAGATTGAATATATTCATATTATAGTCTTTTTCAATCCTATCATATGGTCGTACTTTATTGCATCCATTTGAGGTTGATTTAGGAGATTAAACTTTTTAGAAACAAAAGAATGCCTATTGTTGGCTCAAAATATAATTTACTAAGTATATTCCACTAATCTTATCATCATGTTTAGTGGTAGAGTTGATTTAAGATAATGCTCCTTTGACTTAAGAACTATAGAAGTAATGAAAAAAACACAAAAAGAAAGCACAATGCTTCATAAGACCAACAAAACTTATGTTCACTCCTTTTTATATAATGTAGGCCCCTTTTACAATATAAATGAATGATTGCCTCTATATGATCCCTGCAAAAACGTTAAGAAAAATGGCAAATGAAAACATGAAAAGACAAAAGAGATGAAATTTCCACATAAAAGAAATCAAAGTAGGGCTACCAAGATAGGTGCCAGTGAATAATGAGTAGCTGAAGAAGACGAAAAAGGCAAAGTGAAGAAGCTATTGGAAGAGAATGCCCCTACAATTGGAGAAGAAGAGAGGAATGTTAAAGATAACAACAATAGAGAATGATGACGGGTGAATTAGGGTTGGAGATAATTTTTGGTATGAAATTATGATTAGGGAGATATGCATATATTTAACTCTCTCTTTTCTGTTGCACGGTCTACCTTCTCTCTTCTAGTTTTACCTTTCTACCCCTATTTGGAAAATAATTTCCCACTCTTGGTGTGCTGACGGTGGTTGACAATAGCTACTCTCCCTCCATGGGGGGTTTGACATAGGCTAACAAGGACCAAAAGGAGTCCGGAGAAGATTTTCCGACTTTATCTTATAAATCCCCAACTAGAATTTCAACTCCGAGTCAATTATTGGCGGGTGTTTGGAATAAGAAGATATAGATCACTTAAACCAAAATATAAATGAAACATTACTAAGAAGTGTCCAAAAATGGGAGTATATGTCCTCCTTTGGAATTGTTGAAGCTTGGAGAAAGAGCTTAGTCGACAGCCTTAATAGGGTCTTTCTGGAATGAAAGGATGGTGTTTCCTAGCATTCAGACTTGGGCTAAATCAAAGTGGGGTAAGAGAGGTTTGGAGAGAACAATGCTAATGGAGGATGGCATAATGTTGTTTAAATTTGCTCTGGAAAATAACTTGGATAAAATATTGGAATTAAGACCATGATATATACGTGGACAACCAATGTTTATGGAAAAATGGAAGCCTGGAATTGAGGTCAACAAAAAAATACATAGAGATGTTTCCTATCTGGATACAATTCCATAATCTTTGACTGGAGTCACAGATAATGGAAGAATTAAGCTTTATATTTAGTTCCTTGGGAAAGCCATTATGCATGGATGTACAAACATCTAATATGGAGAGGATTGGTTATGCAAAAATTTGTGTGGAAGTGAGTAGAATGCTAAACTTCCAGAGATGTTATCTATAATGAGACTCAGGTTAAAAGGTGAGATGGAGAAGGCTACCATTAAGCTATCTTATCCGTGGAAGCCACATAATGTCACCAAAAAATAGGCCTACTGGGAAGAAATTTAAAACAGGTTGGCAGGAGGAACTTGGAATCAGAACTAGATTTGAGTGAACATGGTAAGGTAGCTGAAAGACATCAGAGTTTTAAAATAGAGCAAATTGTTAATTTGAAAAGTCCTTATGATAATAATGGTGATGTGGAACAAGGGAAGGGTGTCGATGAGAATGTATATATGCAACTGAGCCTAATCAACAAAGATATTAGGAGAGATATGGCACAAATCTAGCCTTCTATATAATTAGGTGAAAGTGAGGATACTGGTAACAAGTTGATAATTAGTAATGATCCAAATCAAGCAACTGGCAACATATATATCAAGGAGCATGGAGAGAATTCAATGATTCAGGCCACTTTGGAGATGGTTCAGGCTGTGGAAGACTTGGAGACAATTCCTAAAATTCTAGCGCAAAAATTAGAGCAGAATGATTCTAAGGAAGGAGGATTTGTTACGCCTAATTACTCTAGAAGGAAATCGGCCAGAAGGTTGGCTAAATCTAAAGGGGTTTCCCCTTATTCTTATATGGAATAAAAAGGGGCTAAATGATCCTCTTAAGAAGATGGTTAAGGAATTAGTAGTTAGAAGGAAGCCTGTTTTGGTAGGTCTTCTTAAGACCAAAATAAAGGCACCTTTTGATTAGAGGGGAGTGGCTTTTTTAGGTGCTAAATGGAAGTATATATCTAATCATTCATACCATTATAATAGAAGAATTTTATGTTGGTATAATTCTGATTTTGTTGAGGCTAAGGTCATCAGGATTAGTGAGCAGTATATACATTTACATTGTTAGCTAATAGGCAAGTTCTACTTTGAAGTAACTATTATTTATGCATCGAATCTTGTATTTCATAAGGAAAATTTATGGGATGAGCTGCATACTATTCATTCTGATATACAACTCTTATGGCTAGTAATTGGAGATTTCAATTGTTGTCATAATTATGATAAAGTAGAGAGTGGTGCGAGGTTTACTGTTGGAAAAGGGAAAGAACTCACACTATTATTCCAAAGGGTTGATTTGTTAAATCTTAGAGGAGCAGGCAGGTGGTTTACTTGGACTAACAAACAATAGGGGAATATGCTAATAAAGAAAAAAGTAGATAAAGCTTTGGTGAACTATAAGTGGCTTAATTTATTCCCTCGAGCTTCTACATATTTTGGTGATCCTGTTTTCTCATTTTATGCCTCCATACTAATCCAAAAAATGAGTGAATGGGAAAGAATTTGAGCTCCTTTTAGATTTTCCAATGGATTAACTTAAATGGAGGGTTTTATGGCTTTAATTAGCAAGGTGTGGGATCAGGAGGTGTAGGGTTATAAGACTTATCAACTCATGTAGAAATTGAGATTAGCCAAAGTTACTATTAAACAATTTAGTAAGAGACATAACCAGGACCTTAAAAACCTAAGTAAAGCATTGGCAAATGCCCGATAGGATTGTTATCAGGATCCTCATAATGTGGGCCTAAGGAACATAGAAGCTGAGAGGCTAAAGCACTATCAGGAAGGGCTGAACTTGCAAATCTCAATTTTGAGACAAAAAGCAAGGCATACATAGCTTAAAGATGCTGATGCAAATAAAAGTTTTTTTACGCTTCTTTACTTGCTAGGAGGAACATCAATACTATTACTGAGTTGAAGGATGAATTTGTAAGGTTATTTCCAATCATTAGGAGCTATCTAATTCTATTAGAGTCTACTTTCTAAATCTTATGGGAAGGTTTGAAATACGGTAGAGAGGATTTGGTGTAGACAGTGTGCTAAAGTTCAATCTTAACCAGTCACTTATAGAGATGCTTAATGCCCCTTTCAATGCTCAAAATATGAAGGAGGTGCCATTCAGTCTTAATAGTTCTAAAGCTCCTGGTCTAAATGAATATTCTGTTGGCTTTTTCTAAAAAACTTGGTCCATTACTAGTCCTCTTGTAACTGATGTTGTGTTGGAGTTTTTTATCCTTCTAGTTCCATGCTAAAGAAGGTAAATCACACCTCCATATGCTTAGTTCCTAAGAAGGAAAAGCCTACAGTGATTTCAGATTTTAGACCCATCTCTTGTTGTACAACTGTTTACAAAATAATTGCTAAACTATTGGTAGCCAGATTGAAGATTGTTTTAAGTGGTTAATTTGGCATAAGGTGCATTCTTGCCTTTGCGAAGTATTATGACAACATCTTGATTCTATAAGAGCTGTTGGGTACGTATCATTCTAGTAAATGTATTAAGAGTTATGCATTGAAGATGGACTTGTTTAAAGCCTATGATACCATCAGCTGGACCTATTTATACGCTTACTTAGAGGTTATTGGTTTGCTTGTGAGATTTCAAAATTAGATCATGAAATGTATTTAATCTACTTCTCTGGGGATTCATTTTCCCCTTACCTTTTCACATTAGCTATGGAAGCTTTTTTTAATACTTTTTTCTAAACTTGTAGAATGTAATGGACTGTTTCAATATCACATGAATGTAGAGAGATGAAATTTTCACATTTTCTTTATGCAGATGATGTGATTCTCTTTTGCAAAGCAAAACTCACTCTATTCGGATGTTGCTGAACATGTTGTAAACCTTTTATGGTTTTTCAGGAATGGAGATAAATGTGCAAAATAGTGGAGTCTATGAAGCCTCTAATGTTAGGAACCTTGAATGGATGAGTAATTTGGTTGGTTTTGAATTACTGGCTACTCCTGTATTTGGGAGTGCCTATTACATCGGGCAAACCCAAATTTTCAGGCTTTCTTCCTTTAATTGAGAAACTAAAAACCAGAATACATGTTTAGCAAAATAGGTTCTTGTCTTTAGCTGCCAGAGTGACCCTCATCACATCTATATTAAATAGAATGCATGTTCATTGGGTAGCATATGTTCTTATATCGAAAAGGGTGATTAAGGAAATAGATAGATTGTTGTAATCTTTTCTGTGGTTCGGACAAAATGATAATAGTAAACAGTCCAAGGTGAAGTGGAGTGATATTAATATTCCAAAGAAAGATTGGGGATTCGTGATCATTCCCATTACTCAAATGCAGAAAGAGGATTTGGAGATTACTGAACGATAAGGAAGCTTTGTGGGTTCAATGGGTGAATGCTTATCACTTTAATAATCAAAACTTTTGGCAGATACAAGAATCTTGAGAATGTTTTTAGATCTTTAACCATATGCTCAATTTAAGAGAGTAGATATACCTTTATTTGAAGACAAGTGGGTTGGTAGGTTTGATCCTATATATGTACTACGGAAACAATTGAATGAAAACAGAGATAATTTGTTCTTTGAATGTAGCTATAGCAAGTCAGTGTGGAGCTGAATTTTGAATATGCTGCAACTTCCAATCTTCAACTTATATGGTATGAGACGTTGAATACGATCATTAGGTGCATCAAAGCAGCTAAGAGGAATAGCATTCTCATCAAGACTTTATTTCATATAGTAATTTATTCCATTTGGAGAAAAAGGAACATGAGACTATAAAAGAATGAGGAGTAACAT
>JAOQMP010000009.1:16795356-16809451 GCA_027563575.1 Erythroxylum pedicellare
ATGAAAGGAAGGGTAAAATGGAGATTGTGCATATTGTTAAGGGTATAAAGGGGAAGAAGATTTGTTGTCCGGAGGGGAGAAGAAGCTAATTTGTGGATGAGAAGTACGAAAAAGAATGAAAGAGAGAAAGAAGAGAAAACAAGCTAGAGTTTCAATTTTCTTAGCTTTCAAGAGAGATTTTGAGGTTGAGCAAGAAGAGAAAAAGGTAGAGGAAGAGAAGAGCTTCCATTTGAGCCAAAGATTTCTTCATTTGGTGAATAACCAAGAGGATCAATGAGGCCTATTTCAATTAGATCATCTCACAGAGTACACATTAAAGATACAGCAGGAAAGAACCTTGGATACCTCAAGTTGTTTGCTAACAGAAGAGGCATTTGGAGCAAGTCTCCAAGCAAGGAAATCAAGGTGGGTACATGTTTATAATAGAGAAAATAAGCTACTATTGTTTTCTTTAAATCAAAAAAGTTTACTAATTTAAATTACATCATAAGTGTTGCCTTCATTGTTTTTGGATGATTTGTGAAATTTGCTATATGTTTGCTACATGAATTGTGCTAATGTTTTTATAAAAAGACTTTGCAAATGATTTCTAAAAAGACACATGTTTATGGAAACATGTTTTCAAGACTGATTTTCAAGATATATTTCAAGTATATGACAAGCAAGTTTGCAAGAAGTGTCATTTTGGGCAACAAGCTTATAAGTCAGGAATTATGTGTTATGTGGGTTTGTGATAGTCCCCTTAAGTTCTATCACATACACGTTGACCAAGTTAAAGGCTTCTCCTGCCTGCTCATTAGTGGCATGGAGCTCCTTCATGGACTCCCCTAAGTTCACAGCTACACAAGATCCTTATGGGAATTGTGTAGTATGTTCTGTTTTTGGATCTACCCAAACCATTCTGATGTGCTTATGAGCTTATGTCATGTTAACAAGTTTGATGCATTCATGTTTTGCAACTGTGGATTTTGGCTGAAATCCTAAGAAACTCGTTTTCTTTAAACTCAATGAAAGTTTTCCATGACAAGAAAAATGGTTCAAAAGTTTTGCTTTTGTTTTTATTATAAACTGTTACCCACGAGCTTTCAAGTTCACCCCCTTTTTACCCCATATTCAGGTGATAGCTAAGAGAGCAAGTGATTAAGAGCCTAAGGGGAAATTCTCTAAATTTGCTTAATCTATAGTTTGAGTTGGTTTTGGGAATACACAATGTTATAGTTGCATACCCAGTTTATTTGTTTAAGAATTGTTGTAATTTGAGACTTTGAGACAAAGATGTAATATGGCCTAGAATGCCATTAAGGGTTTGTAAAATTTTATTCTTTTGCTGATATGGAAATATGAATTATGTATAGAGGATATTGAGATGATTGTCAGCTTGAACAGATGGTTTGAGCAAAAATCATGGATATATATATATATAAATGTGTGTACATATAGACACGTACACCTAAGTGAGATTCATAGGAAGGCAAGACAGAAATTATAATTGATTAGATGTAGTTGGATATGAAGAGACAAATATGTTGAGATCTGAGAGTTTAATGAAGCCAATTTGGTAACTGAATGGTTAAGCTCAGGACATTCCAAGTTTGCGAAGTGCAAAAATTACAATCCTTCCATAGGGTAAAAATTTGTGTTATGACTTCAAGGGAAAAATTGGATTGATCAAGGCTGAAATAGGCCAAATTGTCTTCTAGAAAGCTATAGGTCTTTCTTTTATCTTTTCAACGGTATATAGTATGAAATTTTCGAACCTCTGGATCAAAGGTTATGGTCCTTAGAAAGGGAAGTGCTTAGGAGTGTAAAGATGTATCATCTGTAAAGACACATCGTCTTTGATAACATCATATCGTATGTGATGATGTCATTATGTCTGTAGGAATGCATTGTCTGTTAAGATGCATCGTCTGTAAAGATGTATCATCTATAACGATGTATCATCTGTGATGATGTCATATTGTCTATAGAGTTGTATCATCTGTAAAGACGCTTCGTCTTAAGAGTTGCATCGTCCTAAGTTGACCTGGCTTCGTCTTAAGTTGACTCTTCTTCATCTTAAGACTTTTGCTTCATTTGTCTTTTGGTTCGTCTGTTCCTTGTTTCATTTGCCCTTTTGCTTCGTCTTCTTTCTGCTTTGTTTGCTTTATGTTTCATCTTCCCTTCTGCTTCGTCTGCGTTCTGTTTCGTCTATCCTTTTGCTTCGTCTACGTTCTGTTTTGTCTGCTTTTTGCTTCGTCTACTTTCTGTTTCGTCTACCCTTCTACTTCGTCTACTTTCTATTTCATCTGTCCTTTTGCTTTGTCTGCTTTCTGTTTCATCTGCTTTTTGCTTCGTCTGCTTCTTGTTTCGTCTGCTTTCTGAACTTCTTCTTCTATACACTATTCATTTGATGTTATCATCTGCTCCATTTTTGACCCTTCAAATGATTGAATTTGTCTTCAAGGTATTCATGAAAGTTGTAGATATTAAAGCCCTCTTTCTGATAATTCAAAGAACACTTTGTTTTGATACCTATAGTGAGAGTTATACTAATTGGAATGAGATAAGTTCCATATGATTGAGGTAAAAACCCTGTTTGATTCTTTTAGCCATAACTTCGTTATCCGACTCCAAATGAGATGAACCTCGCATCTAAATAAAATAGAGACATAGAGCTGTCAAATGATTTGAAGGAATAAAATTTTAACCTTACCTCTAAGATGTTCAATATCTGGATGAATGTTGAGCATAGAATATTCACTTCAGTGTAAGAAAGATTTGAAAGATAGGGCCCAATACTACGGTATTAAGAAAGGAGGATGAACCGAGGGTGACTAACGAGGGTTAAATGGAAATAACCTTGCATGGTAACAAGAACAAGCACACGACTTATGATAAGGAATGTGGGCTCCAGAATCGGGGTCTAACACAGTTATGGTATCAAAACAAGAAGAGGATTCGATGATGGTTATGGAAACCTCATTGGAAGTAGTTCAGTGTTTAAGATTTCGCAAGAGTTGGGTTTCGGAAACGGTGCCCAACATAATTTGGTATTAGAGAAAGAGATGGATTCTGGAATCGAGATCTAACACAAATCTTATTTTTCTTTTCAATCTTTTGCTTTACATGTTCATGAAGTTGTGTCACCATCTCACCCTTTTTTTTCTCCATCCAAATTAACTCTTCTATTAATAGATAAAGATAATGCATTCGAAAGAGTCAGTGGATTAAAATCATTAACAACTTTAAATGTTGAGCAATCAATAGATGATTGCACACCATTATTATATGTTATCTCTACAAATGGTAAGAAATTTTTCCAATTCTTTAATTTCCTTTTAATGATAACACGAAATAACGTAGTGAAAGTCCTATTCACTACTTCAATTTAACCATCGGTTTTGAGGATAAGTAATATTAGAAAATAATAATTTAGTTTTTAATATACCCCACAAAAATGTTCAGAAGTAAATAAGAAACTTAGTATCTCAATCACTCACTACACTTTTAGGAACTCCATGTAGTTATACTACTTTCGTAAAGAAAAAATCATCAATATTAGTTACATCATCAATTTTATCACAAAGAATAAAATATATCATCTTAGAGAACCTATCAACTACCAAAACTATAAAATCTTTACCCTTCATCAACCTAAGTAAACCTATCACATTATCCATATAAATATCTAGCCATAGTTTGCTAGGTACAAGTAAAGATGTATGTATACCTTTTAGTAAAACATGGATTTATCCTTACTATAAGTAATGCACCTATCACACTCCTTTATATGACATCTCATTTTTAACTAATAAAAATGCTTACTTAATATATCTAAGGCATTTTTAAAAACAAAGTGACCCATTAAACCTCCATTATGTACCTCATATGCAAATAACTTATGCATAGAACACATAGACACACATAATTTATTTTTAAGAAATAGATAACCAATATACTTAAAAAATCATTAAACCCCTTTTTCATATGCCAAATGAAAGTTTCCAAATTCATTATCATTAGCATATAAATTCTTCACATATTTAAATCCTAATAACCTTGTATTCTAGAAAGTGAGAAGAACAAAACTCTGAGATAAGGCATTAACCACCATATTCTCCTTACCTTATTTATATTTAATGCCATATAAAAATATTTTGATGAATTTGGTTTACATGGTATGGTGTTTGTTCAACACACCTGCCTTTTGAATTAGTTTAATGAATTATGGTCAATATGCATCACAAACTCCTTAGACCATAAGTAAAGTTGCCATATCTCTATTTCCCTCACTAATGCATAAAACTCCATATCATAAGTTTGGTAATTTAAGGCTACCCCATTAAGTTTCTCATTAAAGTAGGCTATTAGGCTCTTGTCTTACATTAAATTGCTCCAATACCTACTCTTAAGGCAACATACTCAATCTTAAAACCTTTAGTAAAGTTAGTTAATACACATAAAGGTTTTGAACATAACCTGTCTTTATTGACATTAAACATTTGTTCATGTTCACTACCCTAATAAAACCCCATACATTTCTTAACAATTTCAATTATTGGTATAACAATTTTGTTAGAATCTTTTACAAATATATGATACAAACTAGCCAAAAAAAGAAAATTTCTTTTCTTAGTTATCAATTTAGGTATTAATCATTCTTTAATCCCATTCACCTTTTTCTTATCTACTTCAATACCTTTTCCAGTAACAACTTAACGGAGAAACATAATCTTCTTTATGTAAAAATATATACTTTTAAAATTAGCATACAATTATTCTTTCCTTAGCACATCAAGCATACATCTTAAGTGATGAATATTTTTTTTCTAGATGTTTAACATATATTATAATTCCATCAAAGTAAATGACTACAAACTTTCCTATATATACATGTAATATATGATTTATCAACCTTATAAAAGTAATAGGTACACTAGTAAGACCAAATAATATAACTAACCACTTATACAACCTATATTTAATGTTAAAACGAATTTTCCATTCATCACCTTCTTTCATCCTAGTCTAGTGATACCCATTTTCCAAATTAAAGAACCATATAATTCATCAAACATGACATCTAACCTAAGGATAAGATGTTGATACTTTTATCGCTATAATATTGATAACTCTTTAATCAACAAACATAAGTCAAACGTCATCCTTCATAGGCACTAGAAGGATTAGAGGCTTATAAAGACTCATACTCTCCTTTACATAGGCCTTATCCATCAACTTTTTCACTTGTTTTTACAACACCTTTGTTTTCTCTTAATTGCTCTTATAAGTGGGTTTATTAAAAATGGTAGCCCTTGATAAAAAGTTAATTTGTTGTTCAATCCCTCTAAATGGGTGGTAATCCATTAGGGACATCATCAAACAATACATCATTATACTCTTGTAACAAGGAAACAATAAAATTAAGAAGAGATATGTTGATTTTTATAATATAAAAGTACAATCATAAGCTAGCTAGTATAGAAAACATTATGAATATCACTCCTTTTTTCATATTAGTTTGCTTATTTCTTTATTCTTCTCATTTATAACTTTTATTTTTTTAAGCACTCACTCGCTTTATCTTTTAATCATACTAGTTACTCTCTCTTCTTTTTGAACTGTCACTTCACACTCTTTTCTCTCTCTCTTACTTGTGTTTTTATTTATTCTCTCTTTCATCTTTAGTTGGTCTTATAGACCTATTTAGGGGTTAAAGGTATAAGAGTAATGAATTTACTATTCTTTACAAAAAAAATAACAATATTTGAGGCCATCATGTACCATCCTTTGATCATATTATTAAGGTCTTCCTAGTAAAATGTAATCAACTTGTATATATACCACATTACAAAATATGTCATTCTTACACCCTTTAATAGAGAATGGCTCCAACACCTATTTATTCATTTTGATCTCCCACATTTATTAAGTTACTAAAGTTTGTTTGGCTTTAATGCTTCATGGTAAACAACACTAACTCCTTTATAAATCAATACTAGTTATGCTATTATAACTCCCTTAATAACTAATTATATTACATACCTTGTTATAAACATAACATTTAGTATTGCAATATGTTCTCTCTTTACTACGATAGTTTATCCTTCTTCATTTGAAGAATTAATGCTTTTCTGGTAAAAAACATCTTACCTTCAACAATACATTCTACACTCTCATCACTAGAGTCCTCTAACAGTAGTATATCCTCTTTTTCTCTTTAAACCACTCTCACTTATCATGTCTTTATCATCCCTTATGGTCATAACCTTCTTATTTGAAGATTTTTAGGTGATAAATCACATTATCAAACAATGAAAACATTTAATATTTCTATTTTAAGAGGGCTGAGAATCAACCTTACCTTTTCCCTTATTATAGACATCATTTTTAGGATTAGGTGACTTTGCTTTTACTTTAGAAGGACTCATATCATCCTTTTTATTAGGCCTTTAAGAGTTACTAGTATCAGTAAGATACTTTGATAAACCTTTACGTTTGAGTTGCCTCTCCACCTTCGTTTTCATATGCACCATCTTTTCAAACTTAGCATAGTATTGTAACCAATTATATTGGCTATATCTATATTCAACCATTCAAGAACCTAGATATAGTTGCTTCTTTGTCGTCCTTTATATTGGATTAGATCATAACTACTTTTATCTCCTTGCTATAGTCTTTCATACTTTTTTAATCCTTATGAGATTTTGCTATCTTTTGTACAAATCTTTATAACAATATCTTAGTTCAAATCTCTTCCTTATAAAACATTCAATTTATTTCATGTCTCTATGAGTCACTCATGATTTCTTCTCCTATTATTAATTATTTGATTTCACTAAATGATGACATAATCGAAAAACCCTATTACTACTAACTTTAGCTTCTTCTCTTTAAAGAAATTATAGTAGTCAAAGATCAATTATTTCTTTTCTCCTACTATAAAAAAGATTTAGGATCATTCTTACCCTTAAAGAAATATATAGTAAATTTCTAGGCCAATCCTTTTCTCCCACTCATGCCTAACTCCTATTCTAGTCGTAAACATGTCTCCTTCATCCTCAAATGGTAGATTAATATTATCAGAACTTAGTTCATCATTATCCTTATCAAACTCCATTGAAGTATTAGATTACACCTATTATGCCTTGCTTATTAGGAAATTAGGGTTGTTGTCTCCCTTATAATTTAGCATACAACATATTCATTATCTAAAATTATTACTACATGGATTGCATAAATGTATAAGTTGTCCCTTCATACTTTGGTATTTAAACACTTTTAGAAGATATGTTTAAAAACTACAAGAAGGTGAGTTAAAAAAATGCTTTCACATACTCATTTAGATGTATACTCTCAAAGATGATAAACACTCGTGTTTACACTTTCTTTATACTTTTTCTTAATGCTAATCTCACACACTTTTGGCTTTTTCACTTTTTGCTTCCTCTTTACAGATCTAGACAAACTTAAACTATAATTCAATCTTGTAAGGTCTAAAAACAAAAATCTATTGGTCGAGGCAAGAAAATTTATCATAGGTTAAACAAGAAGTATAAAAGGTGAATGAAAAAAGGATAATAAGAATTTCAAATTGTGCATAGTAATGATTTTTTTAGCCCATTGTTTCTACACCACTTTCTTTCTTTTCTTTTTATAATATTTTTAATAACGGAAAATATGATTTATAACGATTTTGATGTAAAACCGTATACGAAGCAAGGGATTGAATAAGGAGAATTCCTAACATAATAGGAGATATAAACAAACCCTTAAAGCAAAATGATGAAGAATTTTTGATTTTTTATTAAAAATTTAAATACAAGAATATGTGATAAAAAAGACAAGGAACCACAAGGAACATATTTTCGTTTTTAAGAAAACGAATATAATATAATTTTAATGGTATAAAAATAAAGTATGTCCACACTTGATTTAGAGCTAAACTCTGATATTAAATAATATAAAACCATCTATGATTAAAACCAAAAGAACTCATAAACAAGTTTGAGCAAAATCTAAGAAAGATAAATTAAATATATAAAGAGAATTGAATTATTGGCTATAAGGAATCAAGAGCCAAAGTTATTAAGTAAGTGAATACCATAAAGAAAGAATTTTTTAAATAGGTTTTAAGTTTAATAAAGAACAAGGGAAAAAAGCACTCACAAATTTTAATAATAAAAAATGTGTGAAAAACTAGTTTCAAACTAAAAAAGAAATATTCCTTAAATACCAAATACAAAATTAGAATTTCAAGTAGATACGTCCTGGGATGTACTTGAGTTAAAGATCATATAACTTTATAAAGATGGATATGGACTTTGACATGCTCGTATCCAGTTATGACCTAAAACTTAATTTTGTATAAAGTTGTATAGGCTAGTATATGATTATATTAAAGGTTGTGTTCAAATCTAATTCTTCTTCAACCTTAGCTCAAATTATATTAACCAATAGTTGATCTCCCTATAGATCTAATAAAACTCCCAAATTATTTCTCAAGGTACTTTTTGAAGCTTAGTCAGCATGTATGTATTGAATTAGCCTATGCAAATCCTATTTAACCCTCTTTTAACTAGCCCTCTAGGCATAGTCAATAGATCCCTTAAAGCTTAGCTAGTCACACTCAAATAAGTACTATTATGCTTTATGTGTTTTTAGGAATTAGATTATATAGTGGAAGTGTGTGGATGTAAGAAAACTTTGAGATTGAATTTTGTAGAATTAAATCCATGAGAGTTATTAAATATAGATAGAGGACCATGATCAGTAAATTATTTATATAAGGTTTTGTGACTTTATGAAGTTATAAGCCTTAACTTACCATTGACATGACAATATTTTACATGTTATTTTGACATTAGTTGGTGGTTTACCATTGATATGATGATATTTTACATGTCATTTCTGGTTAATTAGCTTAGTATTTAACACCTTCGTAGCATGTGTTGAATCAAGAAAGATTCTAATTGATGTTGTGATAATAGCAAAACTTAATATAAAAATAAAATGAAACCATAAACTCAAGAAGATAATGTATGATAATGAAAAGATAAGTTGAACTTTTGTATTAAAACTGAAGATCAAATCAGGAAAAAAGAAGAAGAACAAGGCTTATAAAGATCATTTTATATTTTGTATTATTTTTTGTAATCTCACTTTATTAATTTAATGATCCAAATGGTTCATCATATGTGAACATTTCTTTTCACTTTAATGCATGAGTTTTTCACTCATCAAGAGGCATTAAAGTTTTTTATTTTTATTACAAAAGTCTCTTGATCATTTAATCAAACTTTAGGGAACATTGTAAGGAGTGTTTAAATCATAATTGCATTAAATAAATTGAGTTTAAGCATTTAAAGTTGTTAAAATCATGTTTTTGGGATAACTAGTTAACCATATAAGTTAGTGGTTGGCCGATATAGATTAAAGTTATTAAATATTATGTATTGAGAGTTTGTTCTAACATTAATTGATGTTTTAGTTGACCAATTTCTCATATTGATTGACCACTATGTCTACTAGTCGACCAATATTCCAATAACTAGTAAATATGGTGCTTTTAATGGATAATGGTTGAGTAATATACATACTAGTCAACCAATGTCTCAATAGCTAGTAAATCTAGTTCCCTTAATGTATATTGATCGACCATTGCTCTATGAATAGCCATTGTAATAGCTAATTCTTGAATCCAACAACTAGGAAAGGTCCTAAAATACTATAAATAGATGCTTTCTCATTTTCCATCAAGAATCAATTGGGTGTATTTTATATGTGTTTCTAAGTGTTTTTCAATCATTTAAGCATCATTATTTCACATTTGTATGAATGATTCTATTTATAGTTATCAAGTGAATAAGTTAGATAAATTTAAGTTGTAATACATTATTGGATTGTTGGATATCGTACTTAGGAGTAATCCAAGGGGATTAAGCTTCCTTTTCATCTTAAAAGAAGATTGTAAAAAGGGTTCCTCTTTATCGAGAAAGATTATACTAAGGTTATTATTCATCCTAAAAGAAGAACTATAGTGAAATTTTAAAACGAGTCTTAGCAGTGGACATATATAATGGTTGTTTGTCAAATCACTATAAATCAGTTTGGATTCTCTTTTCATTATCCTCTTTAAATTATTGTTCAATTGTTTAACTGGTTTATATGAAACAATTTTCTTATTCTTATTTATGTTGAATGTTGTTAATTAAGTATATTGGTTAGAAAATTTGTTAAATTTTATAAACACCTAATCCAACCCCTCTTGGGTGCCATTAGGGACAAAAACGTGGTAACAAAGTAGGTCTATTAAGCTAGCATTTCTAACAAAACCATATGGTGAAGATCTTAACAACATATTTAGGATCATCATCTTTATTCAATTAAGAGGGACAAAATATTAGTTGAGCACCTTTTCTTGATGGAATGATTACCTATACTATGAAACTAGGGTGAACTTTTTCTTAATGACTAAAAGTTTTGATCAATGGGAAATAGTTTCAAATGGTTCCTTCATTCCTATAAAAATTGTAGGTAATAAAAGGTACCAAAATTAAAAGAATAATTGGAACCTTAAGAAGAGATTAATTTCCTTGAATTGTAGAGTTGTAAACATTCTATTTTGTGCCTTAGGAAGAAATGAATTCAATATGCACTTCAAGAAAATTACAGAACATCGAAGAAAAAAATTTCGTCATAAATTGGAAAACAAAAAAAATTACATTGTAAATTAGCGACAGAATAAAAAATTCATCGTGAAAAGAGGACAAAATGTTATTGCGAACTTTGCCATTATAATTTAGCAACAAACTAGTAAATGTCATCGTAGAAATAGGTGCCAATGGTTCCCAGCTAAATTTTCTGACGAAATTTACCGGCGGAAATAATTTTTGTCGGTAAATTAAAACTAAATGAAAATGATGTTGTTTAAATTGGAAGAAAATGTCGTTGTTTTCCTTCGAATTAAATCAACAAATGCAAACCTTCCTTCTCTTCTTCTTCGTCGTTTTCTTCTTCATTTTCTGTTCTCCTTCGTTTCCTCCATCTCTGACATATCTATCTTATTTTGTTCATCTATAGTCCATCCGTCCATCTATCATCTTTGCTTCCATTATTGAGGTTGGTTGTCCCTACTATTGGGTTTTTTCAGCTTCATTTTGTGTTGTTAAATGATTTTATTTTCGTTGGTTTTCTTTATGTGGATTGAGTTGTCAAGGTTTATTTTGATTGTTAATGGGTAGTTGTTCATTGTTATGCGTTAATGTTAGTGAATAATGAAAAAAACAATAGTTTTGAAACAAATTAGGGATGAATTTGTGTAGCATACCAAGTGTTCGATGAAAGTTCTATCAGGGATGAAAGTTCGATGAATTGGTTTTAAAACTTAGAAATTGAGATGTGAACCTTAATTAACACTTACATTGAGTTTTAAAACTTAGTAGGGTATTTGAATTAAGGTAGTTAAAGGGTTTTTTCAAAGAAAGAATATGTTAAGTATAGGTGTGTTTGAAGAATAAAAAAAATGAAATTGGAAATTAGGTTTGAGTTGTGGATTTGTATATGTACAATTGAATTTCCTATATGTATAAAGAAAATAAAAAGGAGAAATTTTAATTTACATGATAAAAATAGCCTATGTTTTTAATAAGTGATGGATTGAATGAGGAGATTACTGAGTATGTGAATATATAATGTGGCTTATAGATTCTCCGTCAATTTATTCACCCAATGTATTTTTCAAGTTCTCTACTATTCTCTTTGGTTTTAATCTTCTTAATTTAGAAAATTCGTCACCTTTAACCTTAACCTCATTCCAACTGAGACATAAGGACCTTTTGATTCAAATGTGCATATAATTAAAGATGAAAATATTAGTAGTAACATATTTTCTTATCATCAAAATCATGAGTTAGAGCCTCAATTGGTCTAATAATCTTCTCTCTTTTATAATAAAATACATTTGGAGATATTTGAGAAAATAAATGATATTAGATAAACTATCCCTATTTTAAATCAATGTATAGTATAAAAATAAATGATATTGTATAAACCCACTTTATGTCAAATCAATATGTAATGAATATTCCCCTTTTAATTCATGCTTTATGAATGATTGCATTTTAGTATTATCATTCTTTCCCATTTTCATCAAAATTAAATAGGATATTTGGTATATAAAGTTATAAGTATGAATGGGAAAAAAATATCACTTCCCTATCTCCTTTATCAGAAAACCTATTATATAGGTAAAGTATATATGCAAAGTGGTTGCTAAAAATGATTTAGTTTTCAAATGATTCATTTACCAATTCGAATATCAATATACCTTTCTCCTCTTATGTACATGCATCAATCTTTTCTTCCTCTCCCCTTAATTATGAATGACTAAGTTAATATTCTCAATTGTCATCAATGCGAAGGAAAGTATTTACACCCTTTTATATAATACCAAAAGTTACTTCCTTTTCTTCTTTAATTGGTTCAATAGTTATTTTTTATACTAATTTCCTTATTTAACTCATATAAGGGCTTCTAATAATTTTTCTTTTGCAATAATTGTTAAAGATACCATTGTTGTTCCTTGTTGGATATTAATAGAGATTATATCAATTCTTAGAATTTATTTTATGCTACTTAATATTACAAAAAAAAGTTAATATGTTCTAAGCACCCACACAAACTTAAGCGTTTTAAAAAAGAATTTATTTTTATATGACCATAATCACCAAAAAATTTATCTTATAGGATAAAAATTGAAAGTGTTAGTTCCATATGAGAAAGATTTAAAAGAATATGATTACACGCATTTTTAGGTATTGACAAATGATTTATGTGATATGAAATTCTTTTATAGATTTATGAAGAATTAGGAGCTCTAATTTTATGATGAGAAGGCATATCATATGAATTGTCATATCTTATGTTCCTTTCATAAAATTGGGACCAATGGGAATTTGGAACGTATGTAAAATACTTGTATGGTGGACTATAATCACTACGAGCTTATGTTATACCATTCTAATGGAATTTAGGTTTATAATAAGTGTGAGCATATTTAATAATCTGTTGTCATAAATGAGGTCCATATTATGATTGTTTCATGCCTTTTTGTGCCTTCATATGTGAATTATAGTTTTTTTTGCCTTTAAAGACTTCATGTTTATATCTAGAATATGAAAAATACATGAATGCATGAAATTTCTCTTTTTAATATGAAATAGAATGTTGGATAAACATGTAATATTTATACATATTTAGCCATAGGCTCATCATATAAGTGCTTTTCCCTCACAAAGAGAGTGTTGTTGTTAGAGGGTGCACTTTAATAATTGAAACCAATTTATCATTAGAACTCTTTAGGGCTCCAAGTATTATATTCAATTTTTCACTACCTATATTGAATCTGGAAAAAGAATTTTTGAGGCCATTGATATACTTCTTGAATGTCTTATTTTCATGCAATAAATCATACCCATTGTCATTGGAAACAACCACACTCTTAGATTATATTATGACATACATATCACATTTAAATTTGTCATTCTTAATAATACATGTATTTAAGAGTTTTTAACCCAAAGGCATATTTACAAGTTTCTTTCTTATTTTTCATGCTTATGATTCCTGCACATTCAACAAACTTACCATATAAAAGCTCATTTATGATTAGTTGACTTAATGGTATTAACATTGTCAAGTATGTAGCTAATAATGATTTTGACTCATTTTTTAGATAAACAAAGATTCTGTGGATGTTATCAAAAAGTTTTTTGCCTATTCTAAATTAACTTTTCAATTAATTTTAGTGATATGTAGTTTTAGGGTTAGAGGATCATAACACCTATACTCTTTTTTAAAATTTGAATAGTGAACAAAGATATTGTTTTATGCATAGATCAAATTTAGTTTGAATATATTAATGTTTTATGCAAAGATATTGTTTTATGAAACTGAATTTGTTAATTAAAGGACATGAGAGATCCTATTAGGATTTAAGCATTCATGAAAATTTTCTTTTCTTATATGGAAATGTTCTTTGATTATGAATTTCTAGATCTTGAATTTCATCTATTTGAGATTACATATAAGATGTATACAAGCATTAAAAATG
>JAOQMP010000009.1:16845270-16856054 GCA_027563575.1 Erythroxylum pedicellare
AAAATCCTAATCCCTACATGTATGCATGACATGCATGTCACTTAATGCAATTCAATCAATTCACAATGCAACAAGTATTCATATAACATAACAATTCATCTTATTATGCATTCTACGCCTAGGAAAAACCTAAAGCTCTGATACCATAAGATGTTGGACCCCATTTTTAGAGCCCAACAATCGCTCAAATACCACAAGATGTTGGGGCCCGTTTTTGAAGCCCAACTATCGTTCCGGAGTCAGAAAGCGTGAACGGGTTTCCTTGTAGGGTTATTCCAATGAACCCTCACTTTACCATCATCTCACCAAGGCGGCCTCCCCACAGCAGCCAATCACCAACATCATAATTTGACTCATTCAAGACAATTGTATCTCTATGCCTCTAGTTTATTTTGAAACAAGAACCTTCTCATTCGGAGCTCTATAGTTCAAGATATGTTTAAAAATCCAAAGTGTGTTCATAACCTAGTTATACCCCTACGACCGATCCCTCATTTTCCTTCCATGAATCTCTTTCAAGTTAACCCCAAAAGCTACAAATTTTATTGAGAGATAGGAAAATGTGTCTGGAATCTAATACTTTAAAAAATCACTTAATTTGGAGGTCAGGTTATGAAGTTATGTCCAAAAGAATCAACCATGCTTATGTCCTCAATCACGTTGTACCTATCTTGGAACAATTAGCATAACTTTCACTAGAGATTTCAGATTAAGGTCCTCTTTAAATGGTTTGAAAGAGCACTTCCAGATTTACAACCTTTATGAAGACTTTGAAGGCAAATCCTATCGTCTAAAGGATCAAAAATGGGACTAGACGATAGGATCTGATGAATAGTACGTTAGACGATATGACGTCATCACCAGACGATATGTCCTCATTAGATGATACGTCCTCACCAGACGATATGTCCTCACCAGGTGATATGTCCTCACCAGAAGAAGCGTTCTCACAAGACGAAGCGTCCTCACTAGACGAAGCGTCCTCACAAGACAATATGTTCTCACCAGACGAGGGTCCTTATTAAACGAAGCGTCCGATCTATCCTCACCAAACGAAGTGTTCGATTTAGACGAAGCATCGTCACCAGATGACATGTCCTCACCAGATGACATGTCCTCACCAGAGGACACATCCTTACCAGACGACACATCCTCATCAGACGATACGTCCTATACTCTTGAGCATCTCCATTTATAAGGACCATAGCTTTTGACTCCAACATCTAAAAATTTCATACTATATACCGTTGGAAAGCTAGGAAAATAAGCTACAACTTTATAGAAGACAACTTTGACTAATTTATCCTAAAATAGTCCAGTTTTTCCCTGAAATCGGTTCACAATTTATACACCTATGAAAGACTTAGATTATGAAATGTACAACTACAAAAGAAACATGCACATACACCTGGGAAACTTTTCAATTCTAAACTCACTTGCCAAATTAAAAGAAGCCCATACATAACTTTAATTACATAATAGCATTATAACCGAGGGCTTAACAAAAGTTACAACATATATAGGATGCTCAATGTTTAACATGCTTATGAAGCTATCCAAAAGTGATCGAACTAACTTAGTTACAAAAGTTTCTAATATCTTGGAGTTTTTGATGCCTTGCAAGGATTGCTAACCTTCTGATTCTGCACTTGAGGAGGGAATAATGAGGTGAGGTACACAGCTCAGTGACTAATATATTTATAGCCATTGGCAATTGGCCACATATTCAAGCATATGTATATGTATATCTAGCAATTCAAGCATTCTCACTTTATTCAAGCAATTTAAGCATTTGATCAATTTAACTCAAACTTATAACAACTAGCATAAACTTTAGCCATTAAACATAACACTCAACTATGCACCATACTTGAAAATTTAAAGATGCAATGCACAAATAAATGGCTCAAGAGTTCCGTAGATCGAAACGGAAAAGCCGAAGTTTACACCGTGAACAAAACAAGTCTGATTTCTCAAGATCTTGTGGCCTCAAGTGGGCAGCCGAGAGAAGGCTATGGCTCAATGTGCACATGACTAATGAAATGGGTTCCTCTGTTGCCTAATCACAACCAATTTATGCTCAATTCAATTATATGCTCATACTTTCATGTTTTTTTTTCTTCTTTTCATCTAATTCGAAATGTTATAACCTTTTTCAAGGTATAACATAATCACAATGCATCATACATTTCCAAACATTCACAATTATTTCGATTTCAAGTAAATCAACATACACACACATAGGCAAAAATTTGCCCAATTACATAAAAACTATAAATACATTACCCACCTAATTCGCTTGCAAAAATCCAAGTTAAACTTGCCTTTCCCCTTGCTCTTGGGTAAGATTCCCTTGATTTCCTAAAACAACCAAGGTTCCATTCAAAACAACATTCCAATAAAATTCTTAAACTTTAGAAAATCACAAAATTGCAATAAAAACAAATTAAACTCACATCTAACCTACCCATAGTCCATCTAGGTTAGAAAACCTAAGATCTAGTTTAGAAACACTAAAATCAATTGGGTTCTACTAATCCATCTTCTTCCCACACCAACCTCTTTTCTCTCTAACTCCTTCATCCTCAATACAACCCATTCCTTTAATAAAGCAAGGTGAAAAGATAGTTAACCTACCTTAACAAACTTGATTTCTCTTCTTTTCTTTTTCACCAAAACCTCTCTTCTTCTCTACTATTTTTGTTTTTCACTCTTCTTCCTCTTCAATTCACGTTTTTCTCAAGCGTGTTCTTTTTTCATTTGTGCCCTTAATGATCCCAAAAAGTCCATCTTACCCTTCCTTATAAGCTTATGTTCTTTTATGCTTATGTGATCTCCCAAAAATGCCCTTAAACATCCTTATTATATTAACACTTTAATTTCACTTACCCATTCAATAAATCCTACTAACCTTCACATAATTATAACTCCAAAATTTTAATCTAGCTAAACCGCAAAACTATTTCAAATCATGCTTAACTTAAAGAAAAATTTTTGAGGCTCCAACATTAATGGCCAACAACTTTGTTTAGGGTTAAGAATATAGCTTTGTAGGTATTTATTCAATTATTTGCATTTTATTATTTCATTGGTTAATATCTTAATAATGGATTTGTGATTGACCACCATAGATTCAATTTTATGGATTATATGAAGGACTGATAAGTAAAGTATGATATGTGCATTAGGAGAATAAAAACTTTAACGTTAGAGAATAATGGTATCCTAGACATTAGTGGTAATTAAATAGATAATCAAGCTCAATTAATTTGATTAAGTTAAATTTTGTATCTAGAAGTGATAGTTACCTAATTAGATATATCTGTATGCCTAGGCAGAAAGCATAGATAAATTAGGTTAATTGATCTTTCAACCTAAATAGTCAATTGTATATGGTAATTAAAACTTTTTATAAACATTTGTTTAATTAATTTCTTTTATTAGTTAATTTTTATTAATTCTTTCATTTAATTATCTTTAATCAACTCTATGGTTTCACTTACTATGTTCTTTTTTAACTAAGATTAATAACTAGTTCTTTGTGGGATCAATACTCTAGAATCACTCCAATTTTATTTAGTTATCTATGATTGATTATGTCCACTTGTAGATAAATAGCACATCAACCATAAACCTATTCAAATTGGTTTAACCTTAATCATACATATGTTTGTCTACTAAGAATTAGATGTTGAGATAGCTGAAAATATATGAAATTTTTTAGATACTGTAAAACCATAGATGTTATATTAATCATGGTAACCTACAAAAAGAAAAAGAAAAAGGTCATCACTTGTCTTACAATTTGCAATATTACTATAATTCTTTAAATCCCAAAATAGAATAATAAGTTTAGTGAGAAGCTGAAGGTGTTGTTACAATTAGTAAAGAGCATCTTTTTCTACTTGTTCCTATAATTTGATTCAATTATAATAATTGACATTGTTCTTATGTATGAAAATGAACAGTTTATTTTAAGAAATGCTAAATTTTGGAGTCAATGTCAAAGTAATATTTTTATTTTAAGAGCTGAGAAAGTTTATTTAATATTATTGTTTCTTTAAATTTGTAAAATGATATTTTGTGTAAAATCTCTAATGCCAAAATCATTTTTAGATTTATTTAGGTGAAAGAGATAATTTTATGATAAACACACTTTTTGGAGTGAACACCTCCTCGTGACAAGTATAAATGAAAAGGAAATGTACATACATAGTTTAACACCATATTATAAATAAGACAAGACATAGGTAACTCAAAATGTGGCCAACTCTTTTTTTCGTCTTTGAAAATAAAAGAAGTCTTTCATTAAATTGTTGAAGAACTTAGTTGTCTTACATATGTAAGAGAATAGACGTTACACCGGCGACCAATAAAAGTACAAGAATAATACTCAGGTCGGGAAAACAAGAGTTAATCATAGAAATAAGAGGCATTCCTCCTGATACTACACTCTAAACCAAGTGAGGACAGGTTAACTCTTTGGTACAGGTAAATTAAGACGCAGGAGAAATAGGGTATGAGTGTTTTGGACTCACCAAACTGATTAATGTATTGGTCTTTTTTTTTAGCGCGTGGGTTTCCTTAAACCTATAGATTTGAATAAGGATGAAATTTTTATTTGAACTCAATTGAATTTAATTTTAACTTAATAAGTAAATTTAAAATTAGTTAAATTTAAAATTAACTTAAAATTTGAGAATTTGATTTTAAAATTACATTATATGCATTATTTTAACTTGAAATTAATAAATAAATTGATTAAAATAATATATCTTAAACCACAATAAAAAATAACAATCGATTGTTCGAATGTAACCTAGCCTACTATCATATCTAAATTGGGCTCATCAATAGAAGTAAGCTATGCTATGTCAAATAAAACCATGTTGCAGATATTATCCCTTCACTATTCATTAGATTTCCTGTAATGAATGTAAGTGTTGTGAGGACTCGATTCAAATCCTCTGTCGTGAGATCTTCAACAATAACCTTCTAGTGTATGCTCCATATGCTTTGATGTGGCCTTAGCTTTCATAGCAAAGTAGCCCGGTGCACCTCCTTTCCAATGTGCACATCATCTTAAATAAATTAAAAAACCACTGATAGAACCTCTATGCCAGTAAGCCGGTATGGGATCCTTTACCTCTTTTAACCAGTTCCTACTTTGCCTCTTTTAATCTGAGTTGTTAGTTTGGTGGCCTGGTGGTTACATGGATGGTGATAATGTCATGGCACATAATAGGAATTGATTAAAAGAGCCAAAAAAAATCTAATCCCCAGTAAGCCCATCATCTTCCCTTATCGAAATCTAGAAATTTCTTTTATATATAAATCACAAGTTAGAAAAAAACCCACCAAGGTTTCTATTTGGGACCGTTGGAGTATATCATAGGGTTTCAATGCCATTACAGAATCATAGTCTAGAGCATAAGACCTGAGCTCAGGTCATAAATTAGGCATAATTAGGCCTTGATTAAGCAAGGTCAAAATAAAAATTTTGACCAAACTTAGGTCAAAGGCAACTCGGACTCAGCCCAACCTGTTGCCAATCCTATTTACAATATTCGAATGCTCTATGTATTTATAATATACATTTTTAACAAATTATGAAGAACATTAAAATTCTCACTACATATACATATGATACTCGAGACATCTCCATTATCTCATCTTCATAGTTCATACTAGAGAATAACTTAAAATTAAAAGGAAAAAAAGTAGATATTGGCTTACATCTTTGCATATTGAAATGTCACGAATCCCTATTAGGTAGTTTTTTTTAGAAAGTCAAATCTTTCCATTAGTTTTATTTCATTAAATTTTTATCCCTAAAATCTTATTTGCTGGTTCAAAATCCTCCATTTCAAATATCCTATCCGATTATGCATTCAATTCTTTAATATGATCTTTGTTGGGGCTTATAACTAATATGTTGCCTATATACAACAAGGATCTATAACCAATATACATGAGGTTCTATATTAAGTGAAGACTCATGATGACAGAATCAAATCTCTTATACTAATACATTAATGCTTGTTGAAGACCATATATAGATTTGTTTAACATGCAAACTAATTTCTCTTTTTCTTTTTCTTCAAAACCTTCTATTTAAAGCATATAAATTTTTTCTTCGAGATTTTCATGATAAAAAGCAAATTTTCACATCTACCTATTCTATATATAATTTAAATAGAACACACATATAGCTAATTGTGAGTGAAATACAACATATATTGCCAATTTTACTCTAACTATAGTAAGTCAAATCTTAGGGGAAAAAAACATTTTATTGAAGTCAAGTCCTTCCTTTTGAGCATATCATTGTACCACCAATCTTGCTTGTTATTGCTCCATTTGATGGATACCATTTTGCTTGATCTTAAAAACATATTTATTATTAATTAGATTCCTTCTTTATTGTAAATGTACAAGTTTCTTTGTTTTATTCTTATGAAGAGCTTCAATTTTTTCTCACATTATTATCATCCACTAAAAGGCATCTAAATTATTAAGTGCTTCTTAGATAGTTAGTGGCTCTCTATCCTCATTTAAAATGCAATAAGTTATATTGCCATCTATTATATAATTTGAGTGCCAATATAGTGGTCATTTTGAATGATCTAATTGAAGAAGTATAGGAGCTTCAAGTTCAATTGATTCTTGAAAATACTAGTTTAGTATTGCATCAAAAGATGTCTCTTGTTCAAATTTATTTTCTACCTGTATCATAGTTCTTAACTTCTTTATAAAATATTGTTATCTTCTTATTTTCTTTGTAATCTATCTTGTATAAAGTTGACTTCCCTAATAATAATAACCTTCCAGACAGGGAGATCTCATAGGCATACAACTTCACACCATCATTATATTCTAAGAATAAGTATTTAAGATTCAATTTTGTAGTTTCTTTGGCATTATACATCATGTAGACAAGACTTCTAATCATATTGAGGTTGAAATAATCCATAGGCTTCCTTGTTTACATCTCTATCAATGTTTTTAACTTAATTATAGTTGACAGAACCTGATTCACCATATAATAAGCAATATTAATTGCTTTTGTAAAGAAAACCTTATTTAGGCTTGCAACCCTCAATAGTGCTGTTTTTATTTCTAATAGAGCTCTATTCATCCACTTGTTTAGTCTATTTTGTTAAAAATTGTATGCAATAGTGAATTATCTTTTATGTCTTATTGCTTATAGAATGCATCAAATTTATTGTCATTATATTCTCCTTCATTATCGATCTTTAAGTACTGGATCTTTTTACTATAATCAAGTTTAATGCATCCTTTAAAAGCTTTGAAGTTTGAAAACACATCTGCTTTCCTCTTGATAAGATACATCTAACATCTCCCAAAGTAATCATCAATGAAAGAGACAAATTACTTTAGTCATTTTAGGGATGGAACTAATGCTTGATATACATCAAAATGAACCAATTCAAAGGCAATGATCTTCAATTTAATTTATTAAATTTTATGTAGTGTTGCTTACTTGTAACATAATGCTCAAAAAAAGATAGTAACACCTTTAAGAGTCCAAGGAGTAACTTTTTCCCGATTTATTCCTTATTTAGACATATGTTCAACTTTTTGATACCATAACACTAGAGATATTTCACTAAGACTATTTGAAGTGATTTATGCCTTTTCTTTTAACAATGTCTCTCCCTTTTACTTATACATGTTTGCACTTATCTTCTCTCCATTCATAAGGACAAGCATGCCTCAAATTATCTTTAAAATCTTATTAATAATTTCTATTTTGCACCAATATCATCTAGTCATTCTAAGAATAACAAATTATTCATAAATCCCTCCTATGTTATACATAAAGCCCTTCATATGCTATACTTGCAAAATAGTATGACTTGTACCATCATACATATTTAATTTAATGGTTCTAATACCAACAACTTTTAGAAGATATACACAGATCCTTATAAGATAGTTTTTTAAGTGAAACCATTCTCTTATAGCGATCATATGAAAAGTAACTCCTGAGTTAAAGAGTTGTATATCAAGTTGTGATTTCCTACTCTTAATGTTGTTGTTTTTGTTACTTCATAGCATAAAGTATCATCATCATTTGAAGAACCTATAGAATTTTCTTGAGGACTAAAATTTTTCTTATTTAAATTTCAACAATCATTTTTCAAGTGACTTTTTTTGCTACAATTGTAGCATTTTAAATCCTTCTTTCTTCTTAATTTTGGTGTACCATGATCTAGCTCCCACTTAGTCCATATTTTATTGATCTTCCATTATAAGAAAAATATCATTTAATGATGGAAAATACCGACAGAAATTCTTAGGATTTTGTTAGAAAGACAGATTGGCGACGGAATTAACCGACAAACTAAGATGTCGTAAAAATGACCATAGGTTATAATTTCCGACGAATAACAGCATGTCCATTGGGAAATTTACCGAGGGATATTTTATGTAAATGTCGATGAATATACCGACGATTATTTGTTCAGTGGACCGTCGGTAAATTTACTGATGGTCAAGATTTTCCCGTCGGCATATTTACAGACGGTATTTGGTATTCCATTAGTAACTTTATTACAATAGTATCGACGGTTATGATTGTTCTGTCAGTAAATATACTGACGATTTTTTGTGGCAAATCCTATCTGTAAAGTTGGTGATGGGCTGTCAATATTACCGATGGTTTTTTTATCGATAAATATAATGAATTTTACTGACGTAGAATTGTGTTCCGTTGGTAAATATAATGCATTTTACCGACGTACACTTGTTTTCTATCGGTAAATATTTTTTAAAAAATTAAAAAATATCGATATTAAATTTTATTTCATGATCTTATGTTTAATGCATAATTTCAATAGTTATGAATTACATGTGCATAATATTATGATTTTTTATACATTTATTTTGTTTAAATAGAAAGTTCATTGATGATATAAAGTTTAAATTATCTTAATTGATAATAAAAATATTAAATTGTACATAATAAGTATTTGTAATTCAAATGAAATGACTATAAGTACACTATTGATTTGGTAATAGCAAATGCTTTGATTACTTTGATGAGGTGCTACCCCTCTACTTCAACTCATCCATCTCATTACAGAGCTGAGCTATATACTCCATCGACTAGTGTAATTGAGTTGTCAATGTCTGCATTGTACTCTGAAGCTCATTGACTTCATTGGTTGTCGATTGTCTACTAGAAGTTGCTGTACTAGACGTGGAGGATTGCAAATAACATGTGTTCGCAAATAAACCTAAGTCGAAGATCCTTCCATGATGGTCCCTACCACTCACTACATCAAGATATGTCTGACTATCAATAGCTTCAGAGTGCTGAGATTGTCACTGAATGCTTTCTTATATTTGGTCCTATTAAGAGGTAATGTTTACATTAGTAAGTGATAATTATTAAGAATTAATATTAAAGCATAAATTTCACATACATTAAGTTCTTTACATCAGGTGCTGACGAATGTCACACCGTCATACTTTTTATTGTAAGTGTGCAAAAAGAGATGACAGGGTGTAGGCCTCGTGCCTATAGACTTTTCCTGCATAAAAATAAAATGTTATAAGTCAACTAGAATTTATAAAAGTTTTGGCCAAATTTTCTCTATTTTTATAATATTTACCCCCTGTTGAACAAAGAAATTTACTTAACAAGACAGCCATATATGACACCAAACATTTTTAACATTATCATTCTCCATAATAAATATATTTTCTTTCCAAAATTCACACATCAATTTAAATTTATATACAACAAAGTAAAAAATCAGAATATAAATGTAAAGTGTAAATACCTACAAATCTCTTTGCATGCTCATGGTGAGTAATAGATCCTCCCGTATATACGGGAAGACTCTCTTCCCCTGGTCCTCCACATTTGTTGTTAGAATTAAGCTCTAAAATGGACATTGCCTCAGGATGTCCAATATTGCTGCCAATGACTCCATTTTTGCTCAGAAATATAAGGTAGTCGTTTACCAACCCTGTGTATCGCACCAACAAAGTCTCGATAATGTGTACGTGTTCATCTCTCCCATACTTTATTAATGACCCCATCAAATTCAAAATCCAAAAAAATTCTTTCTAAAATAAAAGGAAAAATTTTGATAAATACTTATAATATAATAATATTTATCTAATTTGATAAAATTGCTTTGTAGCCAGAGAGATATTCTTCCATACATAATTCTCATGATCAATCTTCTCCTTAAATCTGGATGTCATGTTTCTTGAACACGGTCCAGACAGAATTAATCTAATATAAAAATAAATAATTTTATGCCATTTTTAAAATTTAAACCTATAATTTAATTATAAACGTATAATGTTTTATGTATTTTCACATATAAATTATTGAAAATTGTGATGTAAGTTCTTCCATCAGGTCCCTTAGCTCCAAGCTGGCAGCCGCCTCCTTCATCCGCTTCATTTAACCCTGATATCTCTATCGCTATAGGGGTAGTAGATGGTGTAGTAGCAGGTACGTAAGGTGATGCCTCATCTACAAGTGTAGTAGTTAGAGGGGGAGGAGGTGATTTAGTTGCAACTGCAGAGTGTGATGGTTCACCTGGACAGTAAGTACCTTTGAATCGTTGTCTGAACCTGGGTCGCATTATATCATATTTTCTTCTTAGTGGCACATTTCAACCTAAAATTCATATTTGATTGAATTTTCTAGAAATATAAGAATTTGAATTCAATATTTTACATAATATATTGAAAAGGAAATAATTGATTTGTTGAATATAATATTCAATTACAAACAC
>JAOQMP010000009.1:16863238-16873448 GCA_027563575.1 Erythroxylum pedicellare
CATTATGCATGTATGTAATTTGTTCGATATCTGAAATGGGACCGAATGACTGTTGAATACTAATGTTTGTTATAATTTTATCTATGAATGGAAAATGTTTTAAAACAAAGTGGGCCCGTTTTGATTAATGATTTCCGCTTACGAATACATTGTTTTAAGCAAATCAAAGTTTTGTATTGAATTTTTTGACCGAATGATTGTCTTAGCATGCCACCCTTGCAGGATACGTACTCAGATATCATCATGGATGTCGGGTACGTGTCTTGCGAGGTTGGGGTGCTACACTATATTTATATGGAAAGGGGTATTTCTTATATATTTTGTCATCTACTTTTCTAGTTTAATATACAGATCCAATGTAACTTAATTCAAATATCAAAGAACTCTTATTCTTGTACTCAACTAAGTCTTAAATAATTATATTACTACTGCACACTATCGGATGCAATTGCTAGTAATAGAAATCTTTATTTCTATTATAAGGACTTTATTTAATAGAGATCGTCTAATAACATGTTATGAGGACTTTAAATCATACTGTAATACAAATTTTATGAGTCAATTTTGGTGAACTCTTTAAAGGAAGCTTAAACTACTCTTCAATGTAGTTCCTCACACCATCCACAAACTGAGGATTTCAACTGAAGTTTGAGTTTATTAAGTGTCTTAATAAAAGGGAACATTCGATAATAGGATCTTCAATCACCCTAAGTAAAGGCCTATAATTAGTTTCAAAGCAAAACCGTGAGCAAAAGTCCATTAAAAGTCATGTATGGCTCTAATCCTATTAGTTTACTAGATTTGACTCCTATTTCATTTAATCATTCTTTCAATAATGATGATGCAAAAAGGGTAAAATATATTAATTGTTTGCATGACAAGATTCATAAGAACATTTTTTAGAAAATAAGAACAAGGAATAAGTTGACAAGTTTCGAAGTTACCATGCCCTAGTTAAAAGAAGTTGTCTTCAAGTTATAGGCAACTTCAACTCTAATTCTAAGCTCGACTATTATCACCTTGACCAAAGTGTAGAGCATCATGTGGTGGCCCATTCAATTAATACACAACTATTTTCCATTAATTGGAAGGTTGTTCCCATAGAGAACATAGTTTCTTAGAGATGATTTTTGAAGTGCTTACAACAAGATGTTGAGTGTTGTTAGGAGTTTGGTTCGTTATTCATATCTAATAGACAATGGATATTATTTTTATTACATTTTAAGTTTGAATATATTTCAATTTACTAAAATATGTATGTAAATAGGTTTCTACTTATGGTAACAAGGCTTTGGGCAAGTATTCAATAAAGAATATACTAGGAGTTAAGTATATATATTGTGAGGCATGTCCATGCTAACTTACAAAGGCAACTTAAAACGAAAAAGGTTGTAAAGGATATAATATGGAATGAAATAAGGGAATATGTATATAATTAATATGATATGAACATAAAGAAATTGAAGAGTGTTATCAAGCAAGCATATGATTGGATCACTTTGATTATGTTGGTCAAGTGGTATAGGAGCACATATATTTGTGAGAACTAAATATGATATGCTACTGAACAATCATTTAAAGAGCTTCAATGCTTACATTAAAGAGGCTCAAGAAAAACTTATTTTGACAATGCTTAAGATAATGCGGAGGGTTATGATGAATAGATTCAATAAGAAAAGAAAGGAGATGAAAAGTAGACATGATATATTTTCCCATGAATTCAAGCAATTTTGCAAAAGCCAAAGAAGTATGCCAACAACTAGATTTCTTATTTCAGTAATGAGAGGTTGTTCGAATTTAGCATATATACTTTCGACATACTATAGTTGGTTTAGGGAAGATGACTTGCACTTGTATGAAGCGATAAATTACTAAACTTACTTGTTAGCATACATGTGCTATATTAGCCAAGATAGAGGTAGGTCAAAGGAATCTAAAAATATGATGCATCATAAGGAGTTTTTTTATAAGCATATGCTTGTTGATTGGTCCCTATTTTGAGTAAGCTTCACTTTTTATATTCGTATTTAGTTTTTTATTTCATTTACTAACTATTTGTAATTTTACCCAAATGCTTGTCAATTATAGGTGAATATCATTGGCTAACTTCAAGTAGGAGCCATAAGGAGGTATTTGAACTTTCATGATTCATAAAAAAGTATTAGTATACCCAATAAGGCCATAATGAGGGAAGAAAATGAAGGAACAAGTTAATACAAAGTGACAAAAAGGGAACTTTAAGTGACATACAAGTTTCGCAAACAATGTGGATATAATAAGAGGACTTATTAAATGAGGCAAACCTAATAAGTTCAAAAACAGTTAACCACTTGAAGTAAGTCAACTAACTAAAAGTAAACAATAAAGTAATATCATCTGAGCAAATCTCTAGGTGAAAGAGGTTAATAGTTTACATTGTTAGGGTTCATTTTGGATGTTAAGTTCATAAATCTCATATTTGTAAATATATGGCTTCAAAATTGCCTTTTTGGTTTTTAACATCTATAGCAGAAAAAATTGAATAGAAATAAGAAGACTTATTCTTTTGTTTAAAACATATGATAGACATTGCATGGAATGTGATGGAATTGAATTCCCTTTCCAAAAATTTCATTCTTAAAGAGTTCATTTTGGAAAATAAGTTTATCTTATAGGTATTTTGGAATCAAGTGTAATATACTCAGTTATTTGGAAAACTATTAGAATCTAATTAACAATTAAATTCCTCATTCTAATGGCAGAATCTTAGTGCTATTCATTAAATAAAAAAATTAAAACACTTGATTGCTTAGTTACAAATAAGATAATCCACTTGAGGGTCATTTGCAAGGAACTAAATCTCACTATGAACATCTCCATCATTTATGCTCGCAACTACACCTTTCAAAGAACTACTCTATGGTCAAAGCTTAAAGAGATATCTATGAATATGAAAGCACCCTACCTCTTTATGAGGTATTTCAATTTAACCATATATCTAGATGAAGCTAAAGGGAATAACTCATCCAGAACTTTCTGTGAAGACTTACAGAATTGCTTAAATGACATACAAGTCACTAATTTTCCATATAAGGCAAACTTTTACACATAGAGAAACAAATAAGTAGAGAATTTATTCCAAACCAATCACACTCAAAACAATCATATATGTAAGACATCCACTTTACAAAATACTAATACACTTTCATTCCAAATTGATATTTATGCACCCAATCAAACCACAAACACAATTCAGAAGTGATGAAAGCAATATGAAAAACTTAGTACAAATCAAAACTCGCTTACCTCAATTGATGAATAAACGAAGACGTAGAAGGAAGAAGGGAACAAAAGCACGAGAAGGATGAAGGGAATCAAAGCATGACGAAGTCACAGAACGAAAATACAGAAGGGAATCAAAGCACACAAAGGAAGAAAATGGATGTAGAAGGAAGAAGATGGATGACGAGAAGGGAACCAAAGCCCGCACATGGCGACACAGAACTGGCAACAATAGAGAAATAGAAAGCAAGGAGAAAATGAACATCAACAGACGAGGTGGGGTTTCGTGGGTAAGTAGATGATGTTTAATGAAAACGACATCGTCTGGTAACGACGTCATTTTTTATTTATCAAAAATGTTGCAGACAAAGCTCAAGGTGGCATTTAAATTTTAAATTTACTGACAAAATATCCCTTCCTTTATTAAATAATCGATGAAATCTAGTTCCATTAGTACATCCCGTTTCATTTACGTTTTAACTTTAAACTTTCAACTTTACCGATGAAGCAAACTTTACCGTTTCACATTAGAAGATGAAATCGATGAAGCAAACTACGACGTTTAACTTTCAACTTTACCGATAGGATACACTTCCGTCGATAAATGACGACTCTTATTTTGTTGACTATCATTCACGCCTCTTTTACTGATAGTGATTGCTATTCCGTCACTATATTCTATCGCAAAAATTAGTAAGATAATTTTCCATCTATCTTTACCGACGAATATTTTGTCTGTTACAAATTACCATATATTACGAAAATTTCACTGACCAAATGTGATTTTATGTCGCTAATTTTCAACAGTATTATTTCTATCGGTAATTTTCCGTAAGGAATCAGTAATTTTCTTGTAGTGTTCCTCTTATCACCATCATGACTTTAACTTGTTATAAACCAGATTGTCTATCTTCTTTATTCTTTTATCAACTTCTTCCTCTAAAACTATGACCGCGATTATGTCATTGAAGACGGAGTAGTACGTAAGAAGATTATTAGTTAAATTGATAATAAGTTGATCATATGAATTAGATAGACTTTGAATCAAAAGTTTAGTATGTTTATATAACTCTATTCTATAATCCAATAATATGAACTGAGAGAAGAAAGTAGTTAAAATATTAATTTGCTCGATCAACAAAGTGGATTTTAACATTCCAAGAGTATAAACTATTTCTGAAAAAATCATTATTGAATAACTTGACCTCGTATAACTTGGTTCAATAATCTCATATGTGATTTTTTTTTCTCTTCTCTATGCTTGATAAAACTTCATCATTTAAATTTACATAAAGATTTGCAATCGAATTTACATCAGTTTCACTCCATTTGATGTTATCTGTGAAGTATGTTGGTCTTCCGTTAATAGCTGCAAACATTTATGAGGGCAATTTTCATCTTCAACTTTAATAACAAGAAATTATTTTTATTGAACTTCTCAATCTTAAATTTGTTTGTCATTTCTTTTATCACAAACTATTTTGAGTTAAGAGGAATAGCTCCTTCTATTTCATATACTTAATAAATGTATCATGAGTAATATATTTCAGTATCTTTAAAGAGTGAACAATATCTAACTTATCTTCTAATGTGAAAGATCTACTTATATTGCAACTATAGAGTATATGGCAAATAGCTATATACACCCTAATTAGGCCGTGATATCACTATTAGAATGATAGGTAAATAAAGCAAGATTACGAATCAATTAATTCAGATTTTATGTTAATTTGAAGTCATAAGACTCAGTTCTAGAAATTTTATCTCAACTTCTAATCTTAAGATCCATTCTAGGCATTCATATTGATTTCAAACCCTAAAATCCATTCCAAAAAAATTTTATGGCCTTTTTGAAATAATTACTTACAACTCTAGCCATACCCAAACAAACAAACTTATGGAATTCATGCTTTTCTTATAATGTTCCTGGCAATTAGAAGGCTCTTTCTAAATCTTTTACACATCCAAATGGGAGAATCCTAGTCCTCTTTAACTCGAATAAGATACAACTCATCAATTCCTTGCGATAAAATTGTCCATTTGGAAGTCAAAATTTTCAATAGGAATCTCTATCTTAATATCTCTATCATCTATGCCTTCAATCATGCTTATTAGAGAACCTCTCTTTGGAGTAAGCTCATTGATATTCACCAAGGCATTAATACTCTACGAATTTTGCTATGTGACTTCAATTCAACAATCCACCTTGATGAAACCAGGGAAATCAATCTCATACACAAACTCATGCCCATTCACAAACTCAATCTCATACATAAACATTTATTTAAAAAATCAATTTGTAAATGAAACTACCTCCACAAGGAGAGCACAGACACGTAGAGGAGCGAAGCAGAGAAGAGCATGGAGAAGACGAAAATACCTCCACGAAAATAGCTGGAGAAGACGATGGCAATGGTTAGAGAATTCGCAGCAGCTCCATAGAGAAGACGCAGCAGCTCTGCATGACACAACAACAGATCTGGTGGAGGAAGAAGGAGGATCGGTGCAGGTGGGGGGTAAGGGGATTCGAGGTTGTCGTTTTAAGTATAATAAAATGACGTCGTTTGGTTATACTTAAAAACGTTCAAGCAAAAGCAGAAGCAGACGATGATGTATAACTTAAGAATTTACCGATGAATATTTTCCGTCGACAAATTGAAAAATTATTATTCCGCCAACAATTCCCACCTTATTTACTGACGATCATTTCATATTGTCGCTAAATTCCATCGCAAATTCATTTCTCTCCGTAGTTAATGATGGATATTGCTACTGCTGCTAAACGTAAATTTTCCCGACAATTTTTTTGACAGAAATAAGATTTCCGTATGTAATTTGTAACAACTTTTTTTACAAATTACCGTCGGTAATTTTCCATCGCTAATCTATGCTTTTCTTGTAATGCACAAAATATCATTATGAGTAAAGAACAAGAGTTATAATACAAACATTCACTCACTAATTATAAGTTAAAAATAATAATTTGTAACTTAAAATTGATAAAAATTAGAATGCTCACAAACTTTACTCTTGGATGTTTGAATTTATATTTAAACACATGAAATAAGAAGATTGATGGATATTTATAGGTTAATCATAGCCACACAATTTAATTTATTATAATTATCACAGGATTTTTATTTTTGTATTACAAATTATTTATCTTTATCTTGATATTTTGCGGATCATATTCAAAATTTTCTAATATAAATAATGTCTAAATATCATAAGTAACCATTACAATTCATCCTACGTAACAGAAGTCTAAGGTGGACAAGATTTGGAGTGACATCAATATTGGGGAAGGAAGAAAGCGACAATAAAATGTTTTGGTTTTCACCTACTCAATTATGTCTGTTTATTGTGAGCTTAAAGGGCAAGAAATTGCAGAAGAGAATCTGGGAATAGAAGAAGAACCCGTGAAGAAAGGGAATGGCCCACAAGAGCCTATTCTTATTCCGTCTCATGATCAGTTTGTCTCCACAATTTGAATATTTATTATAACGGCAAATGGACAATAGGTAGTTGGTAAATAGATGAATTTGATCCTCATGATTACTCAACATTGCTCAAAAGATGGCCTATTTTTTCATGCAGGATAGACATGGTCTCCGTTTATTCAAACTTATTTTTTCTTTATTTTATCGTCGAGAGAGTACGTACTTTATATGAACCAAAAAGGTCGGGGTACCTTCATTTCACTAAAGTAAAGTCATTGAATAAGTTCCATTATGTCAAAAACTATAACAAAACTTTTAACCACTAAATGTTAGTAACCATTTAGACAGTGAATCAATGGAAGACTAATAGTTATTAATTGAACTTTTATCCGTAAGATGAAAAGCTGGTCATTAATCTTAAACTGTTATCTGGATGATGAGGTAAGAATTAATCACTCCACAATTAAATAGATGATTGGGGGAACAAAGATTCCGGAAGATTTTGCATTCATGATTGTTAGGAGAAATGTCACGCCCCTGGAATATTAAAAAGCTCGTTACTATCAAGAATTTGGGAGTACGTACTGCTTACTTTAGGCCATTTGAAGTTCCTTATGAATTTTATGTAAGGAATCAAAGCGTGAAAGTGGTTTTGAATGTTTCACTTAAGAACAACATAAAATGATGATGGTTTTTAAGCTCCTGTATGTACCTTGAATCTTTTGAACCCTAAAGATGAATCAGCGAAGCATAAACCACGAAGGAAAAGCAAAATGAATCTCACCTCAAAACCATATTGATTCAAAGGAGATCAAAAGCAAACCCACATTGGATTCTCCAAAGTGTATGTAAGAGCAGCACTCGAATGATATCTGAAAGGTGAAATGCAAATATGTAACTGGGTCCTAACAAAGGCGAATGGATTATTTTCGCATGGCGGTTGCTATCGTCTTGAGCTGCCATGTTTTAGACCACGCATGCATGCACTATAAAGAAAGAGAATCTCTTATTTTCCCACTCCCAATGCCGCTCTTATCCCCCATCATTATACGAGTTCAAGTAAATTAATGTTGGTGTCTAGTTTTGGGTTTTATCTTGAAGAGGATAATAAGAAAGTCAGTTTATGCCGATCTCTTCATGGCTTTAGAATTGGGTTTGGAATATAAAAAAAAGGGCTCATAAAGGAGCAATAAAAGAAGAGAGGAAACCTTCCAAATTCCCTGTGGTGGGGTTTGTATCAGCACTTTCTCTTTGCACTAGGATGGCTTAGAATAATTGGAAAAGAAAGAGAGATATGGGAAGTTGGGAAAAATCCTCAACATAGATAATGGACAAGAAGAAACTTAGAGATAATATTCCTGAAGCCTTCAAATTAACATGAAGGAGATCAACAATCTTTATGTTTAATTAAGAACTGTTCAAAGAAAACAGTAAACAGTCATATAAGGGTTTAAATTACAAATTACAATAGCAATAAAAGACGGAGTTTTTAAATAGTTGTGAATTGTACTGGCAGGTATACAAGAAAAGCAGATTCTGAATACTAAATTTAGCAATGCGATCAGCTCCCATTATTTGCAAGCATTTAATTGGCATGGTTTTGGAGTTTGAAGTCCTTTAATGATTGGTTAGCAAATCCGTCACTACACAAATTATGCTAAACAGGAATATAATAAGGCAGTGATTCAAATGCCATGAATATTGTGATAAACTAAGCCAATTGTATAAGCTGAAACAGTCATTCAATAATACCGATCATGTCCGCTGTGAAGTAATAAAAAAGGTTGAGAAGGCCCATCTCTCCATCTCCCCAAGCTTTTTAAGTTTCTCATTGCTATAAGCTCTCCGGTAATAAGCAACCAACCATCCTTTTTTGTTATCATTCCATTCAAATCAAGGTCCTTTTAGGGTTTGGGTGTTTTATAACAGGAACAAAAGAAAAGACAGAAAGTGCCAACGTCAAAATTCAAAAGAAAATTCATTAAACACACAAAAAGAAATGTTAATGATTCAAGTGGGGTTGGGATTCTTCTGTTTCGCTCTCCATCTCTCTTCTTTTCAGAATTTTTATCCATTTTCTTTTCTTCATTAGCCTTTTTCTAATCTTTTAGTCTTTGCAATTCTCAAGTTTTTCTCTATCGTCTTCCGTGGTCAGCCACTGTAATCATCACATCCTGTATAACTGTTATCTACAATACCAGCTACTGATGAAGTGATAATTTCTCTTTGTCTCTATCTATCCGAATAGGGCGTATATAAACAGAAGGGAGAGGTTTCTTGAGTAGTGAAGAGTGTATTAGGTTTTTGGGGAAATCCCATCTTATGGTCTGGTCTTTCTATATTTGATTGCATGGTAAACTCTCATTCTCAGATGGTCTTTAGGATTGAGAGAGAGAGAAAGAGAGGGAGAGAGAGAAACAAAGCTTGGAAAGAGATGTATCTGTATTGTATTTCAGAGCTGCTCAGACAAGCAATTATCCATGGCTAGACAGCGACTTGGAGAATAACCCATCATCATCATCTCTTCACGAGATTTTACTTTTGCAACCCAATGAATGATGCCTTTCTGTGTCTATATTTCCCTGCCACCTGTTCATTAACAAAGTTTTGTTTAGTTGTGTCCGGAGCCACTATTCTCTAATATTCCAGGCCTGGACTTACTTAGTCTGCTAACTTCTTGTGTCTTCAAAGGTGCAAACTAGGAACTCGAACAAGAGGTTAAAGTTGTGGAAAGATATCAAACGAACAAAAGGGATCAATTTTCTTGTTTTTCTTTGTTGGATTTTTCTGCTACATAAGCATGTTTCCTGCATCCATATCTAACTCTACGTTGTCTGAAGAAACTAGTACTGTTTCTACTGGTACCAGAGTTCAGGATATTTGCGGCCTAAATCCAATTGTTTCAACAGCCATTTCGGCGCAACAACAACAACAGAAGTTCAAGAAGAAGAGAAGCTTACCAGGCAACCCAGGTAATTATAACATAATGCTCTTCCAGTATTTTGATTTTGCGTTAAGACTGGTAAAATTTTAAGATCAGTTTTAGATGTTTATCAACTATTGGTTTTGTAGATCCCGATGCGGAAGTGATAGCATTATCTCCAAAGACCTTGCTCGCTACAAATAGATTTGTATGTGAGATCTGCAGCAAAGGGTTTCAGAGAGATCAAAATCTTCAACTTCATAGGAGAGGCCACAACCTTCCATGGAAGCTCAAGCAAAGAAACAGCAAAGATATTAGGAAGAGAGCATATGTTTGCCCTGAGCCATCATGTGTTCACCATCATCCTTCTAGGGCTCTTGGTGACCTCACTGGTATTAAGAAGCACTACTGCAGAAAACATGGAGAAAAGAAGTGGAAATGTGAAAAGTGTTCGAAGATCTATGCAGTTCAATCAGACTGGAAAGCTCATTCTAAAACCTGCGGAACAAGAGAGTACAGATGTGACTGTGGAACCCTTTTTCCAGGTTAATTTTCCTATACTTTCTCTTTTTCTTGAACTTTTTGG
>JAOQMP010000009.1:16873548-16888183 GCA_027563575.1 Erythroxylum pedicellare
GATGTGACTGTGGAACCCTTTTTTCCAGGTTAATTTTACTATACTTTCTCTTTTTCTTGAACTTTTTGGAGTTCCCTTTTTACATAAGCCTCATCACTACCTTCTTCATTACTTAATTCAACATGATGAGCTCTATCAACATTCATGGCAATGTTTAAAATGGGAGGTATCGTGTCCTCGGGATGGCGTTCGTATTTTGCATCAGTTTGTTTCGTCTAGTAGCTATTTTTGCGAAAGAGTGTAAGCTCTGCATGGAATATATCTGCAGCTCAAAGCTGTTGGCAGGTTCCATAGAAATGGAAGCCATTAATAAAAGTATCTGCTACTGGTTACATTACAAAGGCAACTAAAACAATACCCTGCGGGTCTAAGACCAGCCAATTTCAGATTTGAAAAGAACATAAACGATGGGGAAATAAAGGAACAACGAACACAGTCATGTTTTTTACAAACTTTCTCTTCTAATCAGAATCATATTCTTGCATTAAATGCTTAACTACTTGGTAGATTTTCCTGAGCTTTTCTAAACAAAGCTTAATGCAATTTATGCATTTCAGTTTGAGAAACTTGTTTGGGTTTCCTGACAGCGTTTACGCTTTTGGGGTGCTTAGCAGTGAACTGCCTGCACTCCTTAAAAAATGATGGATATCTGCTAGCTGATCTTGTTCAAGAAAAAAGCTCATATTAATTATTTAGTTTTATGGTTTTTACTGGTACATAGGTACGTCTCGTGATTTTTCACGGAGAGTTGTCAAAGTTTACTCGCAGGAAGACACTGAACCTCTGACCTCCTCCATCATTAAAGTAGATAAATCTGCACAAAAATCCGATAGTGCCCCATCTGCTTTCGTTTTCTTCATCAGTACCACATGCTTGGGGGTCTCAATTGCGTATCTTTGTTTCATGCATGAGCTCAATTTTTTCGATCTTTTTTCCCCTACTGTCTACTCCATTTCTGCATGCACATTCATATTCGACCGCCCGTTCTCTCTCTCTCTCTTTCCAATGTTTGACCAAAGAAGATCATTATGCTTTGTGCTTTCTGGCTTTATGACAATCATGTATCCATCCTATTCGCATGCATGACCCCTGGACTTTTATCTCTTCCTTTGCATTACTAACCCACTAAAAGATTTAGTAAAGAAAAGACAAGCATTATTGTGATCAGATTAAACTTTCATATTAAATCTTGAAAATGTCAACTTCTTCAAATTAGTTTACTTGCTTTGTTCTGTCATAACCTGATTTTGTTTTCCATTTCGACTTGTTCATTCAGTATTTATCATTCCTAACTCATTACTAATTATCGTTTATAAGCTTAACAGCTAATTTGTTTTTGATATGCTAATCTTATGTGCATTCACTTATTAACAGGAAGGACAGCTTCATAACACACAGAGCTTTTTGTGATGCATTAGCTGAAGAAAGCGCCAGACTCTCAGCTCAACAAATGATGTCCTCAAATCAAACTCTGCTTCTCCAGACCTCACAGACTCACCCACCACTCTTTACTATCCCTAACCATCAGATCTCACTTTCTCCATGGGATCAATCTCAGAACCCTACTCATCCTCAAAACTCGGTTCACATCAAGCCTGAACCTCACCCCTTTCAGAGTAGTACTACTACGCCACTTTTCCAAGAACCACCACCTTTCACCACCGTCTGCAAGGGTTTGGTAGTTTCACCCTTCCAAAGCCTCTCACACTCCAATGCCGTCACAGCAGCTGCATCGCACCATCTGTCAGCCACTGCACTCCTTCAAAAGGCTGCAACTGTGGGTGCAACTCAGAGCACTGTGGGTCAAAGCCACATGATCCCATTGAACATTGGTGAGGTAGGACCGGCTAGTCAACAAGCTGCTGACTCAGTGAGTCCAATCTCACAATATCCTAACTTGGGCAGCCTCGCCACGTGGCAGAAGAATGACCGTTTGACTAGGGACTTTCTTGGTCTCGCTTGTGAAGAGCATGGTGTTAATGGAAATGGAAATGGTATTGCAAGTGGTAGGAGTCATGTTAACATCAGCCTGAACCTCAGGGAAATGCTAAATTACACTGGCGGTGTAGGATTCCAGAATCATGGTTTTGGATACACTCATCCTCCTGCCTCTGAAGCTTGGGGTGATTGCTAGAACGCAAAAATATGAAGGAAAAAATCATTTGCCTACGTTCGAAGACAGAGAGATATTATAAAGGGTTTAAAGAAATATATTCTTTGTTTTAGCTATATTTCTTAAATCTCTCTAAGTGCTTATCAATTTGTTGTTAATTTCATGCTTTTGAGGCTACCTTTAATTTGGTCCCTTAAGTAGCTTATATGTTGGATGATCTTAGTGATAATTTGATGCTTGTTGAGGAGGAAATGTTACATATATGTACTTCTATCTATGATGTGTTGGTTTTATTTGATGTCCTTCGCAGTAATTAATGCAAATTCGAATTTACCTTTGCTAGCAGTAATTAATGCAAATTCCCTTTTACCTTTGCTCTTTTGTCCCATCTTTATCTCGATAGCTATGGATCACAAGCCTGCCTCGCAATACAACTGACATGAGATCGATGGAAAGGGGTATTAGATGCCAAGAGTTTCCACTTTTAGCTCTTCACGACGCTTGTGGTACTGTAGAAAGAGTACACCATTGGCATATAAAGACAAGTTGGATATGCCCCTCCTGTCTCCATGCTATAACCATGATTGACATACAACCTTTACAGTTGAAAGGGAAGATAGGCATATCAGCCCCACTACATTATAGTCATCCTTTGACATTGCAAATCAAGAGATCTTTGCGAAGAAGATGATATAAACAAATAAGGTTCGATATTCATATATTGAAGGTAAGAGGGGATCCTACACGGGAAATGATCAATTACTAAAAGAATTAAAGATCAACTTTGTAAAGGAGGATAGTACATTGTATCATCAAACAGTAATGAATAAAGACAAGCAAGAAGCTGATGAGGTAATCATGTTGACGAGGTGAGAGGCCTTGGAATGGAATAGACCAATGCCCCCCTCAAAACCAACCTATTGCCTTTTTGACATTGGCACTACCAAATACTTAATTTCATTTCTAAACTTCTTATGCAAATAATCGAACAGGGGATGAGATTTGGATTTTAGAGTACTTCCGAGAGTTGTAATTAATTCAACAAATTTTAAATTTTTCTTAGAGATTATTGCAGAAATTTTATTAAGCCACATTTTATCTTAGATAGGCATATTATGTATGTACTATCATTGTACTGTCTTGAATTTACTACACATAATTTCTGTGAAAAGCCGATTGATGTAGATTTCTTTCCAGAAGCATAAGCATCCAATGTGACCACTCACATTTGGCCTTGGCTGAAATGACAGGTTTCAAATTGGACTGCCAAACTCACCTAATATATGGCTCATGTCTGACAAATTATGCATGTGGAATTATGGTTAATTTATCGTGATAGAAATCTACATCCAAGTAGTTCGGACGAGCCCTGGACTCGTAGATTTAACTAATTAAACCAAAAATAGTTATTTATGTCCTCACAGGTCAGTATTAACCATCTAATTTCCTCTCTCTACCGAGTACATTTTTGAAAGTGTAATACCTTTCCAATGAGATCAGGGCACCAGCCATGCACTTGCGCAAATGTTCATGCATATCCAAGTTCTTACACAAAGTCTTACTGAAGAATGTTCATGAAGACTGAAGAATATAGCAATTTCCAACAACTTCTTTTCCACAATCACTTTATGGAACGTACTAAGAAAAGAAGAGGATAAGCTTCAAAGAAATAATGGTCTTTTTTAAAGAAGGGTATAGAGGGCTGATACCTGTTATAAGCGTGAGTGGAAAGGGAAACTGAGCTGACGGTCTGGTCTGTATGTATTTGTGCAGGTGGGGCGGTGGTCCGGGACTTCGTAGTAGAGAAATGAAAAGAAAATGTCAACGGTTTTGAAAATGATATTCGATTGAACTTTGAAATTTTGAATTACTATTCTCAGAGTCTTCTTTTCTAACCCTTTATCAAATTCCGTGCATGGCTCCATAGCATATCCAACACGTATCGTTTCAGTTGGTAGGTTCACTTACGTTAGCATCCCCAATCATTTCTCATACAAACTATTCTGTTTTCCTGATGACACACCACTATTGGACGATTATTCCTGGTCCTTTGATGAATTATGAGTGAGTCTTTATAAAACAGCGTGCTTTGGAAACTGAAACTCTCTGTAAGATTAGCATCATGAAAGATGTAACGCATAATTTTAAGATGAAGTTTAATGGTTGAGACTTTATCGTCAAGCTTTACGGGTGCTGGGTTATTACATAGATTAAGAAAAAGGGTATATCCCGATTTTACAAGTACTGGTTGAATGTATCTAACTAGATTCTTTGTTATCAACTATAAAGGCAAAATCAGATCGACAAATATACCGTGCAATGGACAAGAAGGCATGTCGCTTGGTTAATCCTAGAAAATAAGCTATTAACATGTTGATTCAACTTCTAAACGAAAAGGCCTTAGTCAGATTTGAAAAAAAAAAAGGTAAAAAGCAAATCATTATTGGAGCAACTTAGTATATTCAGCATGCAAAAGAAGGAATAGAAACCTAGGAATTAATGAAAGAAGAGCTTGTGGTCTTACGGTATATCCAAGCTTTTGGAAAGTGTGCGTTAGTTGCAGGGTTAAGGTACCATACATGCCATTTGCCTTGTAAAAAAGATTGCATCTTTTTATCTCCATCTACTACACGTCCAGACAAACCAAAAGTTGCTCTCTCCTTCCTCTTTTCAGCATACTTGCATAAGTCATCTTCTTTTAGGGAATCCCATTTTAACAAACCTGCCTTTTCCCTCCTTTTTTTTCCCCCCCTTCCACTACTAATTATTACCAAAACCTTTTCCTTTTTCTTGGTCTATGCTTCCATCTCTTTACCACTTCGGCTGCACACCCCCATGCATGCTACTACTACACATGCATTTAATAGTAAAGAAATGACCTTGCATCACTTTGGCCTCTGGCAATCTTTTGCAAGCGCCAACTACATTTCTTTCTCAAAACTTGGATAAACAACTTTCTTTTCTCAATAAATGGATAAACATTTATAGTCACTAGTACATGATTAGGAAATAGTAATATCTGAAGATTGTGAATAGGGACTCCTGCTAATGGCCTCTTTTACTCAGAATATTGTGCGTTAATGGCTACTTTTATGACTGCATTGCTTTTTACCGCTGGTGCGTGTTTGCTTGGTCGACCACGGATTCTTAATCTCACATCATGTTAAATCACCATATTAGATTTCGCTTTAATTTGAACAAATGAGAGTTTCTAAATGAAAAGCTTCTAGTAAAGCTGAAGATTACATGATTGGATCACCAAATGACTTTCATCAACTGTTCAGAACTTCCCATCAAACTGATGATTTTAGCATATCACAGTTTACTCCAAAATACTTGTCCAAAACTGAATGCCTGCAAATAGAAAAGTGTCAATAAAATCTGATTACAATGCTCTGAAAAAAGGACATGTAGGAAATACTCCCCATAATGATGGCAGCTGGATTCCAAAACCTTTATAAAGTATAAGCTCATATCATTACTCATTACGATGCTTGGAACGCCTTTACAGCCCCCTACCCAAAGGTAAAGATGCATATGCCGATAACAAGAAGCAAAAAAGTTTACCCAGAAGAAGATGCTGATGATTGTAGAATATTGAAAAGAAACAAAAGGTTAACACTCCTCTTGGGTAACTTTGAAAAGACTGCTCATTCAGAGAAAATGATGCAATAAAAATAAATAGCATCGGAGAAGATATCACTAGAGTAGGATACTAATTAAACTTCAAGCATATGGCATAACTTAGAACTCAAGGAAAGACATATGCGCCTAAAGATCCATTATCCAAGGTCATCTATCAGGATTCTCATTTGAACTATCTTTGAAACCAAACAGATTTTCATGTTGTTAGTCAGAAAACAATATAAAGTTCCAACTTTCCATACAATATGCGATTCAATACATAGTATCATATTGGCCGCATACAGTGCTACATTTCGTTTTTAACAATTTGACTTGCCATGAACATGTTATATTCGTTGTTTCCTCTCTACCATGTCCAGACTGTTTCTAATATTTTATAGACCTTATTTTGCCTCTTTTTGTTCTTTATAAGTATCACAGTGAGCCTTCATAAAGAATAAAATAAAGTAAAATAGGAGCAGGTCAAGAGTGAGCCTTGAGCAGGTATCCGTCCTGCCCTTGTGTAGGATCGGGCCTGACCATGTCCTTAATAGCACTATATTATCATTGCACTTGTGGAAAGGATATTTTCCTTTTCCCTTTTCCACCATATTTTTGTTGAAATGTGATTCCAAAATTGTAGTGCCACTCTCCTAGTGTTTGACCAAGTCCTAGCTAGTTGTTGGTAACTTGTTATTAATGTCTGTCGTGATCTCTAGTTAGTAGCAAGTCAGTTTTTAGTCATGGTTCATGTTTATGTTTCAGTTGAGTCCAGGCATAGAAGCAAAAGGTATTTGTGAAGTCAAAGAGTCATGGCAGCCAATGGAGTATTTCTGAGCGTATCTCAGCCTTTGATCCCTATTTTCAAAGGTAAAAGTTATAAATTTTGGAGCATCAAAATGAAAACTCTATTTAAGTCTCAAGACTTATGGGACTTAGTAGAAAATGGGTATCCGAATCCAGATGAAGAGACAAGGTTGAAGGACAATGAAAAGGACTCTAAGGAACTATTTTTCATTCAACATGCTGTCCATGAAACTATTTTCTCCAAAACTACAACAGCAATTACTTCATAAGAAGCATGGATGATTTTGAAGAATGAGTATCAAGGCTCATCAAAGGTAATCACAATGAAACTTCAAATTCTTCATCGTGACTTTGAAATGTTAGCAATGAAAAGCAATGAAACTGTGCAAGATTATTTGTCTAGAGCAACCACAATTGTTAGCCAAATGAAGTTGTATGGTGAGCAAATTACTGATCAAATTGTTGTTGCAAAAGTTTCGAGGAGTTTAACTCCAAAATTTGATCATGTGGTGGCTACAATTGAGGAGTCTAAGGGTTTATTTGTTTTGTCATTTGATGAGCTAATGGTTTCTTTGCAAGCACATAAAGTAAGGCTAAACGGATCACCTAAAAAGAATGAAGAGAAGGCATTTCAGGTGATAAGGGATAGTTCCACTTTAAGGAACAAATCTGAACAATCAGCAGTAAGGGGATGTGGCAGAGGTGGTTTTTATGGCAGAGGTCGAGGTAAAGGGTGGCAAGGAGTTCAGTGTTACAATTGCCATCAATTTGGGCATATTGCATCAAATTGCTGGAGCAAAGGAAATCAAGCAAGTTTTGCAGAAGAGAATGAAGTAGAAGAAAATAAAGAGGAATGTAAGTTGTTCATGGTTTTTTCTCATGCTATTAATATGTCAAATGGTATTTGGTTTTTGGACAGTGGATGTTCTAATCACATGTCCGACATGAGATCACTGTTTAAGGATCTTGATGAGTCCCTAAAGATGCAACTTACACTTAGGGATAACCAAATTTAGATTGAAGGAAAGGGTACAATTGCTATCACAACAAGCCATGGTAATGTGAAGCACCTTTATAATGTTTACTATATTCCTAGTTTGGCACATAATCTGTTAAGTGTTAGGAAACTCATGGCTAATGGTTATTCAATTTTGTTTGATGATGGTGCATGTCTTGTTATAGATTAAAAAAATCTAGTCAGGCTATTGTCAATGTGAAAATGACTAAGAACAAAATGTTTCCTTTTGAAGTTTCATGTGTAAACAACCATGTTTTTATTACTAGTATGATGAATGAGTCTAGACTGTGGCATTTACGGTATGGGCATTTGAATTTCAATGGCATGAAGGTGTTGGGTCAAAAAAGCATGGTATTTGGACTACCTAAAATTGTTTCGCTTAGTATGTGCGAAGGGTGTATTTATAGGAAGCAGTGTAGGCAGTCATTTCCTGTTGGAAAAGTATGGAGAGAATCTTATTATCTTGAATTAGATCATGCTGACTTGTGTGGACCTACGAGAACTGAATCAATCGGTGGAAGTCAATATTTTCTTCTATTTACGGATGATTTCAGTCGAATGAGTTGGGTGTATTTTTTAAATATAAATCAAAAGCAATAGAAAGTTTTAAGAAGTTTGAGGCTATCATAGAGAAGCAAAATGGCAGTAGTATAGTGATACTTCATACAGACAGAGGTGGTGAGTTTCTATCTAAAGAATTTACTACATTTTGCAAGGAAAATGGCATTTGTAGGCAACTCACTACTACTTACACTCTGGAGCAAAATGGTGTCGCTGAATGGAAGAATCGAACAGTTGTGGAGACGGTAAGGAGTTTACTCAAAGGAAAGGGCCTTCCTAACTAGTTATGAGTTGAAGCAGTTGTAACAGCAGTTTATTTGCTGAACATTTCTCTTACAAAGGATGTGCTGAATCAGACTTCGTTTGAAGCTTAGAATGGAATGAAGCCTCAGGTGAGCCACTTATGTGTTTTTAGTAGTATTACCTATGCTTTGGTTAATTCTCAAATGCGTAGTAAGCTTGATAAGAAATCTGAAAAGTATGTCTTTATTGGCTATTGTCAACATTCCAAAGCATATACGCTATTTAATCCTGTTAATGGCAAAGTGATTATTAGTAGAGATTTGATTTTTGACGAAGATGCAAGTTGGAAATGGGATGGAAGTACTACTATTTCAAAAGTGTAGATAGTGTCAGAAAATAAAGCAGTAGATTCAACTTCATCATTGCCTTCAACGCCTTTGACTCCAACACCTTTGACTCTGAGCAATGGAAGCAGAGGTTCTACTTCAAATTCAGCCACTCCATCCTCGACTCCAAGTGGTGGAGATTTTCTTATTGCCCCAAACAGCAGCAGTCCTTCTTCGTTAGATGGATCTTCTCCAAGAAAGTTCAAACTTTGAGTGAGATTTATGTAACATGCAATTTTCCTTTATTTGTTTCAGATCCAACATGTTTTGATGAAGTGATAAGCAAAAAGGAATGGTTTACTACAATGAAAGAGCAAATTTTGGCTATAAAAAAATGATACATGGGAATTGGTGAACTTACCTGAGGGGAAGAATGCTATTGGATTGAAATGGGTATTCAAGACAAAATATCATGTTGATGGTAGCATTCAAAAGCACAAGGCTAGATTGGTGGTAAAAGGGTATTTGTAGCAGCAAGGTGTAGATTACGACAAGACCTTTTCTCTAGTTGCTCATTTCGAAACAGTGAGAACGATTTTAGCATTAGTTGCTCAATTGAAGGGGGTTGTTTGATGTCAAGTCTGATTTCTTAGATGGTGAACTAGAAGAGGATGTTTTCGTTCACCAACTAGAAGGGTTTGTGGTTAGTGGCAAAGAAGAGAAAGTATATAAGTTTTAAAAGGCTCTTTATGGATTGAAGCAGGCTCCAAGGGTATGGTACAGTAAGATTGACTCTTACTTTTGTAAGAGTGGCTTCGATAAGAGTGAAAATAAGCCCACTCTCTACTTAAAGGAGGAAGGTAAAGATGACTTCCTTTTAGTGTGCCTTTATGCTGATGATATGATATATATAGGTTCATCTTACTCTTTTATAGTTATTTTTAAAGATTGTATGATGAGAACGTTTGAGATGATGGATTTGGGATTGTTACATTACTTTCTTGGGTTAGAAGTTCAGCTAGGTGATGATGGGCTCTTTATTTCACAAAAGAAATACGCTACTGATCTTCTTGAGAGGTTTAACATGTTGAATTGCAAGGTGGCAGCCAATCCAATAAACGTGAATGAGAAATTGAAGCTTGAAGATGGTACCACAATGGTTGGCACAAGAACTTTCAGAAGTTTAGTTGGTGCACTGATTTATTTGACTTATACAAGACCAGATATTTCATTTTCTGTTGGTGTGGTCTTAAGGTTTATGCAAAATCCTTCAAAGTACCATCGTGGAGCAGTAAAAAGAATCTTGCATTATGTAGCAGGAATAGTTAATTTTGGAATATGGTATACCCAAGTGTCTAAGTTCAAATTACTTGGTTTCACTAACAGTGATTGGGCAGGTTCTCTAGATGATCGTAAAAGCACTTCTGGTAGCATCTTTTTTCTCAGTTTTGGAGCAATCTCTTGGAACTCAAAGAAGCAGGCCATAATAGCATTATCATCATTTAAGGCAGAATATGTTGCTGCAAGTTCAGCAGCATGTCAAACAGTTTGGTTAAAGAGATTGCTTGAAGATCTTTAGCAGAAGCAGGAAGGAGCAACTGAAATTTTCTGTGATAACAAAGCAGCAGTAGCAATGGCCAAAAATCCAGCATTCCATGGAAGAAAAAAGCATATAGAAATCAAATGTCACTTCATTCGGGACATGGCTACTAAAGGAGTAGTGGTGCTAAAATTCTGTAGTTCTGAACAACAAGTTGGTAATGTTCTTACCAAATCACTTGCTAGTGGAAAGCATGACTTCTTCAAAACTTAACTTGGTGTGACCAACTTTGAACCAAGGGGTTGTTGAAATGTGATTCCAAAGCTGTAGCGCTACTCTCTTAGTTTTTGAACAAGTCCTAGCTAGTTTATGGTAATTTGTTATTAATGTCTGTCGTGGTCTCTAGTTAGTAGCAAGTTAGTTTTTAGTCATGGTCCATGTTTATGTTTCAGTTGAGCTTTTATAGAAGTCAGTTGTGTATTTGTATCCTATATATAGGAACCTTGAGTCTTTATGTTTACTGTAATTTTGAGCAATAAAATTTCTATTTATCTACAGCTTTCCCATCAATTGCTTTTGCAGATTTCTGTTTTAGTTATAGATCCAACAATTTTTACACTACATGGGAGCTTGATTGGTAATCTTATATCAAATCAAACACAATGTTAAATATGATATTTTGAAAAGAGCATAGGTCTCCCCATCTATTTCTAACACGTAGTAGCTACTCCTATTTTCTCATTCCACAAATATTGAAAGCAAATATAAGTAAGACCAAACATATAAAAAAGTTATGGTAGAAGTCGACCATATTACAATATATTGTATAATGGTGGTGTGGAAATCATGAGATTGAGGGATTTCTTTCTATTTTGGTCTTCCTAAATTGGAGGCAATCTCTCCTAATTGTATCCTATAGATGGGTCTCTTTCCTAAATTAGAATCCTATTTGTACATTATAAAACTCTATATCTTACTCAAAAAAGAAGAAGAAGAAGAAATATCATAGTAGTCATTCTTTCCAATGGAAGAAGGTTGAATTAACCGAACCACATAATTCACTGTGTCATCTTCAATGACTGACGCCACCAGCAGATTCATTCCCTTCGAAGCTCTCGATAACAACAGGGAGGTGTCCCTGGTGACTGTTGTCACTTGCAACCAACTATAAAGAAAAACAAATTCCTGCAACACAAATTAATGTTGTAGTGGAGAGTAGGGATCGTTCCCATGAAGAATTCAGACATTAGCAGTTACGCAATAAAATGGGTTTTAAATTGTGAATTAAACAGAATTTACTTGGAATACGAAATTGAAAAATAACTAATTGCAAAATAATTATAATCTAACAATCAGTAGGAACAAATCCCAGTTTCTGATCTCCTTCATTATTAAACTTGCATTAATCATGGACACTAAAAATAACCAATTTATTAGTTAAGTATTCGTCGTGGTAAATTTCTTTACCTATTTTCTCTTATGTTTAGTTAACCAAAGCATGTATTTGAATTAACCCATATTAATTAATAACCTGGATACAATTTCAAATTTAATTAATTAATAGCTTTAAGAATCAAGAAAATCAATGAACTACACAACATATATACGATGTATATTTAGCCTAGACAATTATTTTTCCTAAAATCATATCCCTAACATAGTAGACAAAAATCTTAGTCGCTACTGATTAAAAGAATTGAACTTCAATCTGTTTAATCTAGTGATTAATTGAATAAAATCATAAACTTGTTACGCACGTAGCTGTAAAATCAAACAATCAAATAATAATCTAAAAAATAATTCGTACTTGACTAATAAATAGATTGAAATAAAAAACGAAAGTCTCACAACATTTAAAGTTCAATAACTAGGATTCTGTAAACTAAGAAATAAAAGTTTAGTTACCCAATATCATAATTTTTCCTAAGTATTTGAGACGGTCATAGACGTTATTGTGGTTTGATTTCTATTTGAAACTATCATGGGCATTAGGATTGTCGTGGGCGTTGCTTTTCTCTCCTTTTCATGCTACTCCTCTTCTCTCTGTCGTAAGCCCTCTATTCTCCTCTTTTCTTTACTGTAGCTTTAATGGGACAATTTAATTATCATAGTTTTTGGTCCACCTTACTATTCATGCCTCACCACTCTCTCGCAAACTCTCTTCTTCCATCCCTCACTTCTGTTGTCCCTTTACTATTGCTTGATGTGACGAATAAAGCTTGGGATTTTTGGTCCACCACATTATTCACTTAAAACCCTACAAACCTCACGCCCTCTCTACGTTGTCATTTTCTGTTAAAGAAAAACTCCCTACCTAGTTGTGCGTCGTCGTCTTAGGGTGGGACATGTTTGCATGTTGCATTTCCTGCTTGCTTCTATCATGTTGCTGTGTTTCTTACTCAACTGCATCATTTTGTGTTTCCTTGGCAGATGTTCCTAATGTGCACTGTGTTTTGGTCTGGTTTGTTCACCACTTAATTTACTGTAGGAGGCCATGTCTAGCTAGGTTCAATGCCTGGTTCAGCTTTTTTGTCCTAAACTGTTTGTAGTTCTTTCTATTTGGTTCCAAAATATGTCTTAACATAAAATAAGATTAATTTCCATTAATTATAACTTCAAACCTCAAAAACAAAGAAAATTAACACACAAAAAGATAGAAAATAAAGACACTAACAAACTCCCCCACACTTAAGCTTTTTCTCTCCCTTGAGCAAATTAAACACGATCATCAAATTCTATCAATTTGTTTTCAAAGAAACCAAGTGCATGCAATCATTCAAACTTTGGCCAATTGAATGTCAAGCTACTACACACATCATGTTTAGTTTTCATCTGTGTACATAAACAAACTCAACTTATGAAACTATCATTCAAAGATAAGCATAAACTCTCAAAGTATTTTCCTCACAGAATTCACTCATTTCACTTAAGGGTTTATAGGTTGTGTTTCGCTCAAAGCTCCTTATAGGAAATCACATTACCATAGGCTTGCAAATTCACCAATTCTCTTCTACAGTGATTACATGCTGAAATAGATTAAAAGGGCTTTATTTGAGGTTATAATGGGGCTAAGGTTAAGGTGAGTCAAAAGGGTTTTGAGGAGTTCTTCACAAGCAGTCATAAAGCACTAAATATTCAAAGGGATAACAAAATGTGTTTCTGAGAATTACATGTAAAAAAAACTAACTACTCAAAAATTATTATTGCTACTATACTTGACCCTTTTCTTTTTCTTTTTTTCTTTTTTTCTTTTCTTTTGTTTTTTTGTAATACTAAGGAAACAATAATCAGTAACAACACCTAAATACAATATGCTCTATGAGTAGAAGTAACAGTAAACTTGTCTCAGAAAAAATATAGTCAAAATTCTCAAAATTAGCTAATTTAGTACTTTATTAAACTTGTGAATAGGTAAGGCTAACGGGGTTTGATGTTTTATAATGATGTGTTTTCTTTAAGGCACAAAAGGGGTGGAGGCTCAAAGGTGTTTGCAAGGGTAAATAAGATAGGTGGGTCATCTAAGTCAAGGGTTAAAAGAAAAATGGACTTAATCATTTCTATCTTGCATGCATCTAATAGATTCAAACCAGTTCAGACCAAGTTTTGAAGGCCATCACTTAAGAGAGTATCACACACACAAAGAAATGAAATGACTTTTTGAATGGAGTCATATATGCTCAATCCTTCACATAGGCTCAATTGAAAGTCCATTATGGTTTTATGAAAAGCATAAACTTACAAAGGATTTTCCTCACGGAATTCACTTATTTCACTCAAGTGTTTATAGGTTGTGTTTCGCTCAAAACTGCCTATAGGAAATCACACTACCATAGGCTTGCAAATACACGAATTCTCTTCTAAAGTGATTACATGCTGAAATAGATCAAAAGGGCTTTATTTGAGGTTATAATGGGGCTAAGGTTAAGGTGAGTCAAAAGGGTTTTAAGGGGTTCTTCACAAGCAGTCATAAAATACTAAATATAGAAAGGGAAAACAAAATGTGTTTATAAGAATTACATGTAAAAACAACTAACAACGCAAAAATTATTATTGCTACTACACTTGATCCTTTTCTTTTTCTTAATAGTAAGGAAACAATAGTCAATAACAACAGCTAAATACAATGTGCTCTATGACTAGAAGTACCAATAAACTCGTCTAAGAAAAAATATAGTCAAAAGTCTCAAAACTAGCTAATTTATTACTTTATTAAACTTGTGAATAAGTAAGGCTAATGGGGTTTGATGTTTTCGAATGATGTGTTTTCTTTAAGAAATAAAAGGTGTGAAGGCTCAAAGGTGTTTGCAAGGGTAAATAAGATAGGTGGGTCATTTAAGTCAAGGGTTAAAAGAAAAATGGCCTTAATCATTTCTATCTAGCATGCATATAATAGCTTCAGATCG
>JAOQMP010000009.1:16895308-16911085 GCA_027563575.1 Erythroxylum pedicellare
TTAGATCATAAAGGTATCATCCTAGTTTGCCACACTCAATTTTTCCATTCATATTAGTAAGGTATTCGGTATACGTAATTGTATTCACGTGCATATGATACTTTTCGATATTGAAAGCCTTGCAGGATGGAATGATGGACTTTCGTTATCTTTGAATCAAATGTTTTGTTTTTAAACTTAGTCGATTAATACAGTAGTATAGCTTAACCGAGTTTTAAATTGTTTTCAACTTGAGTCAATATCGTAATTAAGTATTGTCTAAGGGGAAGAATGCTGAATATTTTTTACTTTTCCCATAAAGTTGGACAATATTTAATTGCATTTTTTAGTTTTTCAATTAACTTATCAGTTAAGTTACCTAATTGATCCTGATAAAGATAATAAAGTGGCACAATAAATGATCTAAATCAATGGGTCGAAATCTGGGTAGAAAATAGATCTCGATCAGTATGAACTGGACTCATATTGAGCTTGTAATAGAGAAGCCCGATATAGAAGCTATATATAAATGTTAATGTCTTCTGCAGTTGCTTATAGCATTCATAAGCATAAGAATTCTCTGACCCGTTAAGAGAAATTACGTTTTGAAAAAACTGTAGAAAGACATTGACTGTGTCCCGATGAGCGGTTCCTGTAAAGATGACGGAGGATTCGCACTCGTTTTGGCTTTGAAAAACTTGTTTGAAATTACAGAACCGAAATTAGGTATTTTCTGTATTTTTTTATTTATTGTTCTTTTACATTCGATCAAGTATACGTAACTAAGGTACCGTTACGTCTTACAGGCTAAGCATAAGATTAGTTTAAGCTATATTTCTTCAGTCTCTCTCTTCAAGTTAACAAGATTCTCATTACAGCAGGAGAACTAATGAACTATGTTCTGCCATCTCAGAGATCACAATTTTGACAGGAATAACACTTGGAAAATGCACCTTAATATAGTAATTAGTTCGAAAGCGTGGTATCCCAGTACCCTTAATCAGGACTGAATAATATGAGATGGACATACCATTTCATTATCCACCAATCTTGAATTCCCTGCATTAATCTAACCAACCGTTGAAAGATGTGGAAATGCATCCAAGATGAAATGACAATTCGTGATGTCGATGCTAATAAATGTGTGAAGGGAAGGGTATTAAACTATTTGCCAATAGAACCTCAGCAAGGATTTGTATCATAGCGATACCCAGAACCCCTAAAACTTTGTCCCTTTAACCTTCTGTTAAATATAATACTGCCTCGAACCACACCATATAAAATCATATAAGTACCAATTTCTAAGTGCTGGAGAAGGCAAACTCACACTCCAAATTCCTTATCCTTTTAAACAGAAAAAGGAAGGAAGGAAATGTTTTATCAAAAGTTCCTACCCCGCGTGTATAAAGCAAGATTAAAAAATAACACAAATTGCAAAGTGCATTTTCTTAATAAACAGGAGGAAGAAAGGCCCCTAATAAAAGAAATTATCTGCCAAACATTACGAGTTAAATCTCGGCGGCCTTCTGGAATGAAAAGCGCATCGACTGTATGAAGAATAACCGAGAGTCCACCGTGGAATTTTGCTCTAGGATAGAAAAATCAGGGTTTACTAAGCCAATAGGAATGCCACTCAAAAAGTAAAAAACAAGCCAGGAAATATGATTCTTAAGCAGTCGATAAAGACTTTTCTAGAAACAAACATTACCATACAAGTTGGTCAGAATAAAAGTTAGAAACATCACATTTTTCTTCTTTTTGCAGTTACGGGATAAACGAAAAATCTGCAGAAATTATGCAATAGGAACCACATATGTAGTTCGAATCCCCCCATATAGGGTCGTTGGGTATAAGAATTGATATGCAGAAGAGGCCATAAGACGACTGCAAAAGAAAAGGTATTTACAACCTCTTGTGCTTGTACATGAGAGATTTGCTTAAACGACAATTCTACGGGCCAAAAGAAAGAGGAGTAGTTTATATAAATTATCCTAATCTTTTGCCCCTTTTGATGTTAAACTTAGTTAAGCCTTTTAACGAGATCACTTCAATTATGTGTTGAAAAAATAAGAATCAATCGAATCATCCAATATCTGTAAACTGAAGATAACCAAGTTTTCCAGTTATAAATGCTAGGCTGCAAAAATTATCAAACACAATATTTTCTAGCCGTGATGTAAAACGAATGAGCAATTTAAGAAAGCAATGCGCGTACCTTTTGAATGTCTTCCACCAGTGTCTAATTGAACCCTTTCTTTATTTTCTGAATTCATAATTAAACTGTGCAGTATCCATTATCCAACATATAAGTAGATCAAAAAGATTAAGCAAGCGCTACAAAAGTACGTTAAAGGGGAAAAACAACCACATCAATCTTGCGCAATGGATAAGGAGCATCATCACAGACCATAGTGTGCTACTTGGCGGAATCTTCACTAATTTTCACTTTTTGCCTTCCACAATCTGAAGCGGCACTGGAATGATTGATCATTTGCGTGTGACAATTCGTTGCTTAAAGAAACCAATAAAGGTTAAAATAAAACGGTGGCAGAACCTACACACAACCTGCATTTTGTACTCTTATTGTGAAGTTTTGCAATGAGTAACTGGGGGAGGGCCCAATTCTGTTCCATAGAATGACACCCTTCACGTTTGAAGAGCGGAGGGTTACTTATTACCGCAAAAGGGCTAAATTGGACAATTATTTTCAAAAGTTCAAAAAAAAAATGTAGGATATGTGGTTTGACAAATAATTATATTATCCCTTATTTTTAAAAACTATCAAATACCACTCATGTGGATTAGTTAATATATTGTTTGATCCTTACTATCTATTTGCCATTAAAAACTCTATCTTTACATGCAAAAATGGTGTGTTAATTTTTAGGAGTCTATATGGCATATTCTTGCAACGTAGAAACAACGTTGTGTTAGGGTTAAAAGACAACGAACTAATGACCTACACGATGCTTGGTTTCATGTGGCATAATTTTTTCCAACCCACATGATGTCGTATGAAGCCAAATTGATATCTAGCTCTATCATCTCCCAAATAGAACCAGATTGTTTCTTTTCAATCAATTAGGAGGCAATTTTAAATCTCCTTTTGAGAAATAGTGAGAATAGAGTCTTGATTTTGGTAAGCCGTGGGATTGATTTCAATTCTTAGGTAACTTCCATTTCTTTTTGTTTTCTTCTAATGTAAAGTATTTGCTAGTTTGTGGAAATGGGAACGCTAGTTCTTGTTTTCTTTCGGCATGATGCATTTGCTTTGTTTAAATGAAGCTAATGCGAGTTTCTTCTGCAATCTGGTTGTTTTTTCATGATCTTATTGTTATTTCTTTCTAGTTTCGTGATTGTTAATAGCTTTCTTTCATGTTAATGCAACGATGATGACCCCAATTCTTAATTTTCAGCATATAACAGAGACTGTACTTGTGGTCATTTGCTTTTCACATTAGTTTCTAGTTCTTGTTGTGTTAATATCTATTAAGCAGATGATATAAATGATTTAGGGGAGGTCTTACCAGTGCAACAATGCATATTTCCTGAGTTTGATATAACATTAATCATAATTTCATTTTGGCTGGATTGTAATAAAGTTTTAATAGTTGAATTCATTTGCATGACAAACACAATTTGCTTAACAAACACCTTTTTTGGATTTCTAGAACAAAAATCAATTTTGCTTAACAAAAACCTTTGCACAACAAACACATTTTCCAGATTTCTAAAACAGAATTTATGAAGTTTAGACATTTTCTAGCTTATAGATTATTGATGACAAATCACTTATCAAGAATTGGAACAATTGAATTACTTTAAGGTATCACTTACTAAAATGTTGTAGTGAATTACTCGAAGGAAGAATTGGAACAACTATAGAGGGGAATTGTCATAACTCCTCAAATGAAAGAAAATGTGGTAGATGATATTGTCCTCTAAAAACAGATTTAAGGTAATCTTAGAGGAACACAGTTCTATAGTATCCGTGTGAAATGAGTTATAAGATTATTTTTATAAACTCACTTTTTGTTAGCATTATGATCTAGAAGCCAACGATTAGATGGTTGTATTCTAACAGTTATGTTCATGAATTGGAGTATTTATATCATTTTGTTTCACGAGTTTTCATTATTTAATGGATTACTCGAGGTGAGGACTTAGATTGTAGAACTTCATAATAGAAAATACTAATTACTCTGAAATGTCACTAGTTTTAGTAATTAACATGAAATATTAATTGACCAGTAAAAGATTAATGTGTGGATTAAATGATGCTGATGTTCTGTAAACCATTAGATAAGAAGCTATCAGTTCAATCACACAGATGCATAATAGAGATTATGGTATTGGACATACCTTAAATGAAACATTATTAGAATTGTGTTTATGTCATTAATGTTTTATACATGTCTTGAATTCTATGGTATGAGATGTTTATTTTCTTACATGAGAAATGTGTATTTGTTGGTATTGTTCAACACTAACCGTAACAGGTAACTATACAGATAACGCCACAATATGTGTGACTTGTGTGGAGGATAAATGTTCATCAAGAATAATGTGGTCCCTCATATACAATATATGTGATAATATCTATAGGGCCCTTGATAAAGTAATATTGTATGCATGCAATATGATTAAGGAGTTAGTCATATTTATGATTTACTTTGGGATTAAAAAAAATAAATTGCAAGAATGACATATTCTAATCTTGTATTTATTCAGGATATCATGTGATAAGAGAACTGAGATGGGCAATTATTGCTTTGGGATCATGATTTGTGTATGATACTTATCATCTATGTCATTTGAGAAATTATAATATATTTTGCTAGATACCTCTTATGATTTATGGAATAAAAGGAGTTTTAATTATATTTTCAACATGACATATATTTGATTAAAAAGGAAGTTATTCTACTATATCATATGGAGACATGAATACGATGATAAAATTAATTATAAATGTTATAATTATTTTAGTCATCCTATGGTATTAGAATTAATGTTATTGGATAACAAATTTAATCCTAGATAAATTTATTAGATATGCATGACATGTCATATAGATTTATTACTCAACAAAATAATGCAGATTATTATAAGTGTATGGTAGTTAGGTCAAATGTTTTGTTATTTTGAAGCATGAGATTAAACATAAATGGCAAAGTGGTAATTAAATGGACGATTAACATAGCCAACCATGGAGAGGAAGTTACTCACCGTAAGTTGTCAGATGAAGTGGCAATTAGGATAAGTTTAAAGCATCATGAGTAATTGATCTTTACTTGTTTGTTTCATAACTTTGTTTCTACAGGGATTATTGAGATAATTCAAGAGGCATGACCACTCTAATTTTGTCTCTAAATATAAGATGATTTTTGTAAAAACCTAACCTTTCTTCCCAACTGCCATTTTTTATTATCTCAAATTAGCTTTGCCATTTAGCTCATATGTTGGGTAATCAATCACCTATTAAATAGTTTAATTTGGGGATTTTCTAGGATCAAAGTTAGGCCATAAAGCACCATCTAGCGTTAGGAAATATTGGTTCTCTAATCAATCTTTGGTGAAAACCTTGGAGTGCATCTCATTTGGTACAAGGAGACACAAATCGAGCAAGCCAACATCAAGGTCGAGAGTAGGGAGGTGGAGACGAGACCAAGGTGGTGTTTGCTTCAACCCTACACCTCAAGTTCCCTTCTATTTGGTTTAGAGACTACATTTTAGGTATAATGATTTCTATGCTTTAATTTGTGCTATTTCAGATTAAGAATTGATTATAGGACTAGATCATTTGGTTTCTTATTGTTCTAAAAATTTTATTTTTCACAACTTGAGTCAATAATCCACACTTTTTCCTTAACCTAGGAACTGACGCTTCAAAGCTAATTCTTTTTAGAAAAATTGAAACTGACCTAGTTATTAAATATTGTGTTCATCTGTTAATAAGTTCTCGACCAACCACCTTGTCTAATTGTTTGTTTACTTAGATTGTTTGTCTATATAGTGGGTTGTAAAGCATATTAATCAAATTACTTGAACAATATTTTATACTTGATGCAATAAACACATATGGGATATATTGTCTTTTGATTTTACAATATTTTGCTTCTTTTGTTTTCCTAGATAATTATACTAATGGTAATTTACATTATCTATAACTTTGTGTAGCTAAGTACTAGTATATCTAGGGTGAAGATTAAGATGATGTGTATAAATAATTGATGGTTTATTATTACCTAGCAATGATGTACTAGTTAGCGAATGTATAATGGTCTAGTTGAATTCAACTACGGTCAATCAAAGTTTCCATTGTAATGTGCGTGTTGGTTAGAAATTCTTTGTGCATTGCTTTTGTGTTTACAACATGATCAGTTTGCATTGTCTTCTTATTCCTTTATATCCTAATAATGATAAACAATTAGTCATACACTACCACCAAGATCAATCAATATGAACTATTAAAGGAACTCATACAACATTTGCATAATTACATAAGTTAGCAATATATTAAATTTACATATATTTGGTATTACAATTGCATAATGTGATGTTTGCTTTTGTTGTACATTTTGTTTAAGAAATGGCAAATACTTCAAATCCCAAAATTAGGTTTGAGTAATTTTATACATAGTGCTTTAGATTTAAACTAGAAATGGTATATGAAGGTGGAGAGAAAGATTTTTTTAGTTGTAAGGTAGATAAGATTACCTTCGTTGATTTTACGCTTAATGGTAAGAGGTTAGGGTATGGAAAAGTGTGGGATTTTACCTATAAATTTCCATTTGAGTCCTTTAAAGATGGTTTGAGGCCATTATAGAATAACAATGATGTAAAGAGCTTGATTGGTGTAATTGAAGCAAGAAAAATAAATATAGTAGGGGTGTTTATGGATAGGGAGAAGTACCTCAAGTTAAGCCAAATTACTGACCCAGAGGTTGATATTCTAATTAAGGTAATTAGAGATGATGATGATGAGGAAGGTTTACCAACACCCACAAATACACCAGTTGCAGCACCCACATACACACCCTCAAATCAACCCATTTCAAAAACATTTAAAGTTGAATATGGATATGAAGCATCAAATGATTCAAATGACCTATTATACTACGGAAGCTAATCAATAGATGATCAGTGACTTAGGATATTAAAGTGAAGAAATTCCTAATGATATCTATGGATATGCTACAGAAGCAAGGTTACCTGCTATAAGTGAATGGTGTATTGGTATTGAGAATATTAACTTAAGTGATGATGGTGATGGTGATGGTGATATTAGTAGCCCAGAAGTTGGTGCTAATAAGGAGAGGAATAAGAAACCTAAATATCCACACTTTTTCTCTCCTGGTTAGATGATGAGAGACTTATTTTGAAGTAAGGAAAGATATTTAATTACGTTGACATATTTAGGAAAGCTTTGAAAAACATGAGTATTTTTATGAGATTTGACTATGTTTTTATAAAGAAAGAAAGGCTAAGAGTTACTGATATGTGCTTAATTAATTGCATAATTATTTCATAATGCTTAGCAATTAATGACACGAAATTACTTAAGATACTCACTTTGACTCATATGTCATTTTAGGCACAATTCATAAGCAAAGAAGTTAAAGTGAGTCGAAAGCACAATATTTTGGCCATTTTTTTAAGATTCACAATCCTTTGTCTTCTTAGAGCAAGAAGAAGAAAAGAAAATGAAAAGAAATGAAGAATGAAGCATTAAAATGTCTCATAGTCATGTTGGAAAAGTTGCACAACCATGAGTGTGTGTGTGTCATGGTTGTGCAAGAAGATGCATGAGCGTGAGTTATTTCATGCCCATACATCTTTTTTACATACAAGGGACATGGAGCATAAAACACACAGCTAAGGAGAATATGCATGTGGCAGGTCGGCAGAGACCAAAACGTGCCAATATAGTGGGAAACAAGGAGACCAAAATGACAATGCAGAAACACGACCAAGGAGTAGGAAACGACGACGTGCAAACATTGGATATGAGACATTGAAACGCACAATAAGGGATGTCCAAGAAGAATAAAACACAAACCAAAACAACAACATAGCAATGTCCAAAGAGCAGCCTAAAACACATAAGTTTGGGAAAAGAAGCAACGAGGGTTTTCGGAAGTGTTGCTTTCAAATAAAATAAAATAGAGAAGACAGGCGTGGTAGAGTGGTTTTTCAAAGGGACATTTTTTGGGTTGAAGGTCATCTTTGGGGAGAGCTCTTGGGCAACACAATGAAAAGAGGGCTAGATAACCTAATGCTAGTTCGAAAGCGACATCGACGTCAATAACCCAGTTAAGTGTATTTTTCCATTGTTTTATTGATTCTTTCTCTCTTTATAAATTGTTTATGTTATTTGATGTGTATGGATTTGGGTATTGTGAAAAGATAATTTTAATGTGTTGATTAGATCGTTTATTTACAAACCCGTTGCTAGAATTTCAATATAATTTGTAATTGTTATATTTGAAATCATATGTAGCGATTAATGATTCGTAATCATTAGGGATAACATAACTTAGGTTAAATGACGCATCGTATGTGATTGTTTCCTTAATTAATTGATTTTCCTAATTATTAATGTTACTGCCTAATTGAATCTAGAGATCGTATCCTAAGTTATTTAGTAGTTAGGTTTAATTAATGATAGTATTATGATTAACATTACCTAAGGCAAAACTCGGGTTAATTATTAACCCACAATTAATAGTTCAAAGAGAGGTAAGAGAATAACAAATCAATAAAATATGTTTAATTAGAGTGTAGGTCGGGATTGAATCAAAGAACCGGATCCCTACTAAATTCTCCACTTTTATCATTTTTTACATGTTTTCTTTAAATTGCTTTTGTTGGATAGTTTAGCTTTATTTTATTTTCTTATTTCTAGAAACAAAACTCCCTAAACCTAAATACCGATTAATTTCATTTCAACAACTTTACACACTCTCTTTGTGGGATGAACCTAGACTCACTACTAATATAGTTGTAGTCTAGTTTATTTTGACTAGCGTTACAATGCACTATCAGTTACTGCAGTAAGTAAAAAGAAATGTGGATAAAGAATTCATGTAAGCCTTACACAAGATAAGAATGCATTTTAGATTAAGACATTTTATAACTATCATTCTTATAGGATATCACTTGATAGTAAAATAGTTAATTATAAGCATATTGTGCATAAATGTTTAACACACTTCAAAGACTTTCCTAGTTAGCATAAATCTGGGATAAAAGAGGTTTTTTTAAAAGATTAGTAGCAAGAGATTACGGACATCAAAGCATATATAGTTAAAAGGTACTTCTCGGCAATGATGGAATATAATAAGGTAGTTTGTTATACATCAAATCCCCTAAAGGTGTGTTTTAATTCATTCTACATATGCTTTGAACAAATAAAATCTTGGTTTATTAATACTAGCAGACTAATAATATATATTAATGGTTATCAATTGAAGCACGCTATGGTGGACAATTACTAACAATCATTAAAATGAATCCAAATTATAATATTTTTGTTCGGTTAGGCTATTGCACGAGTTGAGAACAAAGAGAGCTGGAAATGATTTTTGGGATCCTTATTCAATGATATTGGCAATGATATATCGTATGTATTTATGATTGACAGACAAAAGGTATCACAATGAAATATTCTTAATGTAAATTTAATATTTCCCCTTATTTCTTACTAGATCATAACTTTATCATGTGATGTAGGGTCTACAAGAATTGTTTAAGTACCCACATTTTGGCCATTGTTATTGCTTTAGGCATTTTTAGGCTAATTTATAAAGCAAGTATAAACTGCCAATTGTGCACAAGGACTAGAAGTGAAGTATTACTTCAAATTGCACATAACAAGGCTATAAGTGACAAATGAGCAAGATATAGAGCCTGAACAAGGATGCACATGATTAGTTAGCTAATATTCCTGAGAGGAGATGACGTAGACATGCATTTGATAGATGACATAAGAGTGATTTGTTGTCAAACAAAATCATAAAGTGTTTCAATACATACTTGAGGAATACATGAGACAAACCAATCTTGACTTACTTTAAGGTAATTAGAAGAGCTCTTGTGAAAAGATTTACTTAGAAGAAGTAAGGGATAATTGCTTACAATGATAAGATATGTCTTAACAATATGTCAAAGCTAAAGAAAAATAAGAAGGAGGCTACAAATTATTTGGCTCATTTTGTAGGGAATAACATCATTTGCATTTCATACCTATTTGCAAAAATGTTATCAATAACTTAACATATTTATATAAGTGATGAGAAAATTGAAATTAAGCATTATAATCATGATTATCATATTGTGAACCTTCGAACAAATGAATGCACATGTGGGAGATGGGAGTTAATTGGGATCCCTTGTAGCCATGTCATTTCAATTTTTCTTTTTTTTAGAGAGAGAGAGAGAGGAGATCCTAAGGATTATATGTACAAGTACTACATGAAGGAGGTATATATAAGGTGTTATTAGAAGAGCATTAATCTAGTATTAAGTAAACAATTATAACCCATACATGAAGAAGAGCATGGATAGAAGATCAATCATCCCCATATATGGAACGAGCTGGAAGGCCAAAGAGGAAGAGAATAAGGTGAAGTAAATCACTTGTTAATATAGAAATCATGTATAATATGTAAAATACACAAGAAGAGGGGTTGAATTGTGTTAAATTGACTAAGATATTAATCTTTAAAATCTTCTTGATTTTTTTGACAAATTCAGATGATTACAAAACAACGCACTTAATTTGATGAGTAATGCAACAACGGAAGTTAGTATCTATTCTTCTAGCAACAAGAAAATTAAGGAGGTAAGAGTTAGAGAATATGACACTGCGATTTATAATGGTTCACCCTTAACCTTGGGCTACGTCCAGTCCTCAGAGTTCGTATGAGATTTCACTATCTCCTTCAACGTTACAAGTATTATTTCTACACTTGCATAGCCTCTTCATGCCTCTTTCACAAAGTATTCTTTATCTGCTTCCTTAGCCTTTTTAGGCTCTAGCCTTTCTTTCACTCGAAAAGATATTGTTTGAGCTTCACGTTACAAATGTATTTGCTCTGTTTCTTTCTTTCTTTTCTCTCATAATATTTTTCACAGCATGAGCACTTGAGCATAGAATTTCTCTAAGTATGTTTTGTACATTCAGAATTCTCCCCTTTTTCGTTAAGTTTACTAGTATAACTAATATTTATAACCTTAATCTCCAACAGTTTTCTTTGAGAAATCTGCTTGTAGAGTCTTCTAAAGTTTGTTATTAGTTGAGTTTTGTAACCAACTCCAACTACCTGACGTTCTAATACATTCTTTAATTACATCATCTTGCATAGATTCATATGCTTCGTCTGGTGTCTTAGACTTAAACAATTCGTCTGATTCATCTTAGACTCTTTGGCTTATTTAGCTTTTACTTAAGTATCGTCTTGATTTGATGATTTGTGCCACTTACATTTATCTGCGCACTTAACAAATTCATCAAAACATTTCACACACTTTTATTATTATTATTATTATTTGACTTTCATCAAAATCAATAGAACAACTGAAGTCTTCTTACCGTAACAATCTCCCCCTTTTTTATGAAAACAAATAATCATAATATTAGAAGATAAAAATAATATTCAAACAAATAAAGCAAGATATACAATGATAAACAAAAAAAATCTAATTTCTAATTCTCTTTTCTACTATTCTCCCCCTATTTGTTAGTAATAAAAAAGGTAGTTCATTTTAGAAACTTCAAATTTTCAGAATATATTTGTTGAATATCAGTGTAGATCGTCTTGAGGTCTTCTTCTATAGAAACACGCAGAAGTGTTATTTCCTTATAAAGATCACCCACTGCATCACCTAGTTCATCAATGTTAGTATTAATTTCCTTAATATTTTTAGCTAAGGCTTCCTGAACCTCCGGATGCTTATGACTAGAGTTAGTCCATTTGATGAAATTCTTCAAGAGCTCCGAATTAACACTATCATCTTGTAATATTTCACTAAGTAGATGAATGTGTTCAAAGACAGATGGCTGTCTAGGTGAATCGTCTAATTCTGTAATTTTAATTTGAGGTAATTTGTAAATCGGTTTCCCTGGAAGGTTTTAAATAGTTTTAACTGAAGGAATGAAACCTAAGGGTTTGAAATGAATGAGCAAATGCACAAAAGTTTCTAGGTTAAAATCGATACATTCAATTGTGATACTTTTGTACCTTCCTTTTGATATTATGCCAACTACCTTGAAGCTATCGCCTTTAGTAGATGCTCTAAAATTACTTCTTGATTCCCTTGATATATGATGTGATACATAGATACCTACAGGTTGAGCTACATGACATACATTGTCTATATTCTTCACTGCCATTTGAATCTCTATTTTTGTGAGATCATCTTCTCGTCTTTTAGGAAACTTCTTCTTCTTTCATTTTTCTTTGCTAACTACTAGTGCTGGACGTTTAAGATGTACATCTGGTACAATCTTGATTATTATTCTGCTTGTCACTGGATAGATTGTATAAGGATCTTTCATAATCTTCAATGGATATGGTTCTGCCTTTTCAACTCGTAGAATACTATATAGTCTTCATTCTTTAGGGCTTGTAAGATGTATCGTCTGATCATTTACTGTTATAGTTTCAACTTGGACCTTAACTTTCTGTTTAGAAGTTTCTTTGATGATAATTGAACCTCTATTACGATCAGGTGTTAATTCTTCTATGACCTTCATCTTCAAATCTTCTTTCTTTATCGGTTAAGGAGGGTTGTAAGTTACTAGCTGCTGTTCTTTTCAACAATCTGTGTCTTTTGTGATTGGAGAGTCTCAGCCTTCCTCTTTAAAGACACTTGGTGAGTTGGTTGTTGAACCTTGCTTTCCTTCTTCTTTGGAAACGTCTTAGCTTGTATTGGCTCATCAGATGATCGTTCAACCTTTACCTCTGTTGATATTCTTCCAGACGATCGAGGTTTTTCTTGTATTTCAGACGAAGCATTTTCTTTCCTGCTTCGTCTTACTAAAAGCTCCCCCTTAGACTGTGCTTTCGGTGTGAAATCTACATCCGCTTCTGCTTCAGTCTTGATCCTCATTTTGTGAATATTGGAGACATTGATAACACTCTTAACATTCATCTTTACTTTGTTTCTTCTATCAAGTAGGATTCTAGATTCTTTGAAGAATCTTGTTAACAGCATATCGTAAGGTAAAGAACCACTCTTCGGATGATAATCCTACCTAGTCTTTATCATGTACTTCAAAATCAAGAACGAAAGATTAACAAGTTAGTGAGTGAGTAGATGAAATAGAAAATGTTCATCATTCATTCTCACCATGTCCTTTGATCTTGCTCTTCGTAGGATACAATAGAGAAGAAGTGAGTGAAGAACCCTAGCCTTCAGAATGAGGGTTGAAGACTTCTTGGCTCCTGGATTACTAGATCCATATAGTTTTCGATTGATGTTGGCTTTGTCTATATGACTTTGAGCGATCCAATATGTATTGTTAAACAATTTTGCTCCTTCATTTGGACACCCAATAGCTTTCACAATAGAATCTTGTGTAATCATTACCGACAACCCATCTACCATCGATACCAAGGTGTTGTCTACCACCTTCGCATTCTTCCAGAAGTCATATATTTCATTCAAATACACCGTCTCTTGGATGTTGAAGAAATTCTTCCATTTGCTTCAATCTCAGGTTCAATATTCATCTGATCATTCTTCAGAGATGTGAAATCGACGAGTCTTCTATAGACAAGAGATTTCGACATTTTTTAATATGCAAAAGATAAACACTAAACATAGAAATGTATTTCTCTTAAAGAAGCAAGGTTACTATATAGAAAAAATTGAGAGAAAGATATGAAATGAGAATGATTTGATGTTTAGAACAGAGGGTTGGACCGTCTTTGTTGAGAGCACTTTGAACAAGTTGGTTTCGAAGTTTTTCAAGAAAATTCTAGAGTGTAAGGTGTTACAGATTTTGAGATGATTTCTTTTATATATACTATTGAAAAGTTACCGTTTGTAACTTTTTTTAACTGATCCATCGGTAATCATGAAATTGAAACTACCGAGTGAAAGTTACAGTTACTATTTAATCTGAAAACTTATGACTTTTTAGCTTCTTCAGGATGAATCATCTGGATCATGGAGTTTCAGACGAATGGTCATTTAACATCACCATATTTAGGTTTCGTCTGATTTCCTTGAATCCGTCTTCACTTAAAGGTTTGGTGAAGATATCTACCTATTGTTGATTCGTCTAAACAAATTATAGATTGATGATCCCTCTCTGTACATAGTCTCTTATAAAATGATGTCTAACTTTAATATGCTTTGCCCTTAAGTGTTGTATTGGATTCTTTGAGAGATTAATGGCACTTGTTTTGTCATAGAAGATTGGAATCTAATCTTCTTGGATAGAATAATCCTTTAACTGATACTTTATCTATAACATTTGTGAACAACAGCTTGCAACTGACATGTATTCAGCTTCTACAGTAGATAGAGCAATTGAACTTTGCCTCTTACTTGACCAAGAAATTAAATTATGACCAAGAAAGTGACAACCTCTACTTGTACTCTTTCTATCAATCCTATCTCCAGTATAATCAGTATCACAGTATCCAATTAACCTGAAATCTTTACCTTTCTCATACATTAAGCAAAGATCAGTAGAATATATCAAGTATCTCAATATTCTTTTAACAGTAATATAATGAGATTCTCTAGGATCTGCTTGAAATCTTGCACACAAAAATACATTAAACATTATATCAGGTCTACTTACAGTTAGGTAAAGCAAAGAACCAACAATTCCTCTGAAAATAGTTTGATCAATCTCTTACTAACTTCATCCTTAGTTAAGACTATTGAAGGATGCATAGGAGTTGACATTGGTTTAACATTTTCCATTTTATATTTGACTAAAAGTTCTTTGATATACTTTTGTTGATGAACAAAAATCTTTTTTTCAGTTTGCTTAATTTGTAAACCAAGAAAGAACTTTAATTCACCCATCATACTCATTTCGAATTCACTTTTCATAAGATTTTCAAAATTTGAACATAATTTTTTAGAAGTTGCACCAAAGATGATATCGTCTACATATATCTGTACAATGATAAAATCATTTTTAATATTTTTCCTAAATAATGTTTTATCTATTTGACCTTTAATAAAGTCATTTTCAATCAAAAATGAACTCAGACAATCATACCAAGCACGAGGTGCTTGTTTTAATCTATACAAAGCTTTATGAAGTTTATACACATAATCTGGGTTATCAACTCTTCAACAGATTTAGAAACAAGATTATAAACTCTATAAGCTTTAGAAGTAATTGAATAACCTAGAAAAATTCATGAATTGATCTTAGAATCAAATTTATCCAAATTTTCTTTTGTATTCAAAACAATGCATTTGCAACCAAAAGGATGAAAGTAAGAAATATTTAGCTTTCTTCCCTTTCATAATTCATATGAAGTTTTATTTAAAATAGGTCACAAAAATACTCTATTTTGAATATAACAAGCTGTATTTACAGCTTCTGCCTCGAAATACTTAGGAAGATTCATTTCACATAGCGTAGTCCTTGCCATTTCCTGAATCGTCCTGTTCTTTCTCTCTACAACTCCATTTTATTGAGGAGTTCTAGGAGCAAAGAAATTATGGAAAATTCTATTCTCTTCACAAAACTTTTTGAATTTTTCATTTTCAAATTCTCGACTATGATCACTCCTAATTTCAGAAATAGAAATTCCTTTT
>JAOQMP010000009.1:16920523-16932078 GCA_027563575.1 Erythroxylum pedicellare
ATTGAAAGATCATCTAGAAATAGAATTCTTCATTAAGAGCATTTGAGATTAACCATTATGGTCATTGGGTTGGATTTGATTTTAGTCTAGGAAACTAGTTTAAAAATTGGAATCAACACGTCAATTACTTCGAAAGAATTAATCGATAAGAGTGGGTTAATGTACTTAGATCAGTATTTTATTTCATAAGGATGGCATAATTTCTTTTTTGGGATAAATTCCTAGAATATTAGGTTAAATTCTATTAATTATGTATTGATATTTCTTTTACAAATGAACTTTCATATTCAATTGGTTAGCAAATTTAGAAGGTATAAATTTAGTACTTTGACTTAGTCCTTGTGGATCAACATTTGATTGCTTCAACTAAACCCGTATACTTGCGAAACTTATCAAGTTTTTGGTGGCGTTGCTAGGCACTTGCATCAAATATTGAATTTTTCTGAACAAAGTTGACTAAGCTTTACTTAATTCTATTCTAGTTATAGGTTTATTTGTATATTCTTTGTAAATAAGTTTGTTCACTCTCATTTGTGATTCTCGTGCAGCGGTGAATTGAGATTTATATGCAATATATTTTCACAGCCACATTTGATCCTGAGATCGATAGAACATACCACAGGAGAAAGAGACAGAGGTTTGTTGATAAGAAGAAGCTGACAACTGCCAGTAGTAGCAATACAATGGCAAAAGGAGTAGGATCATGACTCTGTGATTATGTAAAGATGGGAGTTCAAGAAAACACTTCGGGGATTTAGAATCCAAATGTGGAAGCAAATAATTTCAAGTTAAAACTAACTCTTATCTCTATGGTGCAGCAGTCGAAATTTGGAGGGTCACCTGTTGAGGATCCAAATATGCATTTAACAATCTTCCTTGAAGTTTGTGTCACTCTAAAAATGAATGGAGTCACCCCCAATGCCATTCATCTTTGCCTTTTTCCCATTCTCTTTAAGGGATAAGCCAAGAGTATGGCTTCATTCACTTCCAGCTGGATCTATTACTACATGGGATCAACTCTCCAGGACGTTCTTAGCCACGTATTTTCCTCTAAGCAAAACGGTGAATCTCAAAAATCAAATCTCAACATTCACATAAAAAGATGATAAGACGTTGTATGAAGCCTGAGAGTGTTATAAAGATTTACTTCGATTATGTCCATACCATGGCTTACCAATTTAGATGGTCTTTTATAACTTCTATAATGAATTACTCCAGTCAATAAGGGTGTTAATCGATGCTGCAATTGGTGGAGCAATTTTGAATAAAACTTATACTGATGCATACAATCTCATTAAAAAGATGGCTCTCAATAACTACAAATGGTCCAATGAACGAGGAGTAGCTAAACATACTTTAGGTAAGTATGATGTTGATGCGCTTACTATACTTTCTACTAAATTCGATGTCATGACTCACAGGTTAGATCATTTGAATGTTAATTATGTGAATGCTAGTAGTCCTACTTCTACATGTGAAATTTGTGGTTTTGTTGATCATGTGTCTGTTAATTGTCAAGTTAGTAGTGCTTTTGCTAAAGATCAGGGTAGTGACCAAGTTCATGCCATTAACAAATTTAACCCTAGACCTCAATTTGACCCACAATCAAACACTTACAACCCAGGTTGGAGGACCAATCCCAATTTCTACTGGAGGAATAACCAAAACCCCCTATTTTAGCCAAACATTAGACCACCTCCTGGATTTCAAAGACCTTCCAATCCACCAGGACCTCTAAAATCAAACCTAGAAAGTATGATGGAATCTATGTTACTAGCCCAAAGACAACAAGAAGAAACCATCAAGCAATTATCCTCTAAGGTAGACTTGTTAGCTACCTATAATAAGTTGCTTAAGAACCAAATCGCAAATTAGGCTAGTTCATCGACCACAACATCAAGGAAATTACCTAGTCAACCTAAAACCAATCCTAGGGAGCATTGTAAAGCCGTCATATTAAGAAGTGGAAAACAATTGGCAGGACCCCGTGATCCTAAAAATGAAGTTGCAAAAGAGGGCGCAGTTGAAACTCAGGATAAGGCTAGTAGAGAGGCAGAAGTTAAGAAGGAAAAAGAGTGAGGATGATCCTTCTAATGAACAGAAAAGCCATCCCAAAAATTGTACACTCCACCAATACCCTTTCCTCATAGAATGGACAAAGACAAATTAGATGTTAAAATTTGGAAATTCTTAGAAATTCTTAAAAAGGTCCACATCAACATTCCTTTCATAGATGCACTTTGTCAAATGCCTTCTTATGAAAAGTTTTTAAAAGAAAAATTTTCAAATAAAAGAAAGCTAGAAAAGCATGAAACTGTTGCCTTGACGGTTGAATGTAGTGCTACCATTCAAAACAAGCTTCCTCTGAAACTCAAAGATCCTGGTAGCTTTTCAATCCATTGTCAAATTGGTAAAGTTACAATTGAACATACTTTGTGTGATTTAGGGTTAAGTGTGAGCCTAATGCCACTCTCTTTGTGTAAGACGCTTGATTTAGGAGAGTTGACACCCACTACTGTTCCTTTGCAATTAGCAGATCGATCTATTAAATATTCTATTTGTGTATTAAAAGATGTGCCTATTAAAGTAGGTAATTTGTATGTTCCTGTTGATTTTGTTATTTTGGAAATAGAGGAAGACACCCACACCCTAATCATTCTTGGGAGGGCATTTATGGCTACAGCGGGATGTCAGATAGATGTACAAAATGGTAAATTATCTGTTGAGATTGGTGAGGATTATGTTTAGTTTGAGCTGTCAAAAGACAATAAATTTTCAAGCTTGTCTGATGTTTGTTTTAGAATTGATGTAATTGATTCCATTGTAAATACCCATTTTTCTACACAACATTCGGATGATTTTCTTGAGCATTGTTTGATTACTAATGGAACACCAATTAATGAGATTCCAGAAGTGGCCGTGATTGGTAAAGCTTCAACAAATCTCCATATAAATTACAAGGCCAAAGGAGAGCAGCTTGAAGTTCTAGAAGTGGATCAACCAACTGAAGTGAAAGAACCTAAGGTAAAACTCAAACCCCTTCCCTCCAATTTAAGGTATGAATTTCTAGGCCCTGATTCTACTTATCCTATGGTTGTGAATGCTAAATTGGATGCTGCTGATACTAAAAAACTTGTTACTGTCTTAAGAAAGCACAGAAAGGCCATAGGTTATTCTTTAGATGACCTTAAGAGAATTCATCCTTCTGTGTTCATGCATAAAATCCTAATGGAGGACGACCATAAGCCTACTATTGAACATTAAAGGAGGTTAAATCCTAGTATGCAAGAAGTGGTCAAAAAGGAAAATTTGAAGTTGCTTGAGGCTAGTATAATTTACCCTATTTCGGATAGTAAGTGGGTTATTCCAGTCCTTGTAGTTGCTAAGAAAGGAGGGATGACAGTAGTGAAAAATGAAAAGAATGAACTCATTCCAACTAGGACTATCACCAAGTGGAGAATGTGCATAGATTACCGTAAAATGAATTCTGCAACTAGGAAAGATCGTTTTCCCCTTTCCTTCATTGACCAAATGTTAGAAAGACTTGCTAGGAACTCTCATTTTTGTTATCTTAATGGATAATCGGGTTTCTTCTAGATTCCAATTCACCCACAAGATCAGGACAAAAGCACTTTATATGTCCATATGGTACCTTTGCATATAGGCAAATACCTTTTGGTCTTTGTAATGCCCCTGCCACTTTCCAATGTTGTATGATGGCCATATTATCTTATTTCATTGAAAACATAATAGAAGTGTTTATGGATGACTTCTCTTCTTATGGTTTGTCGTTTGATGATTGTTTGAAAATTTTACCAAAAGTGTTGAAAAAATGTGAAGAAGCTAATTTAGCTTTGAATTAGGAGAAGTGCCATTTTATAGTACAAGAGGGGATTGTATTGGGTCATTTAGTGTCAAGTAAAGGTATTGAAGTTGACAGAGCAAAAGTGGAAGTAATTGAAAAATTGCCCCCACATACCTCAGTAAAAGGTGTGAGAAGTTTTCTTGGACGTGTTGGTTTTTACCGACAGTTCATCAAAGATTTTTCTAAAATAGCAAAACGTCTCACACATTTACTTGTCAAGGATGTACCTTTTGTATTTAATAAGGATTATTAAAGTACTTATTACAGGTTGAAAGATGCCTTAGTTATAGCTCCGATTATGCAAACACCTAATTGGGCTCTTCCATTTGAAGTGATGTGCGATGTAAGTGATCATGCTTCGGGATCTATTTTGGGACAAAGAAAAGACGACAAGCCTTATGCCATCTACTACACCAGTCATACTTTAGTTGAGGCTCAGATCAATTATGCCACCACAGAAAAAGAATTTTTAGCAGTCATTTTTGCTCTTGAAAACTCTAGGTCTTACCTAATTAATTCTAAAGTTGTTGTCTTTACAGATAATGTAGCTTATATGACATTTATTGAAGAAGAAGGACTCCAAGCCATATCTTATCTGATGGGTATTATTACTACAAGAATTTGATCTGGAAATCAAGGATAAAGCTGGTATTGAGAATGTGGTAGCTGATCACCTTTCCAGGATTACTGTTCCCAGTGAGACTGTCCAATTGATGATTCCATTCTAGGAGAACAACTATTAGCTATATCATCTATTGCAACACCATGGTATGTAGACTTGGTTAATTATATCGTTTTTAGAGTGTTCCCATCAGAGATTACTTATCAACAGAAGAAGAAACTCATCTCTGATGCTCAATACTATGTGTGGGAAGAGCCATTACTGTATAAATATTATGGAGATGGTATTTTTAGATGGTGCTTGCCTGAAGATGAAGTCCAGAGTGTTCTTCACTATTGCCATTCGATAGTTTATGGTGGTCATTTTGGTCCAGATAAGACAACCGACAAGGTTCTCTAAGCAGGTTTCTTCTGGCCTACTTTGTTCCATGATGTGAAGCAATATATGGCTAAATGTGATAATTGGCAGTGATTAGGAAACATATCAAAGAGAGTTGAGATGCCACAAACTGAAATTTTGAAGGTTGAAATGTTTGATGTTTAGGGAATTGACTTTATGGGTCCGTTTCGTAATTCCCATAAAGACTTCTACATTTTAGTGGCAGTGGATTATGTTTCAAAATGGGTATAGGCAGTTGCGACTTCCACAAATGATGATACGGTGGTAATCAAGTTCTTGAAGAAACATATATTCACTCATTTTGGAATTCCAAGAGCCCTTTTAAGTGACAATGGTACTCACTTTTGTAATAAGTCCCTTAAGACTCTTTTTCATAAATATGGTATCTTTCACAGGGTTGCTACACCATATCACCCTCAAACAAGTGGGCAAGTTGAAGTTTCTAATAGGATAAAGGGTATTTTGGCAAAGACAATTGATAAATCAAGGAAGGACTGGTCTTTAAAGCTTGACGATGCTCTTTGGGCTTACCGTACAACCTTTAAAACACCTTTGGGTACAACACCATATAGGATTGTGTTCGGCAAATCATGTTATTTACCAATGGAGTTAGAACACAAAGCATATTGGGCTGTCAAAACATTAAACTTTGACATGAAATCTGCTGGCTAAAAAAGAGCAATGCAATTGAATGAGTTGGACATTTTGAGATTGGAATCTTATGAGAGTTCTTACCTGTACAAGGAAAAGACCAAGCTGTGGCATGACAAACATATTACCAAAAAGTGGTTCGAAGAAGGTGATTTAGTTTTGTTATTTAACCCTCTTCTTCGTCTTTTTCCACGTAAACTCAAGTTAAGATCGTCTGGTTCGTTTCAAGTTTTACAAGTGTTTCCCTATAGCACAGTAGAGGTTTGGAGTGAAGTTTTAGGAGCCTTTAAGGTTAATGGCCAGTGCCTAAAACCTTATTTTACAGGACATCCATAGGTGCCACAACACCTTTAGCACTTTCAGAACCCCAACGAAACTAATACAATTCAATGGTTTGCTCAAACCATTAAGTGAGCTTTATTTATATGTAGTTGTTTACATTATTTCTTTCATATTTGATTCATTTGTTTCAAGTTTGTACAGGTACTTATTCTAAAACAAAGTGATTCAGTAAATTATATGGTCCAACCGTGTGAATTCGCACGACCCGTATACTGAACTAGATAAGAATTGTTTTTCAACAGAAAGATACACAGTCTAATCGTGTTTATCCACACGGTCTATGTCTACCGTGTTTTTCAATTTCAATTCCTTCCCGTGATTTACACGATCATTCCGTGTGTTCCTACATGACCTGTGTGTCGCACTTTCATGCCTCTTTTCATTCAAAACACCTCTCTTCCCTTTGTCTCTCTCACATTCATCTTTTCCTTCACTTCTCTCCAAACCCTAGCCTTAAAAATCGTAATCTACACTCTTCACTCTCAACTCCAACCATAATATCCAACTCCACTCACACACCTTATCCTACTCTCATCTCCATTATCACCATCTCCCCATTCCTCTTCCGTTTTCATTTTCACCCATTCTCACCATCACACCCTTCAACAATGAGACCTAAAAGGAGTAGAATCTCATTTGGAGGGTCAAGCTCGAGCTGCAAGCAATCATCTCAACCACCATGGCAAAGCGGTAATTCCAAACCCTTGGTTTACTTGATCGTGATGATTGTGCTAGATATGAAAAATTGAAAGATAGACCTTTAGTTGCAACAAGGTATTACGATAAGGAAACTTTGAGTAACTTAGACTTACTAGCTGATATATATAGATTGTTTGGGGCTATTGGTTTGAGAAATTTTCTAGATGTTAGGTGCTCAACATATTCAAACATAACTTTGGAATTTTTTATTACAATATTTTTTTAGGTAACTCAAGGGTGTGATTGTCAAGTAGGTAAGATTTCCTTTCAACTTTTAGGGAGAAGACACTCTTTAACTTGGATGAGTTCAATGCCATTTACTCCCTTCCTACTAGTTTAGACATCATTCATCGTAGGGTTCCCCTAGCTTTTACCAATTTCGCTTTTGGTCTCACATTGCTGGTGGCCCATCCTATAACCCTAGCTCTTCCAAAGCCACTTACATAAAAAAATCCCTACTTACATTATGCTCAACGCATTTTATCTGGTGGGATTTTCGCTAGAGGTGATAGCACAAATATTGTTTGAACCTATGAATTGTATTTCTTAGATGCTATGTATCTTGGTGAAACTGTTGATGCAGGTTCTTACTTGGCCTCCCAATTTCAACATGTTGCTACTCAAACTAGTGGGGAAATTCCTATAGGTGGTTTGATCACCCCTATTGCTTTATCTTTAGGCTTGGATCCCCTTGAAAATAGGGAATTTCTTGTTCAAGGATCTGAGCAAATAGATTACCTAACTCTGGAAGCTATACATATGTGTACATCGGTAAGGGGACAACGTTGTTGGGTTTACCCCAATAATGTCAAGTTCTGTTTGCCATATCCAACCCGAACCACTCTTCATGATCCATCAAACATTGATTGGATGCCTTTACTAGATCACACCACTTCAGATCCTTCAGATGATGCCCCACCTCCTACCCAATCTACTTCAATGCCTTCCTCCTCATTCCAACCAGCTCCTTCCATATTTGATTTTAGCGCTCTCCAATCCACGCTCACCTCCATCTAAACCAAACAAGCTAGTCTCCATACCTTAGTCACCGATCAAGGTCACTATCTTCATCATTTAGGAGATACCCTTTCCACTCTTAGTGCAAATCAAACCACTTTGTGGCAAATGGTTGAGTCTCATAATGCTCAAATTCAAGATATGACAACCTCTTTCAACTCGTAGCATCAGTGGTATTACTCCCTCGGAAACCCACCACCTCTACCCCCCATTTTTTAGTGATTGTCTTTTCCCACTTCTCCTTCCATTGAGGACAATGATTCATTCAAGTCGGGGAGGGTTACTTTGTTTGTTTTGTAAATATTTATATCTTTGTTTTGTTATGTTTTTTTCGCTTTATTTTCATTTATTTTCTTCTCGAGTATGATAGTTTGTTTGTTTATGCATTTTTGTGTTTCTTTGTAAATATTTATCTCTGTTTTATTTCATTGTTTGGTTGCTGCTTTATTTAGTTAATTTAGGGCATTTGGGTGGTTTGTTATTGCACTTTTTTTATGCACTCATCTTTGTCAACTACTAACTCTGTAGTAATAATGGAAGCCCATTCATAACTAACCTTAGCTTTGGGATAAATTAACCAATCCAGATTCTTTTAGTTGACTTTTCAAGTTGAAAGGGACTAATTAATTTTTTTTTCTGGGACCCTATTGTTGTTTCTATTATGTTACTGGAGAATTGTTTGATTGGCTTTGTTCTCTTTGATTTTAAAAAAAAATGAATATTCTTACGTGACCTGTGTGAGTACTAATACTAGCTAAGGTTGGTGAAACGATGTCATCTACCCTTAAGTTCTTGAATTTATGGAGTTGCTAGTATTGGGAGGAATTCCCCTTTTTGGGCCGAAACAAATTTCGCAAAATCACACACTTTTAGTATACCAATTCTAGTCGGCGTGAATGACACGACATTTGTGCTCCTTAAGTAGCTTATGTACGAAGCAGCTAGCAATTGGGAGAGTTAAGTCCTTTTTGGGCCGTTAAGTGACTCAAAAAAATTGAGGGTTTTATTTGGTCTTTAGTTACCCCTTTGAGATGCAAGCTACTAGGAAAATACCCAATGAGGTAGCCCTTTGAGGCATGTATTACTGGGGAATAATAATATTGATTAATAATTTTGTCATCAAACACTCCTTTGAGACGAAGAGAACGATGGGGGGATGATCCTAATTTGTTTTTGAAATGGTTGTTTGCACTCCTTTGAGTCCCGATTGATTTGAAGATGCTAATGAATATCTATTATGATTAAGGTTTATTGAATCTTTGAGCTAAGCTTGTTAGAGATAGTGAGTGATGAACTATTACTTGGAGCAAGTATTTGATTAAGTTGAGATGCGAATAATTATTTTGCTTGATTTTGTGATCTTAACTTTATGACATTTGAGCTCATTTTTCCCCTTTAATTTGCATTTAAGTTTGATTTGCTTGACGATAAGCAAAAGTCCAACATAAGGGAGTTTGATAAGTTCGATATTCTTGATATATTTTATCTCTATTTTTTCATTGTTTTTGTATTGAATGACGTTAAACTGCATTTAGTTTTTGTGAATTTGGTACTGTTGCTTTGCTTTTAGTATTTACAGATGTTTTGGGAGGAAAATGAAGATAACCAAATGAATACACGGTCTACCCGTGTAAAGATACATAGCTTGTATAAAGTTTTCCATTAAGAGGTAAAGATCAGAGGACTACATAGTCAGGTCGTGTAAATTAACACTGACCATGTCTTCCAATAGTAAAAAGGTAGCCAGACTTGAGAAGAACATGGTCTGACCGTGTATTGTCACAAGGCTCCTGTATGACAATTTTGACTATTTTTTAGTGGTTAAAACGGTAGTTAACAGACTTTTTGGAAAGGGGAGAGAAATTATGGGTTAAGTCTGGAGAGAAAAGGAGAGAAGAAAAAGCAAAAAGAAGGGAGAAATCTTAGGGGGATACTTAAAGACTAAGAAATCGAGATTCAAGAATCAACTGGAGCTCTTTCTCCTCCTCTTTTACTTGTTATTTATCTTTGATGTTCATGTTTATGATTTTACTCTTTAGTCGGATTCAATCATGACTCTGTAAATTTTCTTATTCTAGGATGTTTGTTTCAACTTGGGATTTATGCATTAAACCTTATGCCTTTATTTCTAAATTCAATGTTGTCTTGATTTTAGTATAGTATTTTGATCTAATGTTGATTTGAGCTATCTAATCTAGGGTTTCTTATTGAATGTTGATAGATGTTAAACTAAGTACTGAAAAGTGACGTTTAATGTCTGAATTACCATATTAGACTTAATTGAAAAAACATCTAGAAATAGAATTCTTCATTAAGAGTATTTGAGATTAACCATTGTGTTCATTGGGTTGGATTTGATTTTAGTCTAGGAAACTAGTTTAAAATTTAGAATCAAAACGTCAATTACTTCGAAAGAATTAATTGATAAGAGTGGGTTAATGTACTTAGATTAGTATTTTATTTCATAAGGATGGCATGATTTCTTTGTTGGGATAAATTCCTAGAATATTAGGTTAAATTATGTTAATAGTGTATTGATATTTCCCTTACAAATGAGCTTTCATATTCAATTGCTTAGCAAATTTCAAAGGTATAAATTTAGTACTTTGACTTAGTCCTGATCGACATTTGATTGCTTCAACTACACTCGATTGTATACTATCGTGACAACGAAGAATCAACTGGAATTGCACAACGGTGATAGTGAAAGTGTAGAGATATATAATAGTTTTCAACATCCTTCTCTCTTTTTGCCATAACTTCTTCTTCGTAACTCTTATTCACTTGAAATTTACAACATGAACTCCTCACACATTTTCTTTCCTATCTACCAAATTTCATGGTCATTTGAATTCATTAGGAAAGTCTTATAATACTTTACAAAATGTATTCCATGAATCGTAACAAAAATTATAACTTTACAATTCACAACCTGACTAATAATAACAACTGACTCATAATAACAACAATAATAACAAACAATTTTGTTTTCTGATTAATTATAATATATTATGTATGTATGTACATATGCAAGTCACAGCCATGACAATTCACAACCTTGTTATTAATAATAATAACAATAATAATAGTACCAATTAATTAAAAACTAATTATTTAATTTGTTAATCAAATGATAATTAATTGAATTATAATATATTATGTATATATGTACATATCCATGACTGTGAGTTAATAACCATGATTGGTAATAATAATAATAATTCCCATTAATTACGAAATAGTACTTTACAAAATTTATTCCATGATTCATAACCAAAATTATAATGACAATTCACAACCTTATTAATACTAACAATAATAATAATAATAATAAACAAATTTATTTACTGAGTAATTATAATATATTATCTATATATGTACATATGCACGGTTGTGAATTAATGAGCCACAACCGGGAGAATTCACAACCTTATTAATAATAACAATAATGGCAAGAATAATATCAATTAATTATATTAATTAATTAAATAAATCATAACTAATTGAATTATAATATATTGCGAATATGTGTACATATGCACGACTATGACTTAACAAGTCACAGCCATGATTACTAATAATAATAATGATGATGATGATGACCATTAATTACAAAATAATACTTTACAGAAATTATTCCATGATTCATAACAACAATTATAACTTGAAAATTGACAACCTGATTAATAATAACAACAATAATAATAAACAAATTTATTTATTGATTAATTATAATACATTATGTATATAAAGTCACAGCCGTGATAATTCACAACCATAATAATAATAATAATATCAATTTAATTAAAATCATTATTTAATTCATTAATTAAATGATAATTAATTAAATTATGATATATTATGTATATATATAAATATGCACGACTGTGACCATGATTAGTAATAATAATAATGTCCACTAATTACCAAATAATACTTTACAAAATTTATGCCCTGATT
>JAOQMP010000009.1:16936399-16968263 GCA_027563575.1 Erythroxylum pedicellare
AGTGCCACGACCCCGATCTGGTTTCCCAACGGTGCCGGTCATGGGGCAAGACTATAATTGGCAAGTTTTCGATATCAGACTGACAATTAGTGACCGACTGGAGCTTGTTTGCGCTGATTTTCCCACGATCGAGTATGACCGTATATGGCCACAGCGAGTTCCACGGCCCCGATCTGGTTTCCCAATGGTGCCGGTCATGGGGGCAAGAGAATAATTGGCAAGTTTTCGATATAAAACTGACAATTCGTGACTGACTGGGGTTTGTTTGCATTGATTTTTCCAAGACCGAGTATGAACACATATGGAAACGGCATATTCCACGGCCCCGATCTGGTTTCCCTACAGTGCCGACCCTGGGGGCAACGCTATATTTTGGATGTTTCCAATGACAAACTGATAATTCGTGACCGACTGGGCCTTGTTTGCACTGATTTTCCCAGGACTGAGTATGACCGTATATGGCCACGGCCAGTGCCACGGCCCCGATCTGGTTTACGAACAGTGCCGGTCATGGGGGCAAGGCTATAATTGGCAAGTTTTCAATATCAGACTGACAATTAGTGACCGACTGGAGCTTGATTGCACTGATTTTCCCACGACCGAGTATGACCACATATGGCCACGGCTAGGGCCACGACCCCTATCTGGTTTCCCAACGATGCCGGTCATGGGGCAAGACTATAATTGGCAAGTTTTCAATATCAAACTGACAATTAGTGACCGACTGGAGCTTGTTTGCACTGATTTTCCCACGACCGAGTATGACCGTATATGGCCATGGCCAGTGCAACGGCCCCGATCTGGTTTCCAAACGGTGTCGGTTATGGGCGCAAGACTATAATTGGCAAGTTTTCGATATCAAACTGACAATTAGTGACCGAATGGGGCTTGTTTGCACTGATTTTCCCACGACTGAGTATGACCCCATATGGCCATGGCCAGTGCGAAGGCCCCGATCTGGTTTCCCAACGGTGCCGGTCATGGGGGCAAGACAATAAATGGCAAGTTTTCGATATAAAACTGACAATTCGTGATCGACTGGGGCTTGTTTGCACTGATTTTCCCAAGACCGAGTATGAATGCTTATGGAAACGGCATGTGCCACGGCCCCGATATGGTTTCCCAACGGTGCCAACCCTGGGGGCAAGACTGTATTCTGCAAGTTTTCAATGACAAACTGATAATTCGTCACCGATTGGGGCTTGTTTGCACTGATTTTCCCACGACCGAGTATGACCGTATATGGTCACGGCCAGTGCCACGACCCAGATCTGGTTTCCTAACGGTGCCGGTCATGGTGGCAAGACTATAATTGGAATGTTTTCGATATCAAACTGAGATTTTGTGACCGACTTGGGCATGTTTGAACTGATTTTCCCACGACCGAGTATGACCGTATATGGACATGGCCAGTGCCACGGCCCCGATCTGGTTTCCCAACGGTGCCGGACATGGGGCAGGACTATAACTGGCAAGTTTTCGATATCAAACTGACAATTACGGACCGACTGGGTCTTGTTTCCACTGATTTTCCCACGACCGAGTATGACCGCATATGGTCGTGGCTAGTGCCACGGCCCCGATCTGGTTTCCCAACGGTGCCGACCCTGGTGGCAAGACTATATTCTCGAAGTTTTCAATGACAAACTAACAATCTAAAAGCAAATTTATGAAAAAATAAAATTGACTTAAATTGAATGATATGTATTTCGTATCATACTAACTACTACACATTATGCCGACCAAAAAATAGTACAATATATATAATATTGTTTGGAAATCTAGTATTGTTAGCACCAACAAATACCAGTCTTCTTGGTGGATACTAATATTGTTATTACCAACTAATATTGTTTCCCTTTTTTTTAATTGGCTTTTTGGTTGACATTTAAAAGTGATTCTAATATTGTATTATATCAAAATTAAAATTGACACCAACACTGATAATGTGCTCAATTTCAAATGTTGGATTTTAACCAAAGCATTTCAACAGCTGCCTCCATGTCAGCATAATGAGAAGACTCGAGGAAGGATCATTCGGAAAGTTGAAAAAGGCCAAAAAACACGATGATCCAGTAGTTTCCCCGCTCACCACGCAACGAATCGCGCGCCATTTCTCGTCTTCGAACAATCATGCTCTTGGGACCCACATCCACGCGCTTTACAAATATCTTTGTTTTTGTCTTTTGAGACTTCGTTTTCAGATTTCCAAAGCATCTCCAGTTTTTTCTACAATTCATATTAAAAATATAAATAGTTCCATTACCGTGTTATTATTTTTATATATTTCTATCCAATATTTTGCAGCTTCGCTTTCAGAACACCAGGGTTTCCTCCATCACTCATTTTTGCCTTTAAATACTCCTCCATTAATATTAATACACGTACGTGGGATAATAAACAGGAGGGATGATGTTTTTGTTATTATTTAATTAATAATCAGTTCTTTTTTTAGTTGACCTTAATTTACGTGTGAGGATGACCACACGAGTTTAATTAAATGAAATATAATAATATTCTCAATGAATAAATAAATATATATAGTTCAATTTTCATGTATCTAATTTAAAATAATGGTATGAGAAGATTAGTAGGGGAAATTCCACTCGTTGATGTTAATAAAATCTGGTTCTTACTTAACTTTAATTTATGTTGTTGTATGATAAAAAACAAAAAAAAAGAGAACAGGTGCAATGGATTGATTTTTCCTCTTTTGCATTATCAGACAAGGCAGCTTATTTCCGTTTCACGGTAACATTGAGATAGGTCCCATGTCGGATTCTAATGATCCAATTCACCTTATGTATGTTTTTTTCTTTAGTGCTATTCCATACACGATTAGAAATAGGCTCATTAGGGCATTTATAACGCGGCTGAAAAAGCTAACAAAGCAATAACTTCCCTATGTCTTGGATTTTAACATTATTTTATTGAAGAGGTAAAAAAAAAATAATGTGTAACATACACCGTTAATATATTATATGTTCATTAAATACATTTTTAAATACTTATTAATTGCATTTTGATCTAAGGAACTACTATTCTTCAATTAGATAGAGGTCTTTTATAATATCCAAGATAAGTATAAATTGAAATAACAAAAAATTATAGTTTTAATAAATTATCTGATTAATTAAGACACATTACCAAATCAATATTGTTAAAATGAAAGCATATATACATGTATAATATGAAAAAACAGAGATAATAAAGTCGCACTTATCGAATCAAAGTACAAATTTAGATTAAAAAATAAAGGCCAACAAGCAAAAGGTCACATCACTAGCCTTTGTCATTAAGAAATAGGAGAGACGTTCGTTATATTAATAACTAAATACCTACAACCTCACGGCAGAGGACATTTAGTAAGCACTCTTTTAATTCAAGTGAAATTGCAGGTTTAAACTCATCTTTATATATATGTAGATGTTTAAAATTTAAGATTAAAATTTTATTTTTTACAAGAGATCTAGTGAGTTTAAGCAAAAATTAGTCTAATTATGAATAATTGAAGGTACTTTTTATAATTAGAACCTTCTTAAAACATGAAATGCAGAAAAGGTGAAATAATATGAAAATATACCATAAATGAAAAAAAAAAAAGGAAAGGCAATATTTCTTCCCTTTCTGGTTTGAACTTTTTTAATCCCTTTCGTTCTATTGTTATTGTGGCAGGCGATCAAATAAGAGAAGCCCTAGATCCGCCACGTGGAAGTTACAACGTTGTGGGTCCATGCTTACGCGGCAGACGACCCCTATAATCTTACTGCACGAAACAAAATTTGTAAACCAATATATAGACAGAAAAAACAGGACAAAGAGATAGAGAGGAGAGAGACATAGAGCGAGAAACAAGGCGGGGCGAGGCCGTCCAAAAAACAGCAGCAGCTCAGATATAGAGCGAGAAAGGGGAGACAGAGATAGAGGGAGAGAGACAACGGACAGTTTCTCGTTTCTTTTTAGGGCTCGCCATTTTTCAACGTCCGAAATTTAAATAATTAAGACAAAAAAATCACCAAATAATTGATTAAGAAAAAGGATGAACAAAGAAAAGCAGTGAATCAATATACATCATAGAAGTATTAAATTCCTGGATCTTGAAGGTTTCCATTTAGTTCTGGCTGCTGCATTTTTGATCGGATTCGGTTTCTCTGTTGTTTATGTACGGTTGTTGAGTTTGGAGGAGAGATCCTTCTAGAGCGAGGAATCTAGAAGGGCGTTGGATCTGGTCCTTGACGGTGGTTGGTTGATCAGCGGATGAGAGAGGTAGATAAAGAGGAAAAGGATGAAATGGGTAACATTGCTTAAGGACATAAAAGAAAAGGTCGGTTTAGCTCAATCTCTGCCAACTGCTTCTTCTTCTTCTTCTACTGCTGCCTCTTCATCGTCTTTGCCCAGTCGCGATAGCAATTCTGCTTCATTTCTTCATGATTACATCTTCTCTCCTACCAGGTTCGAAAATGTTTCTTTCTTTCTTTTTTTTTTAATGAAGAAAGGGATTTCTGTTTCTGCCATGGTTTTGACCTTTTAGTAATATGATTAACTAGGCGAATTTTAGTTACACGTTTTTGGTTCTATTTTTTCTTTTATTATGGAAATTATCAGCATTGACCATCCTTGACATTGATCTGTAATGGGGAGTAAAAATGAGCTCCTTGTAACTACTTTTTAGTTTCAATCCAAAGCTTATAGTTTATTTGTGTTGAACAAGTACTTACTTTAGAATTGGTTAGGTTTATTTTCAGAAGGATACGTGTTTGACGTGATGGATTGGAGGGAAAATGGACTTTTGATTTTATGCTCATTAACGTGCTGGACATGTTCATTCCCTTTGGTTTTATTAACAGTGACAAGATTGACGTGTTCAAATGAATTTGGTAATCCTTAATCCTCATAGATGGTCATGGTACAGCAGATGATGCTGTACTTTCCACAGTTTAGTTTTGGGTCATATTCATCAGATAGTAAGCAACTAAACACCAGATCATATCTCTTGAGATTTAACCTTAATGAGGATCATTGTTGGAACTGCACATTATAATACTGCTATCATACTTAGATGTGCTTTAGAAGGTCTGGACACAAGCTTGGCCTTGTGACTTGACGTTGATGTAGAAGATCGACTAGTTGATGTTCACAGTTTTCAGGGCTTAAGTAGAGGAGTTTATTGTTTCTTTTTCTATACCAGTTAGAATTCATTTGTGTAGTTGTCTTAGCTAAAATTTAGTTCCTAGTTGCACCATGTGGAAGTTTTTTTAATGAAGAATGATGTTATCTATTATTGGATATATGTGGAAGAAATATCTTCTTGACTTTAAAGTTTGTAATTATTGGACTGAGATAGGATAACAAGATATTTCTGTAGTAGTTGACTAACAAATTGAGTAAAGATAAAATATTTTACGAGATAAACAGTTTTCAGAATGGATTCTAGAGTATTTTCATTCTTGTTATAGAGCAGTTAGTAGATATTCTTCTCCTTTTCTGCCAAATGTCAGGCAAGATAAGGTTACAAGTATTTTGGGTTCTTGTTGTTAAAAGATCAGCATCACCACCATTGGCATTGATAGTTTTAGACATTAATGGTTATCTATGCTCAGTATGCTGTTATTTGTGAAACTAGTGGAACAATTATTAAATAACTCTGTTGATTGAAAATCCTGAGGAAATGTCCGAGGATATCTTTTCTTCCTGTCATAGTTTTTGTACTAAAAATGAGCTTATCATATTAGCTAGTCCCTTCTTACTTGAATAGAAAAGGTTGGATGGGGAGAACATAAAAATCCATGGCAAACAAGAAAAGATCTAATTCCTGAACAGTGGAATCTAAGTTGTCTTCATGAGTCCAACAGTTTCGGATCCTTTAAACATCATGAGATCATCATAATTATACTATTTTACTTTTGATTTGTGTGACCTTTTAGGTGTGGTGAATTAAACCATCCTGCACCTTATTTTTGAGTCTCCATGCAGTTAATCTATATCTTATGAATGCAATACCTATGTGGCGATGCCTTTAGTGATATTTGTAAATCATGGAGTGTTTGTTGCTAGATTTGAAGAGATACTCAATTATACGGAATTACAGTATTTTGGATCAATCATGACATTTTATAGAATGCTCTTTTGCACTTGTATGAGATTCTTTTTCCAGATGTCAGTTTCCCAACTCTCCTTTTTCCTTGTCAAAGCAGAGACAGTCATGAACTGGAATTGGACTTCAAAAGATTTTGGGAGGAATTTCGCTCATCCAGCTCCGAAAAAGTACTTTGCTTTTATGTGTTATCTTTTAATTGTACTTCTACTATGCTATCTTCTTTCACCTCATGTATGCTAGTGGAAATCATTTACTTATCAGAATATTATGGCATGTGAGTGCTAATAGCTCTTCAATTTTCTGTGTAGGAGAAAGAAACGGCCCTGAACTTGACTGTAGATGCTTTTTGTAGATTAGTCAAACAGCATGCAAGTGTAGCTCAATTAGTTACTGTGTACGGACTTGTTCCTCTTATATCTTAAACTGTACTTGTTTTTCTTTATGTCATAAAATGATTGCCACAAGATTGGTATTGCCATTGGTTTACTTCAATTCAGATACACGAATTATCTCTCCTTTTGAACATATTGGTTTCAAGCCAAATTTAATAAATATTGTTAAACTGATGATTTATCTGTAATCTTGTATGTTTGTTTAACATTTGTAATTTCATGCAATTATTCTTCGAGTACACGCTTATCCAAATCTTTAGTCTTGATATTTGTGGCTAAATGGTTGTTATCACCTCCTCTTTTATGTCAAACTTGACTTTTGCGTAGGTTATAACATTCTTACAATCTACTTGGTCTTCCTTGTTGCACAAGATAATTTTTTTTCTTCCATGTAGTGAACTTGCTTTTTAACTCCATTAAAATATCCCAAAACAAGGACTTCATTTGTTGTGAATACTCTTTTCTCTTTTCTGCCACATAAGCTCTCAAATAGCTGAAATAATTTGAAAATTCTTGAGCCACAGGTTAGTTGAGACACATATATTCTGCTTCGTCATTGGAAGAGCATTTGTATCTGATATTGAGAAGTTAAAGATCAGCAACAAAACAAGATCTTTGGATGTAGATAAATTGTTGAATTTCTTTTCCGAAGTAACAAAGGTTTGTCTTCCAAACATTTGTCAAGTATGCTGCTGTTTTTGTCTTGAATATTAGTGGTTTAAAGGTGCTTCTATGTCTTTTCTGCAGGATGGCATCAGTCCTGGATCTAATATGTTAACTGCTTTAGAAGTCCTTGTATCTGGGGTATTTGTCCTCATAAACCAGTCTTCATAGATGAAGTTCTCGCTTTTTCTTGCTTCCTTGTCACAGCGTAGTTTTGTAGAATACTGGAATTGAATTAGTCTATTTTTGTGGCATTTATGTGGTTTGTGATCATTTTCCTTAGTTACATAAAACTGTTATCTATGCTTATTGACTTTGCTTATTGGGGGATAATTTTGAATGAGTTTGACACTGAATGTGAGTTAGATTTATTGTTTATTTTCCACCATAATTTTCTCAATTATGGAAAACCTTGCAAGGATACATCTTAATTGATTTAATTAATATATCAAGTTTGTTTGGTTGTTTGAATATTTATCAAGTTTGCTTGGTTGTTAATATTCAATAATTAAATTCTATCTTCCTTATTTGCAGCCTGTTGATAAGCAGTCGCTCCTTGATTCAGGGATATTTTGCTGTCTCATTCATATTTTAAATGCATTACTGAGTTCTGAATCCAATCCAATACAAAAGGCTTCTCCAATGGAAGTTCCGTTAGAAATTGAAACAGATTGTGATAATGACGTCAGACAAGTTCGCCGGCTTGAGGTAGCATTTTAAACATGACTCTGATCTTCTAGTTGGTATTGTTAATCATGACACATTTGCTTCTCTTTTTTGTTCTCTGTGTTGGGAAGAAGGGGAGTAGGGTTAGCATCTCTTTGAGTGGGGTGAGCAAACTGTGTTATAGGCCAGCGTTTGACATGATTTATTCCTTGCTTTTATTTCTACTCTCTCTTGGGCATCTCAACACTTGTCGTTCCTGAATTTGTTCGTGAAAGCTGTTGGGTGATGGATTTGTTTGATGAACTAAAACATTAAATTTGTCTTCTCTTGGTATCTTTGAGAAACACAAGCCATGAACTTGTCTATAGTGCCTGAATTTTAATACTGAGCTCAATTACTTCTAAATTAATTTTTTAAATATAAAATAACTTACAGGTTTAGTTTAGCTTCTTGTTCAGAAAGAGGCTTAGTTTTGTTCTTCCTAATTTAATTATTGTAGATATGTTAGATGTAAAGGAAGCTCTCAAGGCATGGTAATCAATATCTTAGATTTTTAGTGAAATGGCTTGGCAAACCAGCAAAAGAAAGCACTTGCACTGATGATGATGAGCTGAAAAAAGTGTATCTAGACTAAGATGTGTATGTCAAGACCGACTCATCAGAGCTGAGTTCTTTTCGAACTTGAGGAGATTGATACAGGAGCTAAATTAATTTGAATTAGTTTTTACATATAAACTAACTTTGAATAGATTTAATTTCTTGTCCAAAAACAGGCCTACATTTGTTCTTCCTATTTTAATATGTTAAGTACTTTTCATACTTGCTTTAGACCTTAGATTTTATGATTTTCATTTAAGAGATCCTAGTACAATTAACTCTACATCAAAATGGTGTAAATAACTGACTTTTCCTGTTCTCAGCAGCCTACAGTTATTGTCTTAATACCATAAGGTTTTATTACATAAGCCTAGGTTCCTTTTCTGTCCTAGTCCCATCCATCTAGTTTCTAGGCCTAATTTTTTTATTTATTTTTTCTATTTTATTCATCTACATCAAATATGATCTTGGTGCCTTGTTTGGAATAAAGGCTGTTTATAGTGTCAATAGTGCTTTATAATCTGGATAATAGATTAGCAGTTGGTAACTTATAAATTCTAGCATTCTATTTTATTTTTCTTATATGAAGATGTCATGGAACTACTAGAACTTATGTTCAATCTCTTATCTAGTTGTACATTATCATTTTTACATTTATCATGTAGACATTTTATTTCTTCATGGATAATCTTTTAACTTTCTTGAAATTGCTATGGTATAGTATAAGGGGGTAGGATGTTAACTGTTTGAAGGATATAGGTTCTTGAAGCATGATTGCTTGAAGGGATACCTATTCCTTCAATATATTTTTTCTCTACCATAGGATAGATCTCCCCTCTGAGTTTATTATTACTTCAATAGTTCTGTCATGGAATGAGTTGAAGTTGTGAAATCATCTTTTACTGATTCTTACTTATTTTTGTATGCAGTTTGTATCTCAAACCACATATGACTGATTTGTGTATATTTGAGTGGCATTAAGTACAAATTATGCTAATTAATTGGATTGCAGGTTGAGGGAAGTATAGTCCATATCATGAAAGCTTTGGCAAGTCACCCATCAGCAGCACAGAGTTTGGTAGAGGATGATTCACTTCAGTTGCTTTTTCAAATGGTTGCCAATGGGTCGTTGAAAGTCTTTTTTCAGTATAAAGAAGGCCTTGTTCCACTGCACAAGATACAACTTCATAGGCATGCAATGCAGGTAATATACAGTTTTTCTTTTTTAATTGCACAAGTTGCAAGTGTGGAGCGCTTCATAATTTTCCTTAAAATTGTTCTTATTTGGTCTAGTGTTGAAAAATCTTATGGTCTGATGGTTGCAACTTGATTTTTCAAAATTTATGTTTCTTTATTGATCCAGATACTAGGTCTTCTTTTGGTCAACGATAACGGGAGCACGGCCAGATACATACGAAAACATCATCTGGTATTGCCACCATATGATATGCCTCATATCAACATCATTATAGTAATATGGGGATTTTAATTGCACATTGAGTTCCCACAGCTCATCTCCTACAACAGAGCATCTGAATAATTATTTTGTATGTCCTGTAATATGTTATGCTTATTCCAACATTTCATAGAACATGGGTATTTTTTTTAATAATCTTTCAAGCATCTAAATAGAAAATTTCTTTCTGTTTACATCACTTTCTATCATTCTTTTTAAAGCTCCTTCCATTTTCTATCGTTTGCAGATTAAAGTTCTTTTAATGGCAGTCAAAGATTTCAATCCAGATTGTGGTGATTCTTCCTATACTATGGGCATTGTGGACTTGTTACTAGAATGTGTTGAGTTGTCATATAGACCTGGTAATTGGGCCTTGATTTTTCCTTCAAGTGATTGAAAGACTTCTTATGATGCCTACATTTGTTTGTTCTTGAGTGCTCAAATGAAAATTTAATATAATGCCTACGTATCATTTACGGTTTTAAGATTGTAGTAAGCTTAAATGTTCTTATACATGTTCAAATGTGTGCAACCTTGAATTGTAGAGGCTGGTGGTATCAGACTCAGAGAAGATATACACAACGCCCATGGCTATCAATTTCTTGTTCAGTTTGCACTGGTTCTGTCCGCCATGCGAGTAAACCAGGTTTCTCTGTCTCTCCATTCAAAGATCAATTCTGACCAAGATAAGATTTCCAATGGTTCTGATGCAATGAAGTATGTCGAGGGACAGGGTAGGACAGAGAAAGAGGACCTCCCCTTTGAGAACTTATCTCCTGCTCTCTCGAGACTGCTTGATGTTCTTGTTAGTCTAGCTCAAACTGGTCTAGCTGAACCAATAGGATCTTCTGGGGGCAAAGGTTCTAGGTCTTCTCATGCCAAGGTTGGTGGCCGTAGCAGAAGTCCTGCACCATCTCTTGATCGGATTTTTGATGAACATTGGGATATAGACAACAGTAAAGTAAAAGACCTTGAGGCAGTTCAGATGCTGCAAAACATTTTTCTCAAGGCAGATAATAGGGAACTGCAGGCAGAAGTTTTGAATAGAATCTTTAAGATATTCTCCAGTCACATTGAAAACTACACACTGTGTCAACAATTGCGAATAGTTCCTCTTTTAGTCCTAAATATGGCTGGTTTTCCAGCATCATTGCAAGAGATAATCTTGAAAATTCTTGAATATGCCGTGACTGTGGTGAATTGTGTCCCCGAGCAGGAATTACTCTCTCTGTGTTGCATATTGCAGCAACCAATAACATCAGAACTGAAGCATACAATACTATCTTTCTTTGTAAAACTTCTATCATTTGATCAACAATACAAGAAAGTGCTTCGAGAAGTTGGCGTACTCGAAGTCCTGCTAGATGATTTGAAGCAGCACAAGTTTGTTTTGGGAGAAGAGCAACTAAGTGTTACTTTTAACCATTCTGATAAAAAATCTAGCTTGAGTAGTTTTAAGAAACACTTGGATACAAAAGATGCCATTATCTCTTCACCCAGGCTAATGGAATCTGGTTCAGGGAAGTTTCCTATTTTTGAAATTGAGGGCACAATATCTGTTGCATGGGACTGTATGATCTCTTTGGTGAAGAAAACTGAAGCCAATCAAGCTTCATTTCGTTCAGCTAATGGTGTAGCTACTGTTCTTCCTTTTCTGGTTTCTAGAGTTCATCGTCCTGGTGTCCTTCGGATATTGTCTTGTTTGATTTGTGAAGATGTTGCTCAGGTTTGTAAATCTTCATGTGTTGAACATTTGGATCCACAATTACCACTGTCAATTTTGTGTTCTCATATATTTTGGACTTTTGCAACTAGTGCTTTGATGATTTGCTTTTGAAGTTATAAATATTAAAATATTTGCCACGTTTGCATGTACTTCATTCATAAATAATTCCTGACACTTCCTCACTGATGCTAGATCGTTCTTTGGAGTAAATTTGCTTGATCATTTGATTCCGTTTTCCAGGCTCATCCTGAAGAATTAGGCACTCTTGTTGAAGTTCTAAAAAGTGGAATAGTTACTAACGGTACAGGGAATCAATATAAGCTTCAATTTGATGCTAAATGTGACATGATGAGTGCCTTGTGGCGCATACTGGGAGTTAACAGTTCAGCTCAGAGGGTCTTTGGTGAAGCCACCGGGTTTTCTCTTTTACTGACCACACTACATAGTTTCCAGGGTGATGGAGGAGAGGCAGGAAAATCTTCCTTGGTGGTTTGCATGAAGGTCTTCACATATTTAATGCGCCTCATTACAGCTGGTGTGTGTGGCAATGCTATTAATAGGACGAAAGTGCATTCTATTATATTGTCCCAAACATTTTATGATCTTCTATCTGAATCTGGCTTGCTTTGTGTTGAGTGTGAAAAGCAAGTTATACAGTTGTTGCTAGAGATTGCTCTTGAAATTTTGCTTCCACCCTCATCAGAGAGTGTAGGACCCAATGTCAAAGAATCTGAACCAGTTACTCCTCTTTTAATTACATCTGGTTTTTGTGATCCGGACAAGGAACGAGTGTACAACCCTGGCGCCATTAGAGTTCTGCTTCGTTCATTATTGTTCTTTACTCCCAAGGTGCAACTAGAATTGCTAAACCTCATTGATAGGCTTGCACGGGCTGGGTCATTTAACCAGGAAAACCTCACTTCTGTGGGTGAGAAATGGATATTTTTGGCAATCTTCCAATTCTTTTTGGTTTTATCGATTAGCTTATCTGGTAATTTCTTTACCATTTTCTTATTTTCCCTAGGTTGTGTGGAACTTCTGTTGGAGATGATTCGTCCTTTCCTTTTAGGCTCATCTCCGTTGCTTTCTTATACATTGAAGATTGTGGAAGTTCTTGGAGCATATAGGTAGAACAATTTGCCTTTTGTGTGAATTATAACATTACTCAGTTTGTCTCACATCTATTTGTTGGAAAATAAGGTTATTATTTCTGGTAATAGGTTGTCTCCTTCCGAACTTCGTCTGATTATTAGATATATTTTACAAATGAGGCTCATGAATTCGGGTCCTATGCTTGTTGATATGATGGAGAGGCTGATCCTTATGGAAGACATAGCCTTGGAGAATGTATCTTTGGCACCATTCGTTGAGATGGACATGAGCAAAATGGGTCATGCTTCAATTCAGGTTTCTTTGGGGGAAAGATCATGGCCTCCTGCTGCTGGATATTCGTTTATATGTTGGTTTCAGTTTAAAAATTACCTGAAGTCACAAGGTAAGGAAACAGAACCACTGGAAGTTGGTCCTTCTAAGAGACGGAGTGGCTCTAATGGTTCTCGCAGTGAGCGCCATATTCTTCAAATGTTTTCTGTTGGCACCACGGCAAATAACAAGAGCACATTCTATGCAGAACTTTATCTTCAGGAGGATGGTGCTCTAACCCTTGCTACCAGCAACTCTTCCTCCCTGTCTTTCTCTGGATTAGAATTGGAAGAAGGGAGGTGGCATCACCTTGCAGTTGTTCACAGTAAACCAAATGCTCTTGCTGGACTATTCCAAGCTAGTGTTGCATATGTTTACCTTGATGGGAAGCTAAGACACACAGGGAAACTAAGTTATTCTCCATCTCCTTTAGGGAAGCCTTTGCAGGTAACCATCGGAACCCCTATGAGTTGTGCAAGAGTTAGTGACCTAACATGGAAACTCCGTTGTTGCTATCTTTTTGAGGAGGTGCTCACAGCAGGGTGTATATGTTTTATGTTCATTCTCGGTAGAGGCTATAGAGGGCTTTTCCAAGATTCGGATCTTTTGCGTTTTGTGCCCAATCAGGCTTGTGGCGGTGGTAGTATGGCTATCTTAGATTCTTTGGATGATGACTTGTCATTGGCAAATACACAAAAACTTGAAAATGCTGGCAAGCAAGGGGATTCTAAGGCAGATGGTAGTGGAATTGTTTGGGATTTGGAAAGGTTAGCAAATCTTTCACTACAGCTTTCTGGGAAGAAACTTATATTTGCATTTGATGGAACATGCACTGAAGCTGTTCGAGTGTCTGGGACATTCTCCTTGCTCAATTTGGTTGATCCAACTTCAGCTGCTGCTTCTCCTATCGGGGGTGAGTTACTACAGTCTGGATTGTGTGTTTTTCAATGTTCTTAGGTAGTGGGTATCTTTATAAAGTAGGATGCTACTCTGAGAATTATTTCATGAATGTTTCTTCATTTTCTTTTTTTTTTTTGTCCAGGTATACCACGATTTGGACGGCTCTATGGCGATGTCCACATCTGTAGGCAATGTGTGATTGGTGATACTATCCGTCCCATTGGTGGGATAGCTGTAGTGCTGACTCTTGTTGAAGCTGCTGAATCAAGGGATATGCTTCACATGGCATTGATATTACTGGCTTGCGCACTGCAGCAGAATCCCCAGAACGTGAAAGATATGCAAACATGCAGGGGTTACCATTTGTTATCTTTATTTCTTCATCGTAGAATGTCATTCTTTGACATGCAGTGTCTGGAAATCTTTTTTCAAATTGCTGCATGTGAAGCTTCTTTTGCTGAGCCAAAGACACTGGAAAACATCCAAACTACACCTCCTACTGAAACTTCTCAGGAATCCAGCTTTGAGGACCTTAGCTTGTCAAAGTTTCGTGATGAAGTTTCTTCAGTTGGATCTCATGGTGATATGGATGATTTTTCTGCTCAAAAGGATTCATTCAGTCATATTTCTGAGCTGGAAAACTCTGATATACCAGTTGAAACTTCAAATTGCATTGTCTTGTCTAATGCAGACATGGTTGAACATGTCCTGTTGGACTGGACATTGTGGGTTACAGCTCCAGTCCCAATTCAAATTGCACTACTAGGTTTCCTTGAGCATTTAGTATCTATGCACTGGTATAGAAATCATAATCTTACTGTTCTGCGTCGAATAAACCTTGTTCAACATTTACTAGTGACATTACAGCGGGGTGATGTTGAGGTTCCTGTTTTGGAGAAACTAGTTGTCTTGCTTGGGGTCATCTTGGAAGATGGATTTCTAGCTTCTGAACTTGAAAATGTGGTTAGATTTGTTATTATGTCATTTGATCCACCTGAATTGAAACCAAGGGATCGAGTAATGCGATAATCAATGGGTAAGCATGTAATTGTGAGGAATATGCTGCTGGAGATGCTTATTGATTTACAAGTAACCATAAAATCAGAAGAGTTGCTTGAACAATGGCATAAAATTGTTTCATCCAAATTGATCACATATTTTCTTGATGAAGCTGTTCATCCTACGAGTATGAGATGGATCATGACTCTTCTTGGGGTGTCTCTTGCTTCTTCTCCCACATTTGCTCTTAAATTCCGCACTAGTGGTGGTTACCAGGGTTTGATGCGAGTTCTCCCGAGTTTTTATGATTCTCCAGACATATATTATATATTATTCTGTCTGATATTTGGAAAGCCTGTTTATCCAAGACTGCCAGAAGTTCGCATGCTCGATTTTCATGCCCTGATGCCAAGTGATGGAAGCTATGTGGAGTTCAAATTTGTAGAGTTATTGGATTCTGTGATTGCAATGGCTAAATCTACATTTGATAGGTTGAGCTTGCAGTCAATGCTTGCCCATCAAACTGGTAATCTTTCCCTGGTTGGTGCTAGCCTTGTGGCAGAACTTGTGGAGGGAAATGCAGACATGGCTGGAGAGCTTCAAGGTGAAGCATTAATGCACAAAACTTATGCAGCACGCTTAATGGGTGGGGAGGCATCAGCTCCTAGTACTGCAACTTCAGTGTTGAGATTTATGGTTGATCTTGCAAAAATGTCTCCAATGTTTACAGCTGTTTGTAGGAGGCCAGAATTTCTTGAAAGCTGCACAGACCTGTATTTCTCTTGTATAAGGTTTGTCTTTATACTTCTTATGGTCTGTTGTGATTTGTATTTCTTTCGTTGTGCCTCTTCAGATGATGAATTTTAGTCACCTTGACACCAACCGTAGGTATTTGATTTAAGCAAGTAAAATTCTATCATCTGTTTGTTCTATATTTAATTTCCCATCTTTTTATTTGAGGTTTAGGGGTTATGATGCTTTTCTTACAGGGCAACTTATGCTGTGAAGATGGTAAGAGCACTCTCTGACAAGACAGAAGAAAAGAGCTTGAATGATGGTGATGATACGTGCAGTTCCCAAAATACTTTCTCCAGTTTGCCTCATGAACAAGAACAATCTGCCAAGACCTCCATTAGCATAGGAAGCTTTCCCCAGGGTCATGCAAGTACAAGCTCTGAAGATACTCCAATACCTAAAAATTATGTTGTTGATAATGAAGCAGATCTCAAGGCTGCTAGTTCCCCTGATCCTTTGAAACAGCTGGTGCAAGGTGGCTTTGTTGTGCAGAACCCAGATATAGAGAATGTTGACCAAGTCTCTGCCTCCTCAAATGAAATTAGTGCACGTAATGTTGGCAGTAACATGGATCAAAGTTCTGCATCTCTTACTATATCAGATTCACCCATCATATCAGAGAAATTAAATTCAAAAATTCCACTTGTGCTGTCTACATCTCCAGTTGTTGCATTGACCTCATGGCTAGGAAATTCACACAATTATGAACCCAAACCTTCATTAAATGCTTCTCCTTCCACAGAATCTTCTGTGACAGCCCATGAACTAGAATCATCTTCAGACTTGAAGTCTAGTTCTCAATATCCATCTGATGCAAACATATATTTTGCAGTCAGTGCAAAAGTGCTCCTTGAAATTGATGATTCTGGTTATGGTGGCGGTCCATGCTCTGCAGGAGCAACTGCTATGTTGGATTTTTTGGCAGAAGTTCTTTCTGATTTCATAACTGAGCAAATGAAAGCATCACTAGTTATTGAGAGTGTTTTGGAAATGGCACCTTTATACATTGACCCTGAGCCTGTTCTAGTTTTTCAGGGTTTGTGCCTTAGTAGACTGATGAACTTCATAGAGAGGCGTCTTCTTCGTGATGATGAGGAAGATGAGAAAAAGCTAGATAAAAGTCGATGGTCATCAAACTTAGATGCATTGTGCTGGATGATAGTAGACCGCGTTTACATGGGTGCTTTTCCTCAGCCAGCTGGTGTGCTGAAGACCCTGGAATTTTTATTGTCGATGCTGCAGTTAGCAAATAAAGATGGTCGCATTGAAGATGCAGCTCCTGTAGGAAAGGGTCTTTTATCTATTACACGAGGAAGCAAACAAACTGATGCTTACATACATTCACTCCTTAAGAACACTAACCGCATGATATTGTATTGTTTTCTTCCATCATTCTTAGGCGACATTGGAGAAGATGAGCTCCTTTCAAACTTGGGTTTACATAATGAATCAAAGAAGATGTTATCCTCAAGCAATTTGCCAGGAGAATCAGGAATTGATATTGGAACAGTTTTGCAGTTACTAGTTGGCCATAGGAGAATTATTTTCAGTCCCATCAATTTGGATGCTGATCTAAATTGCTGCCTTTGTGTAAATCTATTGTCTCTTCTGCGTGACCATAGGCGAAGTGTTCAGAACATGGCTGTTGACATTGTCAAGTATCTTCTGGTGCACCGCAGGTCTGCACTAGAAGACCTGCTTCTGTCTAAAGCTCATCAAGGACAGAATCTGGATGTATTACATGGTGGTTTTGACAGATTATTAACTGGAAGTCTTTCTGCTTTCTTTGAGTGGCTTCAGGGTTCTGAGCAGATAGTCAACAAAGTATTGGAGCAGTGTGCAGCCATTATGTGGGTCCAGTATATTACTGGATCGGCAAAATTTCCTGGTGTAAGAATAAATGGCCTTGAGGGACGTCGTAAGAGAGAAATGAGTAGAAGATTACGAGATATTTCAAAGTTGGACTTAAAACATTGGGAGCAATTGAATGAACGGAGATATGCTTTGGAAATGGTTCGTGATGCGATGTCCACTGAGCTGAGAGTTGTTCGCCAAGATAAGTACGGTTGGGTTCTACACGCTGAAAGTGAATGGCAAACCCTCCTTCAGCAACTTGTTCATGAGCGGGGAATATTCCCAATGCTTAAGTCCCCTGTAACTAAAGATCCTGAATGGCAGCTTTCTCCCATTGAAGGTCCATATAGAATGCGCAAAAAGCTTGTGCACTTTATGTTGAAGATTAATACTGTTCGAAATGTTCTGGATGGGCAATTTGAACTGGGAGAACTTGAGCTGTCAAAGGGAAAACATGAAGATGTGCCTGATGCTTCTCATACTGACTCTGAGTATTTTTTAGATCTCTTCGATGACAGTTCCAATCAAAATGGAGTTGAGAGTGAGACTTATGGGGAGATTTTCAAAGAAGCAGATAATGACAGAAATATGGATTCTGCTAGGAGCAAGTGGAATGATGATAAAGCTAGCAGTGTGAATGATGCTAGTCTTCACTCAGCACTTGAGTTGGGTGTCAAGTCCAGTACTGTCTCTGCTCCAATGTCAGAGAGCATAAGAGAAAAGTCTGAAATAGAATCTCCTAGGCAATTATCTTCTAATAAGATCAATGAAGCCAAAGCTGTGGAGCATAAGTCAGACAAGGAACTTAATGATGACGGTGAATATCTCATAAGACCATATCTGGAACCGCTTGAAAAGATCCGCATTAAATATAACTGTGAGCGAGTTTTAGGTCTGGACAAACATGATGGTGTATTTCTGATAGGGGAAATATCTTTATATGTAATCGAGAATTTTTACATAGATGATACTGGGTGCATATGTGAAAAGGAATGCGAAGATGAACTCTCTGTTATTGATCAGGCTTTGGGTGTAAAGAAGGATGTTACTGGCAGTATTGATTTCCAGTCGAAATCAACTTCATCTTGGAGCACAACTATAAAGACATATGTTGGAGGAAGGGCATGGGCTTATAGTGGTGGGGCATGGGGCAAGGAAAAAGTGTGTACCAGTGATAATTTACCTCATCCTTGGCATATGTGGAAGCTCAATAATGTTCATGAGATTTTGAAACGTGACTACCAGCTTCGTCCTGTTGCTATTGAGATATTTAGCATGGATGGGTGCAATGATCTCCTGGTATTTCACAAAAAGGAAAGAGAAGAGGTGTTCAAAAATCTGGTTTCAATGAATCTTCCGAGGAGTAGCATGTAGTGCTTCTACTTCCCACTGCTTCTATTCTTTGTCATTTACCTTTATATGAAAATGATAGGTTTAAGTTTTCTCCATGTGGTTTGTTTTGCCCTATAACTGACATGGATTTAGTGCTATAGCTTCTTCTCTGGTGAATCTGTGATTTATTACTGCTGATGATATGAAAACTGAAAATCCCGGTAATGTTGATGATTATTTCCAATTATCCTGGGAAAATATTTGATAGGTTCCAGTAGCATCAAAGCCTACTGGTAACATCAAGCAAAGTTACAATATGTAAGCTTTGGTCTTTGCATATAAAGACTGTTAGGGTTTATGTTTATAGATAAATCCATCGCATGGCTGATCTAGAACATGATTTGAAGTGAATGAAGGGTTAAAATTAGGAAGGAACCTTAAAACACGTGTGAAAATTGTGGGTCATATTAAGGCCTTAATGTGAAGTTTCATCATGGGCATATATACAATGGTATACACTATATGAAATATTTATGGGAAGTTGCTTTTCAATTTGAAGATCAGAAGGTCTTGCTGATGTAATGCATGTGGGTTACTATGCTATTTGGGTAGTCTAACAGGTCACTTTATGTATACACTGTTCCGTGACTCTGCTGAAATAACCTTGTAAATAGTGGTTCTACTTTATACATACTTGCCTTACTCATGCTACACTGCTTCTTTTGATGTTGGGTTTGCTTCTTCCTTATCTTGAATATTTGAACCTATTGTCCTGATTTCATGATTTCGTCCTTGCTTAAGGTTGGACCCCATAATTTCTGGTTCAGCAAAACAAGAAATTAACGAAGGCAGTCGTTTATTCAAGTTAATGGCTAAATCCTTTTCAAAAAGGTGGCAAAATGGAGAAATTAGCAATTTTCAATATCTAATGCACCTCAACACCTTAGCTGGCCGTGGCTACAGTGATCTCACCCAATATCCAGTGTTTCCTTGGGTTCTTGCAGATTATGAGAGTGAAAGTCTTGACCTGACCAATCCTAAAACTTTTCGTAAGCTTGACAAACCAATGGGCTGCCAAACACCAGAAGGGGAAGATGAGTTTAAGAAAAGGTATAATGAGATACAAATCACATGGATTTGTTGTTGAAAATTCCTCATTCCTTATTTGCTTTTCATTTTTGATCTTTACACAGATATGACAGTTGGGATGATCCTGAGGTGCCGAAGTTTCATTACGGTTCTCATTATTCTAGTGCGGGAATTGTCCTGTTCTATCTTCTACGCCTGCCACCATTTAGTGTAGAGAATCAGAAACTGCAGGGTGGCCAATTTGATCATGCTGACCGTCTTTTCAATAGTGTTAGAGATACTTGGTTAAGTGCAGCAGGGAGGGGCAACACATCCGATGTCAAGGAATTGATTCCAGAATTCTTTTACATGCCAGAATTCTTGGACAATAGGTTCAATCTGGACTTGGGGGAGAAACAATCAGGAGAGAAGGTTGGTTCGGTCAGAAGTTGAACCTTCTTTTTCCCGCTTAGTTTCCTTTCGTCAATTTCAAGCAATACTCATTACCCTCTGCAGTACCTGTTACTCCTGATTTTGTTTTGGTAACAATCTAAGGGCAACCCTTTTTCCAGGTTGGCGATGTCATATTGCCCCCATGGGCTAGAGGCAGTGCTAGAGAATTCATCAGGAAGCATAGGGAAGCACTGGAGTCTGATTACGTTTCAGAAAATCTTCATCACTGGATAGACCTCATTTTTGGATATAAACAAAGAGGGAAGGTATGCTGGATTTTCTCTCTCCCCATCTTCCCTTATTCATGTGTATATCTCCTCTCTTTTTGCTACTACTTTATCTGGAAGAAAACAATAAAACTGTGAGATTTTCGCAAGATGTATGCTTTCAATAGTAGGGGAATTTGAGTTTGACTAGTCCTATATGTTTAAATGTGTTTATCATTATTCTAGTTTAATTTAATGCTCCTTGGACAGGCAGCTGAAGAAGCTGTGAATGTTTTCTATCACTACACATATGAGGGGAGTGTGGATATAGACTCAGTTACAGATCCTGCACTGAAAGCCTCAATTTTAGCTCAAATCAATCACTTTGGGCAAACACCCAAGCAGCTATTCCTCAAACCTCATGTCAAAAGGCGATCCAACAGAAGGCTCCCCCCTCATCTACTCAAGTACTCCTCCTATCTTGTTCCGCATGAACTACGCAAGATCTCATCTGCAATTATGCAAATTGTTACTGTCAATGAGAAAATTTTTGTGGTAGGGACAAACTGTTTACTTAAGCCTCAAACTTGTACCAAATATGTTGCCTGGGGTTTCTCGGATCGTAGTTTGAGATTCGTGACCTATGATCAAGACAGACTTCTCTCTACACATGAGAATCTTCATGACGGAAACCAGATTCAGTGCACTGGTGTTAGCCATGATGGTCAAATTTTAGTTACAGGGGGTGATGATGGCTTACTTTGTGTTTGGAGAATTAGCAATGATAATTCCCGTGTCTCACGACGCTTGCAGTTGGAAAAGGCACTTTGTGGGCACACTGCCAAAATCACATGTCTTAATGTTAGCCAACCGTACATGCTGGTTGTGAGTGGGTCTGATGATTGCACTGTCATTTTGTGGGACCTCAGCTCCTTGTCTTTCATCAGGCAACTACCAGAGTTCCCAGTGCCAGTTTCTGCAATTTATGTGAATGATTTGACTGGGGAGATTGTGACAGCGGCTGGAATTCTGCTTGCTATTTGGAGCATTAACGGGGATTGTCTTGCATTGATTAATACATCGCAGCTGCCATCTGATTCCATTCTCTCAGTGACAACCTGCACTTTTTCAGACTGGCTGGACACAAACTGGTATGTAACAGGTCACCAGAGTGGGGCTGTAAAGGTGTGGCAAATGGTTCATGTGTCTACTCAAGAGAGTGCTTTGAATAAATCAACCAGTAATTTGTCAGGTGTACTGAATTTAGGTAACAAGGTACCAGAGTACAGGTTAGTACTCCAGAAGATATTGAAGTGTCATAAGCATCCAGTTACTGCACTTAATCTCAGCAGTGACCTGAAGCAGTTCCTAACTGGGGATTCTGGTGGCCATCTGCTCTCCTGGACACTAGCAGATGAGAGTTTGAAGGCTTCGTTTAATCATGGGTGAACATGGGAAATAATGTTTATGTTAGTCTTTTTATGTGAAAACTCGCCCTTAGTGGGATATGTCAGTTTGTCCCTGGCAACGGAAAAGGATCAAAACTTCATGATACCTTGAAGTGGGAAAGGCAGACAAACAGTGCTGGCGAGCTGTTGAATCAGGGGAAAGCAAGAAGAGCATGGAAGACAAAACATCTGGTATCTGGACCTGGTTTCTATTGAAACAACGAAACAACCAAAGTTAAGTTGGGAATCTTGGGTGGTCAGAGGCGGTTTGTAAAGGCAAACGTCAAAGGCCATACTTGTTTTTTTTTTTAGGTGCTTGGTGTTGACACAGTTACTTAGTTTTACATGAGAATTGGGATCATCAATTGGTTTTATGCGCATGTACATAGATTGAGCTTACTAACAGTTCCTAATGAAAGCTGTATAGAAGGGAATGTGGCTAGAGAATTCATCACTGTCGACGTTTGGATTAGGTACAGTTAATTTGTTAACAATATGTTAATTATGTTGGCAATCAAGGATCATGGATGCTCTAGCCAAAGCTGACATTTTCTTTTAATAGATTCAGAAATGGTTCTTTTGAGTTTAATTTTACCTGTCTAGAACGAGACTGCTTGTGAGCTTATCCAGTCAACACCGCTCATGTCACTACTTCCTTGTTCCTCCATTCCTCCCACTCTCAGTCAACCCATCCAAACCCGTGAAACCACTAACCCTAAATCCTATACGGTCCTCAAATTCATGTTTCCTTCTCGTAAAGGCAATCTCCAAGAGGCTCTTCCCTCATTTACTCCTTTGTTCTCAGACACAAGTAACTTGTATCAGCTTGGCTCGGATGATGTTTACGCACCGTTGCTTGAGCTTTGTGCGATCAGTAAAGCTGCGTCACGAGGCCGACAAATCCATGCCCGTATGATAAAGCATAACGTTGTTTCTAGTTCAGTGTTTTTAAGTACTAAGCTTGTGTTCATGTATGGGAAATGCGGGTCAATCTCGGACGCGGAGAAGGTGTTTGAAGAAATGTTCGAAAGAAATGTTTTCACTTGGAACTCCATGATCGGGGCTTATGCTTCTAATCAAGAGCCTTTAAGAGCTCTTGAACTGTACAGAAGGATGCGGGTTTTCGGTGTTCCTTTTGATTCTTGTACCTTTCCTTGTGTCCTCAAGGCTTGTGGTGCTGTTGAAGACATTCGCTGTGGATCTGAGATTCATGGTCTTGCGATTAAATGTGGGTATGATTCTTCAGTGTTTGTTTCTAATTCTCTTGTTGCCATGTATGCCAAGTGCAATGATATTGACCGAGCAAGGAAGATTTTTGAAGGAATGAATGAAAGAAGTGACGTTGTGTCATGGAATTCTGTAATTTCTGCGTTTGCAATTAATGGGCCAAGTATCGAGGCGTTGAGACTGTTTAGGGAAATGCGAAGTATAGGTGTTCTGCCAAACACCTACACTTATGTTGCTGCTCTTCAAGCTTGCAAGGATTCTTCTTTTAGGGAACTGGGTATGGAGATTCATGCTTCTATTTTGAAATCAAATCAACTTAACGATCTCTATGTACACAACGCTTTAATATCCATGTACGTGAGAATTGGAAAAATGAGGGAGGCAGCGGCAATTTTCTATAAATTGCACAAGAAGGATGATGTCACGTGGAATTCCTTGCTGACGGGATTCATTCAACATGGTTTATTTTTTGAGGCTTTACAATTCTTCTATAAAATGCAAGAAGCTGGTCTAAAACCGGACCAGGTTTCTCTAATAAGCATCATTGCAGCATCAGGTAGATTGGGTTATTTATTGAATGGAAAGGAAATCCATGCTTATACAATAAAGATTGGGCTTGATTCAAATTCGCAGGTTGGGAACACAGTCGTAGATATGTATGCGAAATGTTGTTATATGACTTATGCAGGCCATGCTTTTGCTAAGATTACTTGTAAAGACTTCATTTCTTGGACCACTATTATAGCTGGTTATGCAAGAAATGATTGTTATGTAGAGGCCTTAGAATTATCAAGGCAAATGTTGATTATCGGGATGGAGTTAGATGCAAACATGATTGGAAGCATCTTGTTAGCTTGCAGTGGATTGAAGTGCTTCCTAAAAGTAAAAGAGATTCACGGTTTCAGCATAAGGCATGGTCTATCTGATCTCGTGCTACAAAACTCGATCGTAGATGCATATGGAGAGTGTGGAAATATCAATTATGCAGCTCGAATTTTTGAGTCTATTGAATGGAAGGATGTTGTCTCTTGGACGAGCATGATATCATCTTATGTCCATAATGGGTTGGCAATTGAAGCGCTCGAAGTCTTTTATACAATGATAGATAATGGCATTGAGCCTGATTCAATAACTCTGCTGAGTTTACTCTCTTCTACTTCAAGTTTGTCTGCCATGAGAAAAGGTAAAGAGATTCATGGTTATACAGTTCGGAAAGGTTTGATATTCGATGATTCCCTATCAAATGCTCTTGTGGATATGTATGGTCGTTGTGGAAACTTAGAGGAAGCATGTAAGATTTTCACTGGTACCAGATCTAAAAGCCTTCTTTTGTGGACAACCATGATCAATGTGTATGGATTGCATGGGCATGGTAAAGAAGCTATTGAATTATTTTACAAAATGGAGCAGCAAAGTGTGAGTCCTGACCATATTACTTTTCTAGCACTTCTTTATGCATGCAGTCATTCAGGACTAACCCATGATGGTAAAAGATTTATACAAATTATGAAGTCAAAATATCAGCTGGAGCCATGGCCTGAACATTATGTCTGTTTAGTTGATCTTCTTGGCCGTGCAAATCACTTGGAGGATGCATATCACTTTGTGAAAAGCATGAGGATTACACCTACGTCTGAAATTTGGTGTGCTCTACTTGGTGCTTGCCGTGTTCACTCAAATAAAGAACTAGGAGAAATCGCAGCACAGAAGCTGTTGGATTTGAACCTGGATAATGCCGGAAATTATGTTCTTGTATCCAATGCTTTTGCTGCCCGTGGTAAGTGGGAAGATGTAGAAGAGGTCAGATTAAGAATGAAGGGAAGTGGGTTGAAGAAAAACCCCGGGTGTAGTTGGATTGAAGTTGGAAACCAGGTTCACACATTTCTTGCCAGAGACAAGTCTCACCCAGAATCGTCTAAGATCTACCAAAAACTAGGTCAAATTACTGAGAAGTTGAAGAGAGAAGGAGGCTATGTAGCAAATACCAAGTTTGTTTTGCATAATGTAGCAGAAGAAGAAAAAGTTCACATGCTTTATGGGCATAGTGAAAGATTAGCAATTACATATGGTCTATTGGCTACCGCTGATGAAACCACAATTAGAATTTCGAAGAACCTCCGAGTTTGTGGCGACTGCCATAATTTCTGCAAACTAGTTTCTAAGTTCTTTGGTAGAAAATTGGTTATGAGGGATGCCAACAGATTTCATCATTTTGATGGTGGGGTCTGTTCCTGTGGAGATTTCTGGTGACTAGGAAGTCTTTTTGCCTGAAAATTTGGCTTCCACGGGGTTCTTTGGGTATATTCTCATTGCCTAAGCTCATTGGAGTTCTGTTCCTGTGGGAAAGTATTCCTTTCTCTGTTCCATTTACCAGCATACTCTTGAAGCTACCAACTTTTGCAGCTAATTAATAGGCAATGCTAGTAATTTATGGGGCTTCTAACTGATAGGGGTTTGTTGTATCTCTCTATCCTGACTAGTGGTCATGAGGAAGAGCAAGGAGGGCAAGCGCCTGATGAGGCCGTTATGGATGCTGAGCTGGCAGGTAGTGGTGCGAAACTACACTCAAATGATGAGGTTGTTAGGAAAGGACAGGTGTCAGAAGATTCGCATGTGGAGATACATCCTGAGGTAGTGTTAAGACGTAGTACTAGGGCCTGAAAGAAATCACTGAAGGTTAGAGAGAATGAAGGTATATTAGCTGGGGTATGAAGGGAATTGGGGTAGACCATAGGAAGACAAGTTGTCCCCCTGTATGTCTTCTTTCCCCTCTGATTCTTTCCCTTTCTGATTTCATTAAGAGTCTCTTTCTACATTGTCTTGTAACCGCTACTTTGTAGCGGGTAACTATATATTTTCGCTGAATAATATTCCCCAGTAGATCCATTATTTAACATTATCTCTGGAATATATTATTTAGATATTCGTGTCAATTTGGTACTTTCATTGAGAGAACCCAGGAAGTGAGTGGAGAAAGGAATTTCATATTGAGATTCAGAAGCTGCAAGATTCGAGTGAGCAGCGAGATTTTGTAGTAGCAGCAAGGGTGGATAAAATCGAAAGCAGCATCGAAGAAATTGCTCGAGCTGTGACGAACCTAGCCAATGGTATGGCAGCTGGGAGACATGAGTCCGCCTGTGGGTCCTTGAACTTTGGCTCGAACACCTACGGCCATTTGAAACTCGCCAAGATTGATTTTCCAAAATTTAGTGGCACAGGTCCTTTAAACTGGATTTTTAGAGCTGAGCAATACTTTGATTATTATGATACTCCTGAGGATCAAAGTGGTGCTCGCATCGGCGAATATAGAGGGCGACGTTGTAGCTTGGTTTCGGCTGATGAAGAGGACGAATTAGGTTCCAGGGGCTGCACTTTGAAAGACAATAGAGATGCACTTTGGGCTGACTGAGTGTAAGAACCCTCGAACCCAACTCCTCACACTCTCACAAAGCGGGTCGGCATAGGAATATCATATCCGTTCACAACAAGAAAACGGTAGATTACCGACGGTAAACACTGACGGAAAATGATTGTACTCTGTCGGTAAAACAAATTACCGACGGAATTTAATGACAGACAAAGGTATCGTTAATACAGATGTAGGTAAATTTAACGACGGATTTTTCATGTGTGTCTGTCAGTAAAATATGTCGACGGACAGACAATTGTCGGTTAATTTTTTCAACGGAAGACTATTTCCATCGATAAATTTACCGATGGAAAAAAGAAGACAGTTAGTAAACTGTAGTTCAGATAATCGCAAAAGGTTTCAATGTTACCGACGAAAGAAGAATAACGGTCGGTAAATATCATACAATTTACCGACGGTTTAATATATTACGTCGGTAATACTAAAATTTTTTGCGACGGTCTTTTATATTCAGTCGGTAAATAGAGTGAAGAATTTTTTAAAAAATATCTTGACATTTAATTTTATTTCATGATCTTATGATAAATGCATAATTTTAACAGTTATGAATTATCTGTGCATAATAAATTTGTTTGTTTATATATTTAATTTGTTTAAACAGAAAGTTGTTTGATGATATAAAGTTAAAATTATCTTGATTGATAATAAAAACATTAAAGTGTACATAATAAGTATGTGTCATTCAAAGTAAACGACTACAATAATCCTAATATCTAGGTGACCGCTGGTGCTCTAAGGTGTTACCTCTCGCCTTCAACACATCCATCTCTTGTCTTCAATGTGTCCATTGTTGTTTGAAACCGATTAACTTGATCGGTTTGCGATCGTCTACTCGATACTGCTATAATAGACGTAAAGGATTGCGAATAACATGTGTTTGCAAATGAAGCTAGCCTGAAGATCCTTCCACGATAGTCTCTATCACCCATAGCATCAAGATACGTCTGATTTTCATCAACAGGAACCTGCTGAGACTGTCGCTAAATGGTTTCTTGTATTTGATTCTATTATGAAGCAATGTTTATATTAGTAAGTGATAATTATTAAGAAATAATAATGAAGCATTAATGTCACATACATTCAGTTCTTTGCATCGGTTGTTGACGAATGTCACACCGTCATGCTTCTTCGTATGAGTGTGCAAAAATACCTTAGTAAGTGTAGGCTTCATGTCCATAGACTTTTCCTGCATATTTAACCTAAAATATTATATGTAAATTAGATTTTATAAAAACTTCAACACATTTTTCTCTATTTTTATGATATTTTTTCCCTGTTGAACAAATAAAATCACTCAACACAGTCATATATGACACCAGACATTTATTCCATTATCATTATTCAGAATACAGCAAAATAAAATATTTACAATATAAGTGTCAAGTTTAGATACTTACAAGTCTCTATGTATGCTCGTAGTGAGTTATTGACCCTTCCATATCCCTCAGGCCTCCACGTCTGTTGCTGGAGTTACACCCTAAGATGGGCATTGCCTTAGGTGATGTCTAATACTCTTACCAACGAGACCATATTTGCTTTGAAATATAAGATGGATCGTTTAAAGGTTCATTACAGTTATATTGAAGAATAAGGAATGAATGTTTACATTAAAGTTATATTGTTCATCGTCATACAATTAAATCATATGACATAGTATGTCACTTTTATGGTAAATATGGGCATATTGACAAATTTTGCTTCTCGAAATAAAGAGTAATGAATAAACTCTGAAGCAAGTGGGTTAAAAAGAAGGAGACTAGCAACTAAATAACTAAGCTATTTAGGTACCTAAAACACATTAATTGGGTTATTTTATAGGTATTTAAGAAAAGGGGAACAAATGGTACTTGAATGTTCGTGATCCTAAGTTTTAACTTTAAGAGACAAAGATGGAGAATTCGTCACTTTTGGAGATAATGCCAAGTGTAAGATAATTAGCATTGATAAAGTTGGTAAGAAAGATCACAAAATTACTGATAATGTACTTTAAGTTGATAGATTGAAGCATAACTTGTTAAATGTGAGCCTACTACGTGATAAAGGCTAAAATTATACTTTAAAGGGATATCGTGCATTACAATTTTTAGGAAAAAGAGAAGGAAACATAAAAATAATTGATGTTGATGATTTTTCTAACCAAGATATGAAGTGTCTAATGTTTATTAGAGAAAACAAATGGATTTGGAATAGGAGACTTAGGAATGCAAGTATACGCCTTATTTCCAACCTCATCTCCAAACAATATGTAAATAAGCTTTTAGAGACCAAATTTCAAAAAGACTTGTATTCATTGTCAAATGAGAAAATAAACCAAAATTTCATTCAAAACTAAAAAGTCAATAACTCCCATTAGACTTTTACAATTACTTCATACGAATTTATTTACAACAACTAAGGTTGCTCGTTTAGGTGGTTAATTTTTTGTTTTCTTCATAATTGATAATTTTAGTACATTTACTTTGGTATTACGCTTAGCAAACAAAGATGAAGGCTATAGGGCATTTGTCAAATTTATCAAAAGGGTACAAAATGAAAATAAACATTTTGTTGCCTTTAGTAGGTGTGACTATAGTAGGGAATTTAAAAATTAAAGGTTTGAAAACTTTGTGAGGATTTAATAGGGCATTTAATAAGAAGAAATTACAATTGAAGAATCTATGCATGTCTTTTCTATGAATATAACCCTCTAATTTCCAAGAATGATTTTGAAGAGATGAGATAGGTATATATAAAGATCTAAAATTATTAACCTTTCCTGTAATTAAAAGTGATCACCAACAAATCAATCATGAATATATTGTTGAACTAAGTGAGGGAACCAAGAAGGATGAGGAACTCCCATGAGATTAGAAATTGAAAGAAAAGTCATCCTCCAAATCAAAATTTAGATGATGTTTAATAAAAGGTAATCACTAGACCTCAACTTAAAGATTTTTGTCATATTACCTTAATTTATTAAATTGAATCTAAGACAATAAAAGAGGCCCTTAATGATGAAAGTTAGGTTCTTGCTATGAATGAGGAGTTTAATTAATTTAAGAGGAATAAAGTGTAGACTTTAGTACCTAGACCTATTGATCACCAAACTATAGATACCAAGTGGATCTTTAAAAATAAATTAGATGATTTAGGTACTATTTTGAGAAATAAAGCTAAATTGGTAGCAAAGGGGTACCATTAAAAGGAGGACATAGACTTCAATGAAACTTTTTCTCTAATGGATAAGTTAGAAACAATTACACCGTTGCTTGCATTTGCATCGTATATGAATTTTAAATTGTTTCAAATGGTTGTTAAAAGTTTTTTTTAATGGTTTCATTTAAGAACAAGTTTATGTTGACTAGCTTCCTACTTTTGAAAAACATTATGCACCAACCATATCCACAAACTTTAAAAACCTTTATAGGGCTTAAAACAAGAACTTAGAGCTTGGTATGATAGGCTAAATGCATTTCCTTTATAAAATGGAGTTTCTAAAGGCAAGATTGACACTATACTCTTTATTAAAATGTACAAGCATGATATTGTAATTGTTTAAATTTAAGTTGATGATGTTATTATTTATGATATTAATGACAATACATGTAATAATTTCTTAACTTTTTGATGAGGAAGTTCAAGATGAGTATAATAGGAGAACTTAACTTCTTTCTTGGGCTCCAAATCAAGAAAATGAAGAAAGGTATCTTTATAAATGAAGAAAATTAAACTAAAGAACTATTCAAGTACTTCAAAATGGACCCAACCAAACCAAACTATTAAGGACACCTATTAGGAAGAATTAACCAAGTTCACCTTCTTACTAATACAATTTTTCAAACAAGACGCATTTCAATAAACACCTTATATACATCAAACAATCATCCCAACATCACAATCAAATTTCAAAAGTGAACCTTCTAACACTAACATTTCAATCTTAATTCTTCTTATCCATTCACAAATTACTCAAACATACGAAACAAATCAAATAAACAAACAAATTTAATTAACACAAAACTCAAACGGTCTACAATATACCTCACGAAAATGCAACAATGGTGGGAGAAGAGGACGAGCTTCCGATGCCGATGACAACATCGATGATAGACCAGAAAAGGGGCGGCGAGGGGGGGGAGGAGAGAACTAGCCGGAGGAGATGACGTGGGAGGGAGGAGAAGAAAAACGAAGCAGAGCTGACGGTGGGGGGAAACCAAATGACATCGTTTTGTTTAAGTTAATAATGCTCAACCACAAAGAGACGATGACGTATTGATTTAAAATTTACTGACGGAATTTTCCGTCGCTAATATTCCGTCAGAAATGTCAATACTTCATTTTTCCACCACCAATTCCCGCCTTAGTTGCCGACAGCATTGTTCTGTCGCTAAACTAAAATTTCTCAACACAGTTTCCAACGGACAAGTAAATGCCGTCAATAATTTGTAACGGTTTGTTTTCCATCATTAATTTTCTGTCGCCAATTCATTATTTTCTTATAGTGACTAGTAATTGATTATGATAATTAGTGGTTACTAACTCTGACAAATGAGAGTTTGGTAGATTCTTCCGCTGCTCCAGTATAAGAATTGATGGTTGTTGTGAAGCAAGTCACAGCAATAAAAGGCTCGGCACCCTACGTTCTGAATTCTGGGAACAAGATAAAAATGGGATCTAGCAAATTCACTACAATGAAAAGGGGAAATGGTCATCCACTGCTTAAGTAAATACCCTTTCAAGTGCTAAAATAGAGTTCATCCTCCGGAAAGGACCTCGTTGTCATCTCTGAACTTCCACTTCATACAATGGAATAACCCCGCAACCTTTCACTTCCCAAGTTTCTTGATCAAATACAAAGGAGACCTCATCGTAGCAGGTTTGGCTCAGCAGTTCACTGTTTTTGCATATCCAATCAAATAGTCTATGTTCAAACCATAAATAGACGTGCTCGTCTCTAGCAACGGAAGCCAACTTTGTGATGAAAAATTCAATGTAAACACTGTCGGTGTAGTGATTATTTCCGCCTTCAAAGTAGCACTTATATCTCACAGCTCTTTTCCATGGAAAGTCGAATTCCTTAAAATGAATGCATAGAGCGAATCCAGAGAAGCAGTTGTTCAACCAATTTAGAGGAAGCTGAACTTTGGTTGAATT
>JAOQMP010000009.1:16983905-16999872 GCA_027563575.1 Erythroxylum pedicellare
GAGAACTCTCCACACTGTAAAAAGGCAAATGTACAAGATATTTTTACTAAGATTACAAGCTAATTGAGATAAGTAACTAGTAACAGATTACAAATATATATCACCAGATATACACCTAATTTACAGCTAATGTACTGAATGTATATTAAACAATAAAAACAGCATTTTACATTCGAGCAGTGCCTATAACATAGTTTCATGGTGTGAGATCAATCCTTCCGAGTTCACGAACATATTTCCTGAACAAAGTTAGGCCTTTCTCTTGGGCAATAAGACAGGCGTGATTCGGACGAGAAGGTGGGCAGGGGATCGCAATTCGAAGCGTGGGGGATTGACAGATCATACATGCAAAACCTGTTATCTTTACATATCAACTGTTACAGCTTTTGTAATGATCTGGATGAGCTTTTTGGCACCACAATCATATACACAAATAGAACAGTTAGACTGTTAAGGGCGACAAAATCAGAAAAGAAAAGGAGGAGAGATTTTCTCGATGAACGAAAAGCAGGAAGCATTTAATCACATACAACAATGACATTGACAGCTGAACATGAGCTTAATGCTTGGGCAATATATGCAGGGTACATTGCAAATAATCCAAGACGAGAACAACAAATGCATTGAAATACTAAAACCATTTGAAGCCAATAATTGCAGGGCCTTAGGAACAGTCATACTTTCAAATGGTTGCAGTGTACTGGTACGATACCTATGGATCGTCTACTGTACAGGGCTACGTTTACTACTGTGGGGTGGGCACCAGAGTTCTCAGACCACCCGTCCCTGCCATGCCGTCCTATATTTCCATGGTCTGTGACCCTAATACCTATCCTTCCCTAAATTGATATTGATGCATCTATTTCTATAGCCTTTCTCAGCTACTATCTGCTCCTCTCTCTCTTAGCTGGCTGCATGATGCTTCTTTAATTCACTGTTCAACAAGATAGGGTAATGTCCTTGCTTGATTCTTCTTCTGTGTCTCCTCTTTCTATATCTGTGCGATCCCACCTCTTAACCCTCCTATAGTACTAGGGTTTCTTTCATCTCTTCTTTGTATTCAAACTCTTGTTAGCTTATTTATATGTGTGGTTTTTCCCCATCCGTTTGCCGTGTGATTTATGTACGTTTATAAGGTTGTGTTCTTATTGTTCCCTATTATTTCAAGGTCAAATTTGCAGTTGCAGCCACCTCACAATTGTCGTTCAACGTGCTTGTAGTAACTACATCGTTTTGTTCTTTATAATCTCTTCCTCTTGTAGTAGTTGTTGACGATGGCGTGAATTTCTTTCTAGATCATGTTCTTTCATAAATTAGTATCTTTGCTTTGTGGCTGTAACAAGTAGTAGTCGTGGTTATGAAGACTGGGTGTCTGACCTACATTATTGAAGTCCACTAGGGAAAGAGTGAAGCTGCCAGCGTGATCTAGCTTCGGTTAGAGGGGTATATACAAACGAAAAAGGGTCTGACTTTAGCTAGGTCATGCTGTGGCAGCCTCACTTCTTCCTACTTGGGGACCCAAAAGATCCTTTAATCCTTCAAATCTGATGCTTGAAAGAAAAAACAATAACGGACCAGCACGTATGAGCTATTTGTGCTAAGTATATTCTTTTTCCTATCCCTCAGTCTTAGTTCCTATAAATAATGTCCGGCATTCGTTTACCAATATTTCCATTTCATGCTGCTTTTACTTTAATTTGCCTTTTGCAGAATTGGCTTGTTGTGCTGATGACAGAAGGTGCGTGTCAAAACAATTCAAGCCTCTTCGTCTTGTTCTAATTTGCAAAATCTTCGTTGACGTCTGATGTTGATACCTAACGAGGCTTCCACAGTTTGAGTTTCTGCACGTTTTCCTTTTTTCTCTCAAAAAGCCATGAAAAGTAATGATTAGCTTTAAGATCTATGATCTTGGTTAACGGTATCTAGTTGCACTTGCACATGGAATAATAAATATATAATGAAGTTTTTCAACTTTCAAAAGCTTAGGGAAGTAGGTATGAAGTTGCCCCTTAATTCAATTATAAACATTTGTTTATCTGAAAAGTTAAGCATGGAACATGATGAAAACATCACTTTCAAGTGCTACACTATACTATTGCAGGTGGTTCCTGTTTTCATTTTCGCCGTCACGCTTGATCACTTCATCCAAACCCTATTTACATGGGAAATACTTAAAGTTAAAAATAGTTGGATGTATAGGAATCAGTATGGGCATGGCTCAGTGGAATATAGCAGAAAATCTAACTAATCGTAATGACTGGCTTCTCTTCTTATCTGTGCACTTAAAAGAAGGGTATGACAAATTCGATAGTTCAAGTAAGTTCTCATAATTTAAATGAAATGAATTACTTTTTGAGCAAAAAATGGCTGATGCGTATATGTAATATAAAATTAAATTTCAATGCTTTTAATGTGTATAAAAAATGTCGAGGTCGTATTATTCATTTAAATGTGTATGAAGTTACTAAATGTTATAAATCAACTGTGATAATATTTTAATTTAGAGTCTGATTGGCATAAACCACTCATTGAGTGCTTATCAGTGGGTAATAGTTCCTTGATTAGCAAAGAGTCTTAGTCAGAGTTGATTGGACTTGATAGTCCCTAAGCAGGCAAGTAGCATCTGAAACAGAATCCCAGCTACCGGCAATTTGAATGTTGTTTTCAAGTGGATCATAACTATTAAGTTACCCTTGCAACAATTGTTTCCTAATCCTACTGGAACAAAAATGCATGTTAAGCAGGTGATTCCATCAATTTGCTATCAGTTCATTCTATTAAGTGTTGTATTAGATAATTTTGTCTTGTTGACCAACCATTTCTTCATTATTTTGACATTGTCCAATTAGTTTTTTGATATGAAGGTTTTTTTTAGAGAAGTGTGAAATGTAAATGACCAAATAATCTTGGACTAATTTGTTTTCCCATTATTGAAAGTCTTGAGATGCATAAACAAAGCGGGTTAGAATTAAACTTCTTTAATGATATACTTTAAAGGGAGTTTCTGCTCCCAAACCTTTTTTTGAAAAAAGGTTAATTGAATTAATAAATATAAGATGAAATTCTACTAAAGAGTTGGACATAAACCTGTGGTATCCTTTCGTAACAAAGTAAAGAAGACAATATAGAAAAGTAAAGTCATAGGTGAAATTGGTTATAGTATGGGTGCTAGAGTTGCAGTCAAGGTAGGATGGTCGGATTGCTGTGTTGGTGTAGATTGTGCTTAATGAGATGCTCCTGAACTTAAGCGATAATGGTCGGATTCCCATGTTGATGCTCCTGAATCTCATCTTCGTTGCCTTTAGAAATTCCTTAGATAAACTCATGGCTGTAAAACGTTTGAGATTTCATTCCTCGCCAAAGACCCAGAACATGATGGTAGATCATGTGATTAGTTGTGGTATATGCATTTTGATTAGATAGACTTTAGAGGATATAGTCTCCGCAGTTGAGCCATTGGCATTTCATGGTGATATATATTTAGATATCACTATTGAAGGAGCATTCGAAAAAGAGATGGTAGTGTTTTGTCATGCAGCAAGTACATGGGACAATATTTATCAACTTGTATGAAGAACATGCAATTTGTGGTACTTTAGTCTGTTTATAATAGCTAACTAGAGGATTAAATGACAGGAGTGTTGTAAGGGAGTTACTCCACACGATGTAAGCCAGTTGATTCTGAAACTCCGAATTCCTAACAGTTGCTGAATCCCCTTGATGGTGATATTGTGAACAAATTTGTCCTTCCAGTAGAATGTATCATGCGCGCTTTGGTAATCGAAGACGAAAGTGCCAGTCTCTGTCGTGGACCAGAGAGTGTAGTCTGGAGTGAAGATGTGAGTTTCTAGTCGATGTAGAGAATGGATCAATAGTCCTTGGCGTGTAGTCTGGAGTGAAGAAGTATGTGAGTTTGTAGTCGATGTTGAGAGTGGATCAATGGTCCTTAGCTAGACCAGTTGTCATACTAGAAGTGATTAAACGATAGACGTGTCAAGCTTGACTTTTACTTTAAAAAAGTCATTTTGGATATTTTTTAAAAAAATCGGTCAACTCGTTGACGGGACGAGTATCCGACCTTGGTTGGTTACAGGTCACCGGGATCAGTCCAACCCATTGATACCTCTGTTAATCGACCGTTTCTTCTTTTGCTGGACATCTCATGTTGTATTCTCTCAGGAGTTGATTTAGAAAAAGTGAATGCGATGGGTGTTTGCGGATAGCCCATATGATTGTTCTCAGGAGGAAATAAGCGTGTAACTATTTGAGTCAGGTTTTTTTTATCAGAACCGCTTGAGTGGTAAGGCTTGATTAGTTGTTTTGATGGGGCCTAAATCCACCTTCTTCCTTCGATAAGTATAAGTCAAGACCATTTAACTTTGCCATGCGGACGGCTTCATAAGAACTTATTGAGTATTCTTTCGATTGATTTGATGATGGTTTGGGATTGGAAGATGTGGGAGCTTGGAGTTAAGGACCGACTGAATGTCCTGCCAATTTTCTGCATAGGATAGGGACTTGTTCATCAAATGAACATGAACATGTTTGGTGATTTTGTCTAGAAGAGGGGTGCACTTTAAACGGTAGAGATGAGAAATCTTTTTCAAGCCAAGTTGCATAATGTACTCTAATTTAGAAATGATGATTTTTCTATCGTTTTTATTCTGATGATCCTTAATACATCTATTGTTTTCATATTTAAGAACCTTACCAAATTGGTTTGTGTTTTAGTGACATTCATTTTCATTAAAAAGGTCTAGGTTATTCTTTTAAGAATGTAACAGCCAACAACCAGATGCATGCAAGGTAATCGAGTTTCTGACATATGGCATGTGCACCAGATTACTATGCCTATAGTTATAGACAAACCAGTAATGCTCTGCTCACCAGAGCAACAAGCCAACAAGCAAAGCTAAAATACCTAAAAGCAGCACTCAAGGAAACGACATGGCATAGACAAAGTGCGAGACGTTACCATAATATGGTTGCTGTGGGTATCATGGAATATTCTTATTCCATTTGCATCTGAGAATAGGCTATGAAAGATGGGCCCCTTGGAATCAAGTAGAAGAAATAGTGGCTAGCACGCATTTTTAGGTTCATGCACTACATACAAACATCACCGAGTGAAAAAGATTTATGTATAGATATATGTACGTATGTATATATGTATGAAGCGTAAGGTTGACATGTAGAAGGACTCGCTAATCGTTGCCTGCATGTTGGTGGCGTGGGAATGTTGATTGAACATTTATTTTTGTCTTTACTATGGACCACAGCATGCGTCTGTACATCTACTGTTTCAATTTGCTTTTAGGCTATTCTTTTCTACAAAAGCTTTTTCCACTCCACGACGCCTGTATATCACAGTAGCAGCTACAAACACACGCACTTCTATCATTGTTTCCCAAAATAAGTTCATGCCCAATTCAGATTTGTTCTCGTTTTTAATGTTTGTCTCACTCTCTCATTGTTTGAAGGAGCTGGCTTATTAGTTTTTGACTGTTTGAGTGTTGATCGTGCCCGCATGATCTAAACTTCCTTTCTGTCTGTATGGAAAGAAAAAAAGGAGAGATCATGTGGGAGTCTTAACAGATAAAAATGGACACTGGCGTACTGCTCCTTTTTTTTTATTTATATATTTGTAATTCTTACAATGTGAGAGAGAATTGATTAATTGAGTTAAACACTGAACAGTTCAATATAGAGGAAGACCTTGTGAACTAATAATGCAAGTATCAATCTCAATTTTTGGGTCCCATCAAGCCTTTTAACAAAATTTACCCTATACTACTATTTATATTAATCGCGTAAGTTCATTAATCTGGTGTAAGTGTTGATTGTCTCCAATTGTAAATAACATTAATCTGCCATTGCTACACTAGTGGGCATATTCATGAATTCTGCCATATAAGTGGGCAAAGGGTGGCACCTTTTCTTATTGTAACAGTATTAATATTACTAATCTTTTAGTTAATACAGGATTTTGTAGTCACTAAAACTATCAAGTATCACACTAATTTTAGGTATTTTATTTGAAGTAGAATTCGTCAAAAGTGTATTTTAAATTTTTATGTTTATAGAATACAAAATTTTTGAATCGATTTAAATTAAATCATGTCAGTAGAAATATGATATTGTTTTTATATTTTTAAATAAAAAGTGTTTAATAGTTACATAAGTATTTTTTAAATTAATTAAAAAGTAGATTCTACTGTTAGTGATAGTGAGTTTATTGTTTATGCATTTTAAACGGTAAATCCTACAGTTACAGGACAGTGTGGTCACTATTTATACATTTTAAAAAGTGAGTTATATTTATTATATATTTTAGTAGTAAACTCAATTTTTATTTAAAATGAAAAACAATGTTACGTCAAGCATTTAATTAACCAGAAGCTAATCTTGTTAAAAATTTAATTTAATTAGAATTTGTTTTAAATGTTTTGAAAATTTTATGGTGCAATTTGAACCTATCAAAATGTTAAGATCTATTTTATATTTTGTTGAAAATGTTAAGTTTCAAATTGTACTTTTAGCTAAATAAAATTTAAAAGCCTTAGATTACATTGAACCTTGCATAAAATTGAAGAGGACAACCTTATCATGAGTAAATTCACATCTTGTTTAGCTTGGACATGTATCATATTGATAACTAGCTACTTAATAGTTTCTTCTTATCATTCTTACGTAAATCTTTAATTACAATTTGAATAATCTTTTGAAATTTCTTGCTTAATCATATTTACAAAGACCCAAAAGTAACTAAGCAGTCATCCTTATAATCATGGGCAACATTGTTTCTCATCCCATATGAATTTGAATAATTTTTAAGTGGTGTTGGCTTACTTCCTCAACACAAATGAGAGTTTATCCAAATGAAAGGTAGTAGTAAGTCTAACCTTGAAATTAAGAGGAAATTACTTTTAAATTCATGGATAAAATAGAATTTTAAGAAATTAAGAGGAAATTACTTCTAAACTCATGTATAAAATGGAATTTTAATTAGCAAGTTGACACTAGTTTGATTAATTCTGTGATTATTTAATTGAGTTGTTTCGGACATGTTGATGCGACCATAAAGTAGCATTTGAGAAAACTTGACCTTTAGTAAATCTCTTATGCTTCTATTAAGTATAAGTTGTGAACGAATATGATAAACATTGGATTAGACAAAACCTACACTAATGCATGTTCGCACTAGTCCTTCATTTTGTTCTATTTACATTTGAAATGGTGAATGAATAACAACTTGGACAATATCACTGTTAGGATTTCCAGAGGCAAAATTTCTCGTGTCTCAAACTTTTTGTGCTTTTTAGATTCTATCTTATCCTGATTACATTTATTCTATTACTTGTCTGCTACAAACTAATATAAGTTTAAAGTAGCACTCTTTGGTTAAACAAAGTGAAATAGTAAAAGTTGAAATTAAATTACCAAAAAGAAAGGGAAAAGAAAAAGTGAAAGGAGTTTCGTTCGTTGTAACCTACATAAAATAATTTATTACTATGTTGTGTCTATATAAAACTTAGTATTGATGTAATTAGGATATGCTTCTTTATTCATAGGAATTTGAGACATTGCAACAAAACAAAAGACACACATATATAACTGGTATCCCAAGAGAGCTATGGCTGTTTACAGATCAAGGTTGTCAAATACATGCCATGTTTGTTGTTAGATTCTTCATGTTCATATTAGCCTAAGCAGGATTTGATGTCTCAAGTTCTTTTTTCATTTTTCTTGCTTTTTTTGCTCCAATAATGTTGATGCAGTTATTTCAAACATAAAAGCTTGCACGTAGCATCAACAATAGTAATTACCGTTTAATGGTCGATCATGGACATTATTTGTTGAACCTTGGTTGCTCGAGGATACCATATATGCATATTCAGATCTTGTTAAATTACTAATATGCGTGCATTGCACATAAGAGTAACAATATACCTTATGTGAAATTAATTGTTATCGAAAATTATACAAGATTGTAATGTTAAGTAAATTCATGTGAATTTATGTCTGACTTGCATAAGGAAAGCTGAAGTAAACAATGCATTATAAACAACTAATGTTATACATACATATAACAATTATTAATTTATTTTAAATAAAATTCACTTTAAATCATTTTAAATTTCTACTAGATTTCAAGGGGACAATACACTTTGAAAATATTTGTAAACAAAATATTTTCAGGAGAAATATTACCCTACTTTTATTATTTCCCTATTTATAACATTAAAAGTGTGTGGGTATATGCACAATATAAGCCTATATAATGACTAACATTAAGGCTAAAATCATGGCTAAATACAAGGTTATCAAAGATAATCATTTATATTAAATAAATGATATTCACTTATACTCTATTGTGATACGTGATCTTTGTTATAGGATTGTCTAAGTCATTTTATATGATAATTTGTATGTTTAGTATACATACTAGGATGTTTAGCCTAAGTTTTGTGTTATTTTCATATAACTTGCATATGTATGTGATTATATATGATACATTGAATGTTAGGTTACAAATGAAGGCTTTTAAGCTTAAGTTTTGCATGTTTTTCATGTGTTTTGATGTACATATATTTTACATAATTGTATGTCAATGTTTGGGTAGGATTTGGGGCTTATTTACATTGATTATCAACTTACTTGCATGTGAACTTGTTGTAGGTATCAAAGGAGAAACAAAAGAAGAAAATAAGGCTGGAAACAACAGGTCACGATCATTACCCAAGTAGACGCTGGAATTTTCTAGCTTTCCAGTTGGCAATTCCAGTTTGCTCCACTTGCATCCTAAGTTAGTTTAAGCACCCAAAGGGGTATAAAAACCCATTTTAAACCCTAAAAAAGAAAGAAGGTCATTGAACACACCAAAAGGAGGAAGATAGACTCATTTTTGGGTAGATTTTCAAGAAGAATCAAGTGATTTCAAAGGATCTCAAAGCTACCACATCAAGTTTCAATTTTGTTCTTCAACTCATAAGCCTTTTATTCTCTCTTCTCTCATTTGTTTTTGTTTAGTATTGTACGAATAAGGTGTATGGATTTGTTGTGAGGATGTTTTTGATGATTGTAATGGATTTATAATGGCCTGTTTGGTTCTACTTTTTTCCCCTTTTTGGTTGTCGTTTTCATGAAAAATGAAACAAGTTATAAAAATGTGTTTGGTTGAGTATTGTTGCCATTTTTTGTTTCTAAAATAAAAAAACTACAACAACTTTACTAAAAACCATAAAAAGACGCTCTTGTATCTATTTAAAATAGTTTTCTTTTTCATAAAAATGACAACATGTCTCGATTTTACTCTGAATACCTATCGCTTCCATACTTGTTGTAGTTGTTGTTGATTATTTAAAAAGTTATCGCGTCCATCCTCCATTTTCGTCCCACTAAACATTGTTCCGACACTGATTGATCTACTGGCAGCTCTACCACTCAGCTTCCCCGGGCTTCCTTTTACATGACGCCTTCCCAATCCACTTACAGACCAAGTTGCCATTAACCTTGGCCGCATCCCCGCATTATGTTGATTAGTACATGTTATTGTCTGGCTAGAAAGTTCCCTCCTCACCACTGTCCTTTCTCATTTCACTAGAGACCTTGAAACCTTCTCTCTTCCCCCGATGTAAAGACGCTTTCTTGGTGTTTTAAAGGTGATATGATGACTCTCTTCTTGCTCATTGCCTCGTCTTCTCTTATCTTTGTTATAGTGGTGGTGGTTGTCATAGTTGTTGTTGCCGTTGCTGTTGCTGCTGCTGTCAAAAGAGTATCAGTGACATTACTACATATCTTGGAGGCTTGAGAGATTTCTAGAGTTTTCTTTGTTACTTTTAACTCTTCTTTATGCTTTTTTTGGGTTAAATCTAGAACTTCATCTTTAGGTTGTTGGACATTGAGAATTTGGGTATCATTTTGAAGTGTTGATGGTTTGGAAATGGGAGTTTTAGAGAGGACTTCTTTAATAGTTTCTTTTTCAAGAGATGATGGTGGTTGCGAAGTTACAGTGAAATGAGGTTTGGGGTGATGAGAGTTTTTTTTTATGATGATGGAGCTCAAACAACAACCCTTTAAAGTGTAAAGAGTCTAAAAAGTGGTGTATGTTTAATATCTTGCTTACCTCCTCTCTTAAAATTACTTGTAACACCTGCTTGGTTCTTTTTTTTTCCACTTTTTATTAGAAATTTCAACCAAATAAGTTTTTATTTTTTAATTAAAAATAGAAAATTAAAACTTAAAGTCACAATAAAAAAACAAAAGTAGAACTAAATGACCCCTAAGTAGATTTTAGTGTTGTTCTTAGCATAACTATGTAAGAACTCAGTTGGCTTTAATGCTTATGAAGTGTGGACTCCATATGCCTTGCTTATATTAAGAAATGGAGTTAGGAAATCAGTCTGGATGTACCATGAGAGTCGGTAGCCTTGAAAACACTTCACACATCAAGTTAACATGACATTAGAGAGAGATCTTGGATGTTTTGACAGTTTTTGAATAGGTTACTTCATATCCACTTAATGGTTAAGTAAAGTGTGTAGATTAGGAGATCACATACTGAACTTTGATCATTATTTCCAGCTTAATTGTTCGAATGTTAAGACAGAAAGGGACAATATATTAGAATGCCTAGAACTAAGTATGATTACATTACCAAAGTGAGGGTTTACATGGTATGAAGAGAATGACCTTAACCTTTATAATTTGATTCTCTAAACCAAAATTTTTTTCTTATTTTTTCGACATTTTAAAGTGTGTTTGTAAGCCATTAAATTGTGAATTTTTGCAATTTCAATCTCATTATTTGGTTTACTTAAACAAAAGTCAATTTGTATTACAAGGTGACTAGCTAATCCTCAAGGGAATGATACCTTGCTATACTCTTTTATATGAGCCACATACTTGCGATATAGCTTCTTCAATTAATTTTAAAACTTTGAGTTAAATAGGAAGGAGCTAACATATCACATCCCTGTATTCAGAACCAAAGTAGACTAGGCTCTTAGACTGGACCAAAAATCAAGAAAAAGTGAAGATGGTAATCTTTTAGTAAAGATGTCGACATAATAATATGATGAGAAAACATACAAAACCTTAACCTAACCCAAAACTTCTTTTTTTGTTAACAAAGTGAATGTCTATCTCAATATGCTTTGTTCGTTAGTGTTTGATCATATTAATGGAGAGTTAAATAGCATTAACATTATCACAATAGATTAGTGTTTCTTTAGTTAAAAGATAGTGAAGCTCAGGGAGGAGATTATGCAGCTAACATGTCTCTGTGATGACATTTGTGACACCAAGATATTCAGCTTTTGCACTAGAATGAGATGTTCTGGCTCAACGTTTAAATGACCAAGATAGCAGGTTATTGTCAAGAAAGACAGAGTACTAAGAGATAGAGTGCCTAGTAATAGGATATCCTTTGCAATCAACATTCATACACACAATGGGATCATCAATGCAGAGGAGGAGTAGAGATGAAGATCATGATCAAAAGTAACTTTACCCTTAATATAGCGTAGGATGCACTTTAGGGTATGAAGGTGTGGCTCTCTAAGATCATACATAAAGAGGTAGACCTGCTATACAATATAGGTAATATCAAGTCTAGTAAAGGTCAATCTTGAAGAGCATCTACGAAGACTCCTGTATAAAGAGGGATCTGAGACTAGAGAATTAAAACTAACAGATAACTTAGTTTTTGTGTCCACTTGAGTCATAGAAAAGTTACAACTAGCCATATTAGTATTTTCTAAGATCTTATAAGCGTAATTATATTGATATAAAAATAAATTATCGTTTGTTTTTGATACAAAGATGCCTAAAAAATAATGCAAGGGACCTATATTAGTCATTACAAATTCTTAAAAGGCAATGATCATCTATAATAGTGCGGCAGGGGAAGTCATCAAAATGTTGCCAACATAAAGAAAGAGAATAGTCATATCTTTACCATAATAATAGTCAAATAATGAAGTATCGGGCAACTAATGTAAGGCACCAAATTGTACCCTAATTGGAATGTTACATGTTCATGAAAGTACATGTATGGTAGGTGTTAAATTTTGTGATATGATTGAGAATTACATATAACTTGAATTTTGGTTTAATGGATTATACTTAGTGAATTGGAATTAATTAACACCATTAGAGAATTGAGGTATTAAAATATACATTTTGACTAGGAAAATTATCAAGTGGCAAGACAGGTTGATATATGAAAATTGGAATGACTAAGCCTATGAGTTAGTGACATTTGACACAGCTGATGCATTGACATTTGGCAACATTAGTTTAGTGACAAGTGGCCTAATTGAATTATGACATTTGACATCCATACATGAAGATATGTAAATGGCTTCATTGAAGGATAAGTAGCTTACCTGCATGTCGGACATGTGGCTTGATTAAATCAAGAACACCTAGCATCTAAGGAGTTAGGCAAGTGGTGAATCATCCCTCATTCTTGATGTTTCTGCCTTCTCTCTTCACTTTCCTCCTCTCAATTGAAACTCTCCCACTCTCTTATAAACTTATGGACTTTTGCTACAATTTGAGGCATCATCACTTAACATCTTTGTAAGTTACTGTATCAAGAAGTAAGTATTGCTATTTTCTGTGTTATTCTTGTGTTGGTGCTAAAATTTGCACCTTGTTCTAGGAGTTGTTTTTGGTTGTTTGGAGTTGTTCTTTGAAGTTAAGAAGGTAAGGTAATGTTAAACTTGATTTCATTTTATAATATGAAATGTTTGATACTTGAATTGAGTAGAATATGTGTTAAGATGATGATAAATGAATGCTGGAAAAATGATCCTTGTATGATAACTTAAGGTTTAGTTTTCATGTGTAGAAGATATTGATTTGTAAGTTATTTAATGAATGATTTTTCAATTGGTTTTGGACGTGAATTTGATGCAGAATTGAGGCATGAATAACGTGGAATTGATGAACTATGGTGAAGGGGTGTTGAAGGTGCATGAAGGAGTTAAGTTTTGGAAGCAACTTGAAGGTTGTAAGTGAGTGAACCTCCAATTCACTCATCCCACGATCATGGGAATTAAAGGGCATATTCCCACGGTCGTGGAAAAGGTTAGGAAGGTGAAAACTTGGTTTTGTGCAATTGTTGACATGTATAAAGCTAGGGCACTTAGTAATGGTTTAATTGAACTTAATGGAGGTTGAAAATAAACCTAGATGATGTTAGATTAATTGAGTAGAAGTTAATCTAGTTATGGACTATTAATTGAGGTAATAACTTAAAGAATGTGTGATTAATTAATAACACGTCTAACGTTAAAATGTATGAAGATGAATGTGCTCTTAAGAATACAAATGTGTTCCAAGGGTTTTATATGATGTGAATTAGATATGGATGTTTGTGAATTGGGAGTTTCTATGATATTATGTAATATGTATTGACTTAAGGTTTCATTTATAATGATGAAAATGCTTCTGTTTATAAGGCATATTGAGTTTGATCAAAAGGGAGTGAATATGTTCAATTTGAGAAAATTGAAATAACAACATATATTATACACTAAATTATTTGCTTGTGATTCTGAAATGGATTGTTTTAAAACTATCAAGTCATAGTCGTGGGTAAATAGACATGCCTAGAAGGGGTCTACAGCTGCTCTTGTAACCAGACAATAAAATATCTTCTGATTTTAGACACGTATGTGTCTTTTATTTCAAATAACAAACATGGGTATCTTTCGTTCTAGTCTCGTTACCCACTTCTGTAAAAAGGATTAGCAGGCTAACCTGATTTGCATTCTAATACATGTTTGATTCTGTTATAAAAAAGTTTTGATTTTAAATAAGATAAATTCTGATCTGATACAATATGTATTCTGATTTGTTACAAGTTTTGATCTGTTTTGGCACAATTATGTTCTGTTTTAAGACTTATGCATTCTATTATGAAGCAATCACATTATGTTATGGTATTTATTTGTTTTGTTCTCTATTGATGAATCGTAAATTGTTCTAAGACATGTAATGTGTGGGTTGCTCTTGAATATGAATAACTAAAGACTGCTTATGGTATGATTTGATTATGAACATATGAATGTTAGATGAGTGTTAGAAATAGTCATCATTATATATCCTGTTTGGTTATTCCTCACTAAGCTTTATACTTAGCATGGTGGTTTTACCTCCATGTAGGTTTTAATAAGAAGACTTAAGGCTAGGACAACCGCAGTGGCGAAATGAGGATGCGTTTTGTTTTGAAAAGATGTATATTTGAGTTTGTTTTTAAGTTGTATTTAATGTAATGAGACTTTTTGTATATTTTTGGATAAGGTTTGTAATATCCTATAAATGATTTTTAATAATCTTACTATATAATGGATTTAATATATATGGAATATATTTTGACAAGCTCAAGATGTGTGATGTATATTATGTCTTGTTTATAAAATAACTCCTAATGGCTTGTAATGTTTGTTTGCTTGAGTTTCTAGAAATGCATGTAAGGGACTGCTTGGTATATTTTAGATTATTTTGGTTCTATTTTATGTGATACTTGCATACCCTCCCGAGGGATATATGGGTGTTATAGAGTTGATCTTAAAACCTAACTGTTAATTTTAGTAAGAGGACAACCCAATAATTTCCCCTTAGTCATGCATAGGAGATTAAATTAGTGAAATTAATTATCAAGAGTTTCCACTTTAGTTCATCTATTCGTTTTTTTCTCCCAGTTAACTCCATTTACTTTTTAGTTTAATTTTGTGATTTCATTTAAAGCCTTCCCTCAACAAATAGGGATACAGTGTTTAAGATTTTTTTTTTTTTGTTCAAGGTTAATTTAAATGAACCAATTTCACATTCGTGGGTGATGACCCTAGGTAAATTAACTACAACTACTTTGTATACTTTTGAGTAGGATATGTTGCAACCCCGCCCTCATGGTTCACGTGTCTGACATCTTAAGTGACATCTGAACGCGTGCTCTATAAGGGTGGCGATCCCCTACTAGGACAAACATCGAAACAACATCCTTCTCCTATTTCAGGACATATTTATTTAGGAAAAACCTCAATCTTATTGCACCGACCTTGAGGTAATTAGCATAGCTATCATTTAGATATCAGATTAATACCATCTTAGGATAGTTTGAAGGAAGACTTCGAGGCCTACATTTTCGATGAAGACCTCGAAGACAGATTCTATCTTCTAAAGCGTTAAAAATCAAGCAGACGATAGCATCAGACGAATAGTGTACAGAAGGAGAAGTTTAGGTCACATAGGCAGAAAGCAGATGGAGCAAAATGATAGATGAATGGTAAAGGCAGACGAAGCTAACAGACAAACGAAGCAGAAAGATAGACAAAGCAGAATGATCAACTTAAGACAAAGCAAAAGTCAACCTATGACGATACAGATGGTCAACTTAAGATGAAGCGTCTTTACAGACGATACAACTCTTAAGTCGAATGACATCATCACAGATGATATGATGTCATCACAGAAAATATGTGCTTACAGATGATGCATCTCTTAAGACGAAGTGTCCTTACAGATGATATAACTCTTAAGAAGAATGATGTCATCACATACGTTACGTCTTTACAGACGATACATCTCTTAAGACGAAGCGTCCTTACAGACGATACAACTCTTAAGACGAATGATGTCATCATAGATGATATGATGTCATTACAAACGATGCATCTCTTAAGACGAATGACGTCATCACAGACAATATGATGTCATTACAAATGATACGTCTTTACAGATGATACCAATGTATACTCCTAATCATCTCCCTTCTAAGGACCATAACTTAAGACCCAAAAGTCTGAAAATTCTATACTATATACCGTTGGAAAGACAAAAGAGAGACCTACAACTTTCAAGAAGGCACATTTTCCTATATCAGCCTGGATTAATTTAGACCTTCCCTTGAAGTCCGAACATGAACTTTTCCCTTATGGAAACTTAAAAATGCAAT
>JAOQMP010000009.1:16999972-17013292 GCA_027563575.1 Erythroxylum pedicellare
AACTAAGATGAAAATGATGATGAAGAGTGTTAGAAAATGTACAGATGCAGTGTTTTCACTAAACATGCATCTGTATTGTTGCCATATCATAGTTTGTAGTTCTCCAAATGGGATGATTTTATGTTTAGATTAAACTAGACGTATGACTATATTTTTCATGAAGAAATTGAAATTGAATTATGTCTCAAAGAGTTTCAAAAGTTAGCTCGAAGTTGAATTTGTGGATTCTGTCATGGTTTGGAATAGTCTATAGTATTTTTTGAATAAATTTCAGAATATTGAACTAAATTGCACGAAATTGGTTTCATTTGAAACTTAAGACATAAAAGAACAACTGTTTAGAAGAGTGTTTTGCCTAAATCTTTCATTTTCCTTATCATAATTGCCACGAAAAGTCCATTTAAGAGAAGAAGAGACATTGTAGCACTTGAATTTGGAGAAGAAAAGGAGGGGTTGCACGACCGTGACTTTTTGGAGAAGTCCAGAAAAGTACGATCGTGCATAAGCACAATCATGACTTTTTCTGATCCAACTGCATGATCGTGACATTGAATGCTTGCTGAAGTGGACTAATGTGAACATCCTTCACTCTGAAGGTCATAACTTCTTTTTTTAACCTCCAAATGACATGAGACTTGAACCATTGGACTCCTAACTTATTGATATTCATCTTTGAAAAAATTATAACCATCCAAAATCATTTTGGAGGGATTTATTGATGAATTTGGGATGGAATTGATGAGGATATCTAGAAAATGATAACTGGAGTATTTTCACTGAACAAGCTTCGGTATTGTAGACATAACTTGTGATGTAGTTATCCAAATGGAATTACTCTTAATTTAGAGTAAAATATAGACATAGGGATATAATTTCTATGAAGAAATCAAATTCCAATTCTGTCTCTATAGTTCTAGAATCTGACTTGAAGTTGGGTATAGAATACTGTTACAGTTAAGGAATGGTCTGAATTATTTAAAGTATAACTTTTGGAATATTGAACCAAATTGAATTACCTTAGTGTTATTAGAAACTTAATACTATAGAAAACACGTTATTAGAAGAAAGTTTTGCCAAATTACCTTATTTGCATTATTTAATTGGTCATGGAAAATAGACCCAAAGGTCCGGAATTTTAGAGAATTTATAAGAAAGAATGAGAGTTTGGATATTGTATGATCACATAATATAAGAATAATAATAGTGATGAATTGTTGATATTAAAGTTCCAAAGACATGTGTATAATGGAGATGAAATGTGAATACTGAACCATAATCATGAGAGCTAATAATGCTAAAAATGAAATTTTGAGTAATTGAGTTATAAAATGAGAATGTGGATAAGATATGAAATTTGATTATATACCCAAGATTGTCAAGAACATGCATTGTACATAGTCGTATATGCATTTGTGTATAAATAAATGCATATAAGTATGCCATTATTAATGTGTGTGCAACGTGTGTCTTGCATAAATGGGTTGTACAGGTTAAATGGCCGCATTCAAGCATTTCCAAAATTTGGAAGCTAATGCTAATCTTGAGCACACTGTAAGTAGACCTAAATGGTCTCATTTCATTGTTTGCTTTGTTTGAATTTTTTATTCATTGAATACTGAATGCTCATATGAATATGAATGATTGTGTTGATTTCCGGACAGAAGGTCTAATGATTGGGATATTGAAGTGCTACTTGTATGCGAGTGAGATGAAACAAGTATGCATAATTTGACTGTTAAATGTCGTACCACGGTCCGATGATAAATGTGTTTTGAAAGTGCACTTGCATATGAATGAAAGGGTGATTCTCAATTTTAATGTTGAATGCCAGACTAAGGTCCAATGATATATGAATATGAGTGAATGAGATTATGCAAATGTAATTGATGCATTCCATTTCATGAATGCATGAAACATAATGGTAGTTGTGACCTGAGGAGCCACCGATCAGGGCATAAAGCTCAAAGTGTGAAAAGAGTCTCGAGCTCAGAGAGTTATTAAGAGCCTAAGACTCACTATGTAAAATGAGCCCTATATCCTCATCGAATAATGGATAGTTAGTAATGAGCCCGGTATTTAATGGATACGGGACAGTTTAGGAACTCAGTCACAACAAAGTAATAAATAGAAAGTGGTTCTTATGTGCACTACATATGCATAATACGAATGATTAAAGTATATCGAGTGTGAAATGTGAAATGATGTGAATGTGAATTATATGTTATATAACTAGGTGAGCCATCGATGATGGTCACTCATTAAGTTCACAAACCTCACCCAAAATTTGCAAATATTTTTCAAGTTCAGAAGAATACCCCGTTAGGTAAATGGGAGTATACCTACTGCATTCAAGTAAGAGGTTGAGGTCGGGATAAGTTGGTGCCTACATTTGTATTTTCTTATTTTTGTATCAAATTGAGTATTTCACAATTTTTGTATCATGTGTATTTAAATATGTTTCGGTATGTATCTTTATAACTAAAGTGTTTTGTATTTATAATGAGCCCTAAATAGCTATTGAAATTCTGTTGATTATATTGTTATGATTGAAAAAGTTGCAAATAAAGCGGGCCTGATTTGGTTATGGATTTTCGCATATTATGTTTGTGGTTTCAAAAAATAATTTGTACTGAGTTTTGACTGATTGAGTGTTCTAGCACGTCAACCTTGTAGGGCACGGACTCGGATATCACGCAGGACGTTGGGTACATGTCTTGCGGTAGTAAGGTGCTACAATATTCTTATCCTTCCAAGTGGTATATAGGTGTTACATTGTTTAGTATCAGAGTATGGTTTAGGCAATTTTAGTTTAACTAGCATTTAACTATTGCTTATGTGTGGATATAAGAGTTGTGTTTGGCCTAATGCAGTTTGTCCCATGTTTTGGTTATAGAATTAAATATGGAAAGATCTTATAAATCCGTTGATGAGGTTGCTGAGAGTAATAATCCTTAGCGAATTTATCCATCTATATTTGGACACTCTGGGGTGAATCGAGATGAAATACCAGCACCTTCACCTCCAACTTAGGGGGAGGCTTTAGTTAAGCTATCACAAGACATATGACTTTGCTACACTGTATGACGGCATCCAAAGCTTCAACTGATTAATTATGAAAGTATAGAATTGAGGAATTTATTGGAACATCTCTGAAGGAGTCTCAAAGAGTTGAATTCTGGTTAGAGAAGGTGAAAAGGATGTTAGATGAAATTAGTTACCCACCAGATCAGATGGTGCACTGTGCTGTTTCTCTTCTTCAAGGAGCAACCTATAAGTAGTGGAAGTTTGTTTTGAGAAATCCTCAGTTACCGGAGCTTCTAACTTGGGATTTCTTTTCCTAAGAATATAAAGCCAAGTATGTGAAAGAAGCTTATAGAAAGGAGAAGTAGAAGCAATTCCTAAAGCTGAAGCAGAGAAACCTACCTATTGTTGAGTATGACAGGGAATTTAATCGACTCAACAAGTATGCACCTAAACCTGTACTTACTGAGGAGTTCTGATGTCATCAGTTTGAGGATGGTTTGAATGACGCATTCAAAGAACATCTGGTAGCATTCACTCTCTTACAGCAAGTGAGTTACCATCAGCTAGTGCAAGCTGCTATTAAGTTAGAGAAGCAAGAGATGGTGAATAGAGATAGGGCCCAGTGAAGGGACTTTGCTAGAAGAGGTCAGTCCTCAGGCAAGCTGAGTCATGAAGGTGTTTCCTCTACCCAGAATTTACTCAGAGATATATAGCTCTGGGAAGGCGAAAAAACTTTCCCTCATCGACTGCTACTGGTAGGGGTTTCTTTGTGGGCCGAGGTTCTGGTGCTCCAGAGTTCCCTTATTGCTCCATACATCATTAGGTTGCTTGTTGAAGGGCTACGAGTGCATATTTCCGATGTGGCAGTACTGAGCATCTAATAGGCAATTTCCCTATGAGACAGTCTCAAACATCACAAGCTAGTAGGGAGGCGTCTCATGCACCTGCTAGAAACAGAGGACGAGGTAGACATCATGAAGGATTTAGTCAGATCAAAACTAATCTGAGTACTCATTCAGAAACTATTGATCAACCTGCTATACCTTCTGCTCCAGCTTGAGCTTATGCTTTGGAAGCTTGCGAGGATTAGGACACACTAGAAGTCATTGCTGGTACTATTACTCTTTTTAACTTTAAAATGCATGCTTTGATTTATCTTGGATCTACTCATTCTTATATTTATGTTGGAGAAATTCCATATAGAAAGATGCTTATAGATCGGCTAGATTATGATATTTATGTAACCAGTCCTCTAGGTAGTAGGGTGTTGGTTAATCAGGTCTATAGAAACTTCCTGTTATGATCCAAGGAAATGAGTATGTTACGGATCTAATTAAATTTCCTTTTCATGAATTTGATTTGATTTTAGGTATGGATTGGATGTCCAAACATCAAGCGGTGGTTGATTACAATGGTAAGACAGTTATGCTGAGGAAGCCTGATCAACTTGAAATAATATTGTATGGAATTCGCATTAGTTCTCTGGATAGTTTGGTATTTGCTATGCTAGCTCAAAGGTTTCTTAGGAAGGCATGTGAAGCTTATTTGGCTTTTGTGTTTGATTATAAGAAGAAGGGTGGTAAATTGCAAGATATTCCAGTGGTGAGTGAATTTCCAGATGTGTTTCCTAAAGAGCTACCGAGACGCCCTCTTGAAAGGGAAGTGGAGTTGTCTATTGAAGTTATGCCTGGCATGGATCCTATATCTAGAGAAACATAAAGAATGACTCCCGCTAAATTGAAGGAGTTAAAAGTACAGTTATAAGAGCTTTTAGATAAGGGGTTCATTCGACCCAGTGTCTCACCTTGGGGAGCACCAGTTCTATTTGTTAAGAAGAAAATGGTACACTTCAGATATGTTTTGATTACAGGCAATTGAACAGAGTCACAGTGAAGAATAAATATCCATTACCAAGGATAAAAGATCTATTTGATCAATTGAAAGGTGCAAGAGTATTTTCCAAGATAGATATGTGATTAAGGTACTATTAATTACAGGTAAAGGATGTGGATGTTTTGAAAACTGCACTCAGGACCTGTTATAGATATAATGAATTCTTGGTGATGCTCTTTGGGCTAACTAATGCTCCAGCTGCATTCATGGATTCGATGAATAGAGTATTTAGGCTCTATTTAGACTAGTTTGTTGTGGTGTTCATAGATGATATCCTAATCTACTCTAAGAATGAACATAACCATATTCAGCATCTCTGAATTGTGTTACAAACCCTGCAGGAAAAATAGTTGTATGCTGAACTAAGTAAGTGTGATTTATAGCTTCAGGAAGTCTTTTTTTTAAGACATGTCTTTTCTCAAGGGATTAAAGTTGATCCTAATAAGATTAAAGCAATTGTCAACTAGAAGTTGCCACAAAATATGATGAAAGTGAGAAGTTTTAGTGGGATTGGTGGATTACTATCGCCAGTTTGTGAAGGGGTTCTTGGTGATAGCATTCCCTTTGATTAAATTGTTTTAGAAAGGAGTGAAGTATGAATGGTCCGATATATGTCAAGCTAGTTTTGATCAATTGAAAGGAATGTTTATTGAAGCTCCTGTGTTGGCTTAACCTATTTTTAGTAAGGAATATGTTATGTATACTGATGCATCTAGAAATGGTTTGGGTTATGTTTTGATGCAGGATGGAGTAGTTACATATGCTTCTAGGCAATTAAAACCTCATAAATAGAACTACCTTACACATGATCTTGAGCTTGCAGTAATAGTGTATTCTTTGAAAATTTGGTGAAACTAATTATATAGTGAAAAGTGTAGGATCTCTACTTATCATAAGAGTTTGAAGTATTTACTTACCTAGAATGAACTTAATCTGAGACAACGACATTGGTTGGAATTGTTTAAAGACTATGACTGCATTATGGATTACCATCCGGGTAAGGCTAATTTTGTGGCTGCTGCCTTAAGTCGGAAGACCATTTCAGCTTTGTAAGTGTAGCAAGGTGAATGGGGACTTGTATCTAATAGAGCTTTAATAACTTTGTTGAAAGCTAGGCCTACCTTGAAGAAAGAAATCTATGATGCTGAAAGAGTTGATGATAAGTTGCAACAACTTATCTTGGCTACTCGGGAAGCCAAACAACCTGATTTTATCATGAAAGGAGATGGTGATTTGTATTATAAAGATCGATTGTATGTGCTAGAAAATGATTAATTGAAGAGAGTTATTGTTTATGATCCATAATAATGTCTTTGCTAAGCATCCTGGTGGAAATAAGATGTATCAAGATCTAAAGCAGCATTATTTTTGGTCGGGTATAAAACAGGATGTTATAGATTATGTGTCCAAATGTTTGATGTGTTAGCAAGTTAAAGGTAAGCACCAGGTTCCATCTAATTTGTTACATCCTATTTAGATTCCTTAACGGAAATGGGATAACATTACCATGGATTTTGTCACTAGACTCCCTCTCACTCAAAGGAAGTATAACGCTGTATGGATGATTATAGATAAGTTTAACAAGTCTGCTCACTTTCTGCCTATTCATCCTAATTATTCCTTATATAGGCTTATACATATATATGTCAATGAGATACTAAGGTTGCATGGGATGCCGGTCTCTATTATTTCTAATTGTGATCCTTGATTTACTTCAAGATTCTGGAAAAGTCTGTAAAAGGTTTTGGGTACTCAAGTCAAGTTCAGTACTTCTTTCCATCCCAAGATAGATGGACAATCTGAACGGGTTATCCAAATATTAGAAGATATGCTTCAAAGTTGTGTGTTAGAATTTTCAGGAAGTTAGGATAATTATCTTGCTCTAATGGAGTTCACTTACAACAACAATTATCAGACTACTATTATCCTGACGCCATATGAAGCTCTATATGGTAGGAAGTGTAGAAATCTAGTTTGTTGGACTGAATTGTGTGAAAATAAGATAATCGGGCCTAATATTGTGAAAAATACTAAAGTTCAAGTTATTCAACAAATATCCTATGTTGATCTAAAAAGAAGGGATATTGAGTATCAAATAAGAGATAAGGCATTCTTGAAAGTATAACCATGGAAACACATACTTATATTTGGGAAGAAAGGGTAGCTTATCAATTAGCCCTTCCTGGAGAGTTGACCAAGTTATATGATGTGTTTTATGTTTCTATGTTAAGAAGATATCAGTAAGATGATACACATAAGATTCCTATATAAGAAATTCAAGTACAACCAGATTTGATTTATGAAGAAGGGTATGTTTCTATTTTATCCAGAGAAGTATGACAACTCAAGAACAAGCAAATACCTTTGGTGAAAGTACTCTGGCAATACCATGGACTTGAGGAAGCAACATAGGACCCAGAAGAGACCATAAGGGCTCAGTATTGTTAACTATTGTTATAAGGTATGAATTTCAAAGATGAAATTCTGTTAAGGGGGAGAGAATTATAAGGCCCTAAATTGTCCCCTAGTTGGAATGCTACATGTTTATGAAAGTACATATATGATAGGTGTTAAAAATTGTGATATGATTAAAAATTGCATATGACTTGAATTTTAGTTTAATGGATCATACTTAGTGAATTGGAATTAATTAACACCATTAGAGAATTGAGGTATTAAAATGTACATTTGGATTAGGAAAATTATCAAGTGGCAAGACAGGTTGATACATGAAAATTGGAATGACTAAGCTTATGAGTTAGTGACATTTGGCATAGCTGATGCATTGACATTTGGCAACATTCGTTGAGTGACAAGTGGTCTAAATGAATTATAACATTAGGAAGCCACACTTGAAGACGTTTATATGGCTTCATTAAGGGACCAGTAGCTTGCCTTCATGTGTGACATATGGCTTGATTAAATCGAGAACACCTAGTATCTAAATAGTTAGGTAGATGGTGAATCACCCCTTATTCTTAATGTTTTTACCTTCTCTCTTCCCTTTGCTCCTCTCAACTAAAACTCTCCTAATCTATCATAAACTTCTGGACTTTGGCTACAATTTGAAGCATCATCACTTAACATCTCTGTAAGTTACTGTATCAAGAAGTACGTCTTGCTATTTTGTATGTTATTGTTGTGTTGGTGTTGAAATTTCCACCTTAGTTTAGGAGCTATGTTTGGTTACTTGGAAGACTAAATGGCTTGCTTCTTGAACTATGGTGAAGGGATGTTGAAGGTGTATAACTTAAGTTTTGGAAGCAGTTTAAAGGTTATCGGTGAGTGAACCTTTGGTTCATTCATCCCACAACTGTAGGAATCATAGGGTATATTCCTACGGTCATAAAAAAGGGTTAAGAAGGTGAAAAACTTGATTTTGTGCAATTATTGACATATATAATGTTAGGGCGCTTAGTAATGGTTTAACTGAACTTAATTGAGGTTGAAAATGAACCTACATAATGTTATATTAATTAAATAGAAGCTAATCTAGTTATAGTCTATTAATTGAGGTAATAACTTAAAGAATGTGTGATTAATTAATAATGTGTCTAATGTTAAAATGTATGGTATGTTTAAGATGAATGTGTTCTTAAGAATACAAATGTGTTCTAAGGGTTTTATATGATGTGAGTTGTATATGGATGTTTGTGATATGGGAATTTTTATGATGTTATGTAATATGTAATGACTTAATGTTTCATTGATATATTGATGAAAATTCTTATGTTTATAAGGAATTTTGACTTTGATCAAAAGGGAGCGGATATGTTCAATTTGAGAAAAATGAAATAAAGATATATATTATACACTACATTATTTGCTTATGATTCTGAAATCTGAAATGGATTGTTTTAAAATTGTTAAGTCCCAGTCATGGGTAAATAGGCATACCTAGAAGGGTCTGCAGCTGCTCCTATGACACTAAAGTGTCTCTTGATATTGAAACTAAGGTATCTCTTGATATCGACACTTCAATGTCTCCTGATATTTGACGCAACAATGTCTTCCGATACTGAGACATAAGTCTCTCCTGTTCTGTGATCCCAATCATGGTGTCTTCTGTTCTAGTCCCATTACTCACTTCTGTAAAAAGGATTAGCAGGCTAACTTGCTTTGTATTTTAATACATTTTCGATTATGTTATAAACAAGTTCATTTTGAAATAAGATAAATTCTGACATGATACAAGATGAATTCTGATCTGATATAAGTTCTAATATGTTTTGGCACAATTATGTTCTATTTTGAGACTTATACATTATGTTATGAAACAATGACATTTTGTTCTAATATTTATATGTTTTGTTTTGCATTGATGAATTATAAACTGTTCTGAGACACTTAATATTTAGGTTGATCTTGAATATAAATAACTAACGACTGTTTATGATATGATTAGATTCTGAACATATGAATGCTAGACAACTGTTAGTTAGAAACAGTCATCATTATGTATCCTGTTTAGTTATTCCTCACTAAGCTTTATGCTTAGCACGGTGGTTTTGCCTCTGTGTGGGTTCTAATATGAAGGTTTAAATACTGGGACAAAGACAATCGTAGTGGTCAAGAAATTGTGTTTTGTTTTGGAAATGTCCAGTTTGTTTTTGAGTTGTATTTAATGTAATGAGACATATTGGAATTGGTATTTTGTGTGTATATGGTTTGTAATAACTATAGCACAAGTTAGAATTGGATTTATGGTATGTATTTTGGCAAGTTCAATATGTAAGATATATATTATGTTTTGTTTATAAAATAACTCCTAATGGATTGTAATGTTCGTTTGCTTAAGTTTCTGGAAATCCATGTAAGGGATTGTTTGGTATGTTTTGGATTGTTTTGGTTATGTTTTGTGTAATATCTGTATATCCTCTCAAGGGGTATGTAGGTGTTACATCGTTTGGTATCAGAGCATGGTTTAGGCGATTCTGGTTCAACTAGTACTTAACTATTGCTTATACATGGATATAAGAGTTGTGTTTGACCTAATGCGGTTTGTCCCATATTTTGGTTATAGAATTAAATACGGAAAGAACTCACGAAGTCGTTGACAAGGTTGCTAAGAGTAATAATCCTAAGCGATCTTATCCATTCATATCTAGACCTTCTGGGGTGAATCAAGATGAAATACCACCACCTCCACCTCCAGCTCAAGGGAAGCTTTGGTTAAGTTATCGTAAGACATAATGACTTTGCTACATCATATGATGACACCTAAGGCTTTGATTGATCAGTTATGGAGGTATGGAGTTGAGGAATTTACTGGAACATTTCTGGATGAGTCTGAAAGAGCTAAATTCTAGTTAGAGAAGGTGAAGAGGGTGTTAGATGAAATTAGTTGCCTACCAAATCAAATGGTGCACTGTGTTGTTTCTCTTCTTCAGGGAGTAACCTATGAGTGGTGAAAATTTGTTTTGAGAAATCCTTAGTTACCAGAGCTTTTAACTTGGGATTTCTTTTCCCAAGAATTTCAAGCCAAGTATGTGACAGAAGCTTACAAAAAGGAGAAGTGGAAGCAGTTCATGAACATGAAGTAGAGAAACCTATCTGTTACTGAGTACAATAGGAAGTTTAATCGACTCAGTAAGTATGCACCTGAACTTGTACTTACTGAGGAGTTCTAGTGTCATCAGTTTAAGGATGATTCGAATGACTCGATCAAAGAACATCTGGCAGCATTCACTCTTTTGCGGCAAGTGAGTTACTATCAGCTAGTATCAGTTGCTATTAAGTTAGAGAAGCAAGAGATGGTGAAGAGAAAAAGGGCTCAGCAAAGGGGCTTTGCTAGAGGAGGTCAGTCCTCGGGCAAGTGGAGTCGTGAAGGTATTTCCTCTGTACCAGAATTTATTAAGAGATCTGTATCTCGAGGAAGGTGATAAAACTTTCCCTCATTGACTACTTCTGTTAAGGGTTCCTCTGTAGGCCGAGGATCTGGCACTCTAAAATGCCCTCATTGCTCCATACATCATTGAGGTACTGGTTTTAAGGCTATAGGTGTATGTTTATGATGTGGCAGCATTGAGCATCTGATATCCAGTTGCCCTATGAGATAGTCTTAGACATTACAAGCTAGTAGGGAGGCCTCTCATACACCTGCTAGAATCAAAGGACGAGGTAAAGGTCGTAGAGGATCTAGTCAGATCAGACCTAATTCGAGTACTTATTCAGAAACTGTTGATTGGCCTACTATACCTTCTGCTCCAGCTTGAGCTTACGATTTAAAAGCTTGTGAGGATCAGGACGCACCTAAAGTCAACGTTGGTATTGTTTCTCTTTTTAACTCTGAAATGCATACTTAGATTGATCCTGGATCCACTCATTCTTATATCTATGTTTGGAGATATTCCTTATAGAAAGATGTTTGTAGATCGATTAGATTATAACATTCATATAACCAGTCCTCTAGGTAGTAATGTGTTGGTTAATCAGGTCTATAGAAATTGTCCTGTTATGATTCAAGAAAATGAGTATGTTACGGATCCAATTGAATTGCCTTTTCATAAATTTGATTTGATTATGGGTATAGATTTGTTACTCAAGCATCAGGCAGTGGTTGATTATAGTGCTAAGACAATTATGTTTGGGAAGCCTGATCAGCCTAAAATAGTATTACATGACATCCATACTAGTTCTCTAACTAATGTCGTATCTACTATATAAGCTCGGAAGCTCCTCCAAAAAGGATTTGAAGCTTATCTAGCTTTTATGTTTAATTCTAAGAAGGAGGGTGGTAAATTGCAAGATATCCCAGTGGTGAGTGAATTTCCAAATGTGTTTCTTGAAGAGCTACCCAGACTCCCTCTTGAAAGGGAAGTAGAGTTGTCTATCGAAGTTATGCCCGGCATTGCTCCTATATCCAGAGCACCATACAAGATGGCTCCAACTAAATTGAAGGAATTGAAAGTGCAGTTCCAAAAGCTTCTAGATAAAAACCTAGTATCTCACCTTAAGGAGCACCGGTTCTATTTGTTAAGAAGTACTAAGATGTATATCAATTACAAGCAATTGAAAAGAGTCACAGTGAAGAATAAGAATCCGTTGCTAAAGATAGAAGATTTGATTGATCAATTAAAAGGTGCAGGAATATTTTCCAAGATAGAGCTGCGATCAGGGTACTATCTATTGCGGGTAAAGGATGTGGATGTTCTGAAAACCACATTCAGTACTTGTTATGTACATTATGAATTGTTGGTGATGTCATTTGGGCTAACTAATGCTCCAGATGCATTTGTGGATTTGAACTCTTTCATTTGTCCTTTAGTAAAGGGCCTTTCCCTTCACGATGTAAAAAAGAAGGATCTTTTATTCAAGTAAGCCTTTCCAAGCCATCAAAGTAAATGTGACGAAAGTGAGAAGTTTTCTGGATTTGGCTAGATACTATCGTCAATTTGTGAAGGGATTCTCAATGATAGCATCCACTTTTGACTAAACTGTTACGGAAAGGAGTGAAACATGAATGGTCTGCCATATGTCAGACTAGTTTTGATCAACTTAAAAGAATGCTTATTGAAGCTCCTATGTTGGCTCAACCTACTTCTAGTAAGGAATATGTTATGTTTAGTGATGCATCTAGAAATAGTTTGGGTTATGTTTTGATGTAGGAAGGAAATGTAGTTACATATGCCTCTAGGCAACTAAAACCACAAAAACAAAACTACCCTACACATGATCTTGTGCTTGCAGTAGTAGTGTTTGCTTTAAAATTTTGGCGATACTACTTTTATGGTGAAAAGTGTAGGATATTAATTGATCATAAGAGTTTGAAGTATCTGCTTATCTAGAAGGAACTTAATATTAGACAACAATGTTGGTTGGAATTGTTTAAAGACTATAATTGCATTGTGGATTACCATCCATATAAGGCTAATGTTATGATCGATGCCTTAAGTCAGAAGACTATTTCAACTTTTTCAGTGCAGCAGGGTGAATGAGGCCTACCTTGAAGCATGAAATCTTTGATGCTCAGAGAGTTGATAATAAGTTGCAACAACTTATCTTGGTTACTTGGGAAGGCAAACAACCTAATTTGTCTATGAAAAGAGATGGTGATTTGTCTTATAAACATCGATTGTGTGTGCCAACAAATGATGAATTGAAGAGACAGTTATTGTTTGAGAACCATAATACTATCTTTACTATGCATCCTGGTGAAAATAAGATGTATCAAGATCTAAAGCAGCATTACTAGTGATCAGATATGAAACGAGATGTTATAGACTATGTGTCCAAAAGTTTGACATATCAGTAAGTTAAAGATGAGCACTAGGTTCCATCTAGTTTATTACATTCCATTTCGATTCTTTAATGAAAATGGGATAACCTGATAGTTTCTTAAATACAACGGCAAAAAAAAATCAGGATGCTCGAGAAAGCCTATGGATATGACGCGTGAAGTGC
>JAOQMP010000009.1:17013392-17029379 GCA_027563575.1 Erythroxylum pedicellare
ATGCATATACGAATAAAACCAAACTCTTTTGCTTTATTAATAATAAATATTTTCATTACAAAAGTAACTGGAAGAAGATTAAGTTATATGTAAATACACTTGCTTTCAAGGGTACTATATTTACATAACTCCAACATTCATATTCATGAATTTATTTTTCCTATTTAGTTTTTAATTCGATTTAATAATCCTTATAGGCTTTAGATAACTTAGAATTAGATTAGTTCTTATAGGATCAACACCTTTAATACTACAAGTTTTCGACTTGTATACTTACGGATATTGAGGTTTTATTAGAAGTAAAACTTACTCAACAAGTTTTTTGTCATCGTTGCCAAGAAGTTAGTAGGATTAGTTTAATTTTTTTAGTCTAAGGAATTTTCACCATCTCTTGTGATTGTGGATGAAAGAACGATGATGGAGGAAACAAATTATAGGTCAAAAAAAGGACCTTTGGGGACTTCAATGAGTCACAACTTGGTTAGGGAAGTCATCATTTTTATTTAAACACATATAATCTAAAGTACCTAGATTTTTGTTGGTCTAACAATGTAAGGACTCATATGGGATGTCAAGACCTATTAGGATTTTAAAAAGGTGAGTCCAACTCATGGGATTCTAAATTAAAAAAGATCATGAATAAGCTAATGAAAATTTAAATGTCTTAGAAGAGATTGGAAGAGAAGTTTGAGCAAGTAATGGAAAGCTATGCCTCTTCTATTCACAACCTAGAGATTCAAATAAGACAACTTTCCTGTGAATTCTATAAGATAAGTGTAGAAAACTTTTTGAGCAACATGTAAGAACATCCAAGAGAGTAGTGTAAGGTTATTACATTTAGGAGTGGGAAAAAGCTAGAAGCATCGGAGAAAAAATAAGCTGAATCCTACCTTGTAGATGACCAAGAGAAGAAGAAAGAGGGCGACTTATTCAGAAAAATTAATGTGGTCGAATCTTTAAAGGAGCAAGAAGAAGAAAAATAGATGACAACAGACATAGAGATTGAAACAGATATGAAGGTCTCTATTCATAAAGTGAAAGAAGAAGAAGAGATGAGGTTGACTGAAGAAGAATAAGAACAGATCACCCTCGTACAGGTTAAATTGCTGAATTCACTAGAAGATTCAGGGAGTTTCATTATTCCTACCTTATGTCTTATTTGTTCTTCTCACATTGAGAACAATGTGTTGTCTTTTGCATTGTATGTTTTTAACTTGAGTGTGAATTTTGCATACCATAGTTTGTTTAGGATTGCATGATGCGATTTTTGTGAATGTGTCGAGGACTACAATTTAACGAAATCAATTTGGCTTTAAATATAGTCTTTTAGGTTGCTAAGATTTATTAGCTTGTGAAATTAGTGTTCAAGGTTGATTTGGTTAAGTATGTATGCCAATTAGGATATGATGTTAGTTTGTTCACCCTAGGAATTTGACATATTTATTTATAATTATAGGCAAATAGAATAAGTAGCATCGTTAGTATCTTTTCATGAGAATGATTAACTAAAGAAATGAGGTAGCCAAGAATATATATATATATATATATATATTGTGTTTTTGTTTAAAAAATAACTATTTCGCTGGCTTTTTTTGACATACATTAGGTTATATTGTGTTTTTGTTTAAAAAATAACTATTTCGCTGGCTTTTTTTGACATAAATTAGGTTATGAATAGAGCTAGTAGCCAGTTGAGAATGTGATGTAGTTGAGTAACTAGAGGACATTTATAACAAATGTTTGCCTTTGCGTTAAAGGCTATAATGAGATTCCAACCAAGCCGCTTAATAAAAACATGACCAAGTTGAGTAACCTGGGGACATTCATCACAAATGTTTGCCTTCACATCAAAAGGTTAGGTTTATGTTAATGAAAATTAATAAAAATAGTGTGTTATTTAATAAATCCTATCGATCTTTAGGAATAGCTTGAATTTTCACAAAAAGCTACTAATGAATAGTTACAATTTTGATTAATCAAATAATTATCAATATGTGTGTGCAAGTGATGAGAGTGAATGATTTTGATGTCAAGGTCTTGATAGGTATGCATATTTAGTCAGAAGTTTTTAGACACAAATTTTATAAATTAATAAGTTAGAAAAACTTAAAGGATTATTTTTGCAGTTAAATTTATTTCTTAAAGTTCAACCTTATTGTACCATTATTATATAAGTGTGTGTTGTGGTTTAGTATGTTTGTGTTTTGATTTTTTTTAGCATAAGTAAAAGTTCAAGTGTGGGGATGTGATAGCTGTAGGTTATATGATATTTTAGTAGGCATTTTAGTATATTTTTAGCAGTCGATTAATTAATTCATGCATGTTTAGGGTTAGAATTGTTTTCATTAGTTAGATATTTGTGTTTTGAGTATTCTATGGGTTAGAGCACCCTATTGAGCTTTAATATTATGTTTTTAAGGTTCCTTGATGTGTTTGTTAGTGTTTCAGATCAAATATCGAATGTAACAGCCCAGATCACTTGCTCACAGATATTGTTCGCTTTAGGCCTTGGCCCAGCTAAGCCCTCACGGTTTGCCTTTTCCCAAGGCCTTTCCAGGAGGTCACCCAGCCTAGTACTATTCTCAGTCAAGCACATTTAACCTCGGAGTTCTGATGGGATCTGGTACATTAAGCCATGGAAAACGAGTCTATAAGGGAGGCCTAGCCTCTTGTCGGTCCAACCGGCCCGAGAATTAGCTCTGATACCACCTGTAATAGCCCAGATCACCCGCTCATAGATATTTTCATCTTTAGGCCTTGGCGTAGCCAAGCCCTCATAGTTTTGTTCCTCCCGCACACTCGCTCGGGATAACGCGTCTATAAGGGAGGAACAAAACTGTGAAGGTTTAGCTGGGCCAAGGCCCAAAGCGGACAATATTTGTGAGCGGGTGATTTGGGCTGTTACATCGAAGAACGGAGATAATTCAAAGGAAACCTGAAACAAGACCCAGGGCCACAATCTTGATAAAAGCTTGGTGGATCTGCCACGATCATGGCCCCATCTGCCATAATCGTGCTAGAGAGAAAAATTAAGTGCCACGATTATGGCTTGTACGACAGCAAACGTAGACACAGATCGACTTCTAAAATGTGACTTTTCGAGGGATATTTCAAACTTTTGGGCCTCGGTGAACCCTAATGTTTGTTTTAAATGGAAAAGATATGAACAGAAGAGAAAGAACCTTAATTTTGGGAGCTCCATTTTTTGCCACTTTGCCAAGGAAGAGAAAGAAGAAGAGAGAAGGAGGAGAAAGGAAGAAAGAGAAGAAATGATGTAGTGCTACTATCTTCTCGATCTATTTTGACCCTTCCAAATGACGTTTCATTTCATCTTTATTATTATTTCTTTTAAATGTAGAATATGGATATAGTGATGGAATTGGGTTTGATGATGATGTTCTAAACTTTTTTAGGGCTTTGTTTTTGAATTAATGTTAATATGATTTCTTTTGATGTTAATACATTAGATATTTTGGTATTTTGGTGTATTTGTATTCTTCGGTAACAAATCAAGAGAGTGAACCTATAACAAAACTATTTAATTAGGTAATAAGAGTTAAACAATCTAATAGATCACGCAAATAATCAAGTCAGGAATTTATACAAAGAGAGATCTCGTATGAGGACTCAATAGTCTATTAGAGGGCTTAAAATCTAATTAGATGTGTGGTTTTTTTGTTAATTGAGAGATTGTAAATTCTATAATTCAATTAGGGGTTATGATTTAGGGTTTAATAATTATAACTTAAGAGAGAGTAATCCACCCTTCGAAAGTCTAAGACTAATACTATATTAACACAAAAGTAATTATGATAGCATTTGAGAATTAGATAAACCCCCTTTCTTTTTATCGACTAATCTTCCTTGTATGATTTCCATTGATAATTTAGTGGCGCTCAATTTAATTCCTTGTATGTTAATTTTACAATTTAATTTCAATCAATGCATATTCATGAATTTACTTTTCTTTAAGTTTTTAATTTCTTTTTAATAACCCTTTTAGGCCTTAGATAACTTAGAATTAGATTAGTTTTTGTGGGATCAACACCTTTGATACTAAAAGTTTACAACCCTTATACTTACGGATATTGGGGGTTTTATTAGAAGTGAAACTCGCTCATCATTTACCATTTGGGTAATAAGCCATTGATCCTTCACTTATGCTCCTTGAAATAGGGCTTTCCTCAGTGATAACATCCTTTGATGCATAGAAGTAGAGCGTTAGCCTCTTGCCTATTGAATCCCCTACATATATGATCCTTATGATTAATTAACAGGGTTTATAACATTGTAAATCTAATCATATTATTATCTTATGTCACCTTCCTCCCAGCTCAGATGGTATGCAATGGTGCCAATGGATCAATCGTTACTCTCCATCACTATATATATATATATATATAGGGTTTGACAAGTGCTATATTGGGATTTGATATGTTTGACTTATATGATTGTTTTTATTGGCTATTTTAAGTGCTTAAATTCCTAACCTTGACACTATTGATCAATTACATGCTAGGTATAGATTATATTCCATTTGAAATATTATGGCATTACATTGCTTTTATATAGCCTAGTTGTGCTACATAAGGCTAGCTTTTGTTTTCTTTCTTGCTTTGTATTGCATTTGAAACCAAAGGGGAACCTTTGTTAGATGATTACTAGCTTGCTCTATCTTACATATATGTTTCACCCTCTTTTATAATCAATCAACACCTTGCATTTAAAATATAGGTAATCTCTGGTTTCTAAATTTTTTGACATAGAGCACAAATAAAAGTAGTCAGGCTTAGATACTATCTAATCCTATCTTTAGTGCTCAGCCTATTCTTGAAGGCTAACTATATAATGGTAACAACCCTTTGATTCACTTATGTTTCCTAAATAAGTTTTGACCTAGGAACTTGTGGGAACTTCTTCCTTATAAGTTCTTTACAGGAGGCATTTATAAATAACCCATTTTTTGGAGGATTCCATCTCACCTTACTGTTTTCATTATTATGAACGTTGCACCTTAAAATGTCATTAACAATAAGGCTACTAAGTTGCCATTATAATATATCCTTATAATCATTTCTAAAAAAAATCCCTATAATCTATTAAGGTTATTCTTACCTTTATATTGCCAAGGATTGCATATCTAACTAGGGCTATCTCCATTGTCTCATTAAAGGCACCCTTAGTAATCCATTGGTCATCTTAGAAGAGTGTAGATTGCCCATCACCAATATTGATTAAAAAATTATACCTAATGGAGTCCTTTATCCTTAGGATGTTTAAAAGACTCCATGAAGTATTATATTGCAGTTGTAGGCTCTATAAGATTCTAATTTGCAATTAGTATACATGCAACCATTTGATCCAAAGTGCTTCCCTATCATTGAGTATCCTCTAGATTTGTTTAGTGATCAATTTTGGTTTTTGAGTCAGATATATTGTATACCTAATCACCCTTCATCTTTAGGGGCATATATCTTTTCTGCTAACCTTAGACACCCACTATCTTCCATTTTCTCCAAACCATATAAATTGCTTGATTGTAATTTTTATTGTCTTGCTCAAATTCCTAAGGAGTATTAGATGAGCTGCCTAATAGTTATGCAAAGTGTTAATAATATAGTTCAGTAATTGGATTATACCTATAAGGGAAAATATTTTGTTATACTAGTTGCTTATTCTCTTCTTCACCTTTTCAATTAGTAGCAAAAAAATCATTTTATGAATATCTTTCAAATGTGATAGTCATGTGATAGGATTAGTGTAACATACCACTTCCATAGAGCATATGCTCAAACATCTAGAGGATATTCGAGAACATACCCTATGAGATTGACATGTTAGAATGGTCCCATTAACTTATTATGGCATCATACATAACATAAGTATTCAAAATGATCAAATCTCCTTATTTCATTCACAAAATAAACTTACTTATATTATACCACTACTTATCCATGTATTTACATTACATAACATTTGAGAGTTTACAACACCATACAAAATGTTTAACTTGAAATAAGAAGCTAAGCAAACACATCCTAACTAGATTACTTAGATATCAGCTGACCAGAACTTTGAGCCTTTCTTATTCTCAAAATAATAGTACCAGAATTCTACTTGGTTACCTTATAAGCTAGAACTCCCTTGTACCTGAAAATCAACGTTGCAATTTTGATGAGTTTGTGAACTCAGTGAATGAACCATCATTGATGTGCTCACTCTAGTCAGGACACAAAGTAAAGTATATAACCAATTTCAAGAATTTTAACTCATCATCCAATATTAGATCCCATATCACATTTTGTCATATTTCATCAAGTACAAGTACAACAAGTATACAAACATTTCATAATACTATTTCAAAATAATCTATTTTTTCATCTCAATCATTCATATGATACATGTAAAGTTATATATATACAATGCACATGTGACTCCATTTTCATTTTACTTTGTTGTGACCGATCACCTATTTACTGTCCCATACCCGTTTTGGATACTGGGCTCATTTCATTTATTGTCCCATATCTATTATAGATATCAGGCTCATTATTAATTGAGCTTGTGGCTCTTTGTGTACAATTTCTGAGCTTAAAGCTTTTTTTCACGTTGGTCACTCCGGTCATAACTTCTTTATTTAATCATGCATATCAATGTAATGGAATGGATCAATTCACATAATATGCTATCAATAATTTTCGTTTAATGTGCTCATGTCATTTATCACATTCTTTAGACTTAAGTTCGACATTCAATATTTAGTTGAGTACACATTCCATATTACACATGCAATTTGAAAGCACTTCCAATACATTCCTGAATATCAAACTCCTTGGGCCAGCAATGCTTGGAATTATTACAATCACATAAGTAACGATTCAATAACTAAAATTTAAACAAAAACAAATCAATGATAGTGAGAAACATCTAGGTTAACTCATAGTATGCTCTAGAAAAGCTATTGTCTTGATGATTTGGCAATGTCTGGATGCTTACGATCAACTTATGCTTCTTTAGTCATATAATACACACATATTTTACACATTACTAAGTTAATTAATCATATAATTATTCACTCATGCATAAGTATATGTGTCATGTTCAATGCATGTTCAATTGACTTTCCAGGTATGTATTCTTATACATAGATCTTGACTATTGAATTTGTGCTTATACACCCTAGACCATTCAAACATTCTATTTTGTATACTACCATTTTACAATCTGGTTTGTACCTTTGAGTTAGCTTGATTCACTCCCTTGAACACTTTTGTGATAAAAAAGCCTCTTATAACACACACATAATTGTTACTTTAAATCTACAATTTCAGCAAGCTAGATCTATACATTCACCAAACTTTTTCCAACAATATATTGTAAAGCCCCAAATTATCCCCAAGTTAGAATATTACATGTTCGTGAAAGTATATGTTGATAGGTGTTAAAATTTGTGATATGATTGAGAAATTGCATATGACTCGAATTTTTGTTTATGCATCATACTTAATGAATTGGAATTAATTAACACCATCAGAAAATTGAAGAATTAAAATGTACATTTGGAATAGGAAAATTAGCAACTGGCAAGACAAGTTGATACATGAAAATTGGAATGACTAAGCCTATGAGTTAGTGACATTGGGCATAGTTGGTGCATTGACATTTGACAACATAGGTTGAGTGACAAGTGGCCTAGAATAACTGTGACATTTGGCAACCTTATAAAAGAACATGTGTGCTAGCTAGTGAGAGGACATGTGGCTTGTGTCTTTATGTAACAAGTGTCCCTAGAGCAAGATGAGTCGTCTTACATATGGCATGTCTCTAACATTGGCTTTGTTTATGTTGTTCACTTTCTGCTATGGTTCATCTCTCTTTTCTCATCTCACCATCGAAACCCTCTCTTTCACTCATAATTTTTGGATTTTTGCTTCAATTTGGATCATCATCACTTAGAGTTCTTGCAAGATACTGCATCAAGGAAGTAGACACTGCTATTTTTTGTGATATTGTTGCATTGGTGCTAAAATTTACACCTCGGTCTAGGAGTTGTGTTTGGTTGCTTAGAAGACTAGTTACCTTGCTTCTTTGAAATTGTTCTTTGAAGTTAAGAAGGTATGAGAATGCTAAACTTGATTTCATGTTATAATATGAAATCGTCGATGCTTGAATTGAATAAAATATATGTTAAGATGATGATAAATAAATGGCTAAAAAATGATCCTTGTATGATAACTTTTAGTTTGGTTTTGATGTATGGAAGTTATTCATTCGTAAGTTGCTTAATGAATAATTTTTGAATTGGTTTTGGACATGAATTTGATATGGAATTGAGGCATGAATACGATAGGATTGAAGTGGAATTGATGAACTATAGTGAAGGGGTGTTAAAGGTGTATGAAGGAGTTAAGTTTTGGAAGCAGTTTGAAGGTTGTAAGGTTCACTCACCCCATGATCTTGGAAATTATAAGGCATATTCCCATAGTCGTGGAAAATGGTTAGGAAGGTGAAAAACTTGGTTTTGTACAATTGTTGACATATATAATATTAGGGCACTTAGTAATGGTTTAATTGAACTTAATTGAGGTTGAAAATGAACGTAGAAGATGTTAAATTAATTTAGTAGAAGTTAATCTAGTTATGGACTATTAATTGAGGTAATAACTTAAAGAATGTGAGATTAATTAATAATGTGTCTAATGTTAAAATCTATGGTATGTTTAAGATGAATGTGTTCTTAAGAATACAAATGCATTTTAAGGGTTTTATGTTATGTAAGTTGGATATGAATGTTTGTGAATTTGGAATTTCTATGATGTTATTTAATATGTAATGACTTAATGTTTCATTGATATATTAATGAAAATGCTTATGATTATAAGGAATATTGAGTTTGATTAAAAAAGGAGCGAATATGTTCAATTTGAGAAGAATGAAATAAAGACATATGTTATACACTACATTATTTGTTTGTGATTCTAAAATCTGAAATGGATTGTTTTAAAATTGTTAAGTCCTAGTCATGGGTAAAAAGGTATGCCTAGAAGGATCTTTAACTATTCCTGTGACACTAAGGTGTCTCTTAATATCGACACTTTGGTGTCTCATGATACAGTGTCTTTTGATACTAAGACATAAGTCTCTCCTATTCTATGATACCAATCATGGTATCTTTTATTCTAGTCCCATTACCCACTTCTATGTAAAAGATTAGTCAGATAACATGTTTTGTATCCTGATACTTGTTCAGTTTTGATATAAACAAGTTCTGAATGAATATAAGATAAGCTCTGATTTGATACAAAACATATTCTGATATGATCTAAGTCATACCTTGATTTGAAAGGATTATATCCTATTTTGATATTCAACTATATTACTTGTACATTTTGTTCTTATATTTATAAGTTTTGTTCTGATGCAAGAATGTTCTATATTGATAAATCATATTTTATTTTAAGATATAATGTTTGGATTACTCTGTAATATGAATAATTAAAAATTGTTATGATATGATTTGAATCTGCATATATGAATGTTAGACGACTGTTAGAAATAGTCACCATTATGCATTATGTTTAGTTATTCTGCACTTAGCTATATGCTTAGCATGGTGGTTTTACTTTCGTGTAGGTTTTGATAAGAAGGTTTGGACAACCTCAGTGGGTAAGAAGAATATGTTTTGCTCTGGAAATCTTCAGTTTGTTTTTGATTTGTATTTCAATGTAATAAGCCATATTGTATTTTGATGTAAATGGTTTGTAATAACCTTAATACAGATTGGCTTTTTAATTTATGGCATATATCACGTTAAGCATAATATGTATGATATGTTCTAATTATATAATAACATTTGATGACAAGTAATATATGTTTGCTTTATTTTTCTGGAAATGTATATAAGGAATGTTTGGTATGTTTTGGATTATTTTGGTTCTGTTTTATGTAGCATCTGCATGTCCACTTACGTGTGTTACCTTTTTTGGAATCAGAGCCTGGTTTAAGTGATTTTGGTTTAACCAGCACTTAATTATTACTTATACGTGGATATAAGTGTTGTGTTTGACCTAATGTGGCTTATCCCATATTTTGGTTATAGAATTAAATATAGAAAGATCTCACAAAGCTATTGACGAGGTTACTGAGAGTAATAATCTTAAGAGATCTCATCCATCTGTATCTGGACCCTTTGGGGTGAATCAAGATGAAATACCACCACCTTTACCTCCAACTCAGGGGGAGGCTTTGGTTAAGCTATCGCAAGACATGATGACATTATTGCATCGTATAACTACACCCAAAGCTCCGATTGATCAGTTGTGGAAGTATGGAGGTGAGGAATTTACTGGAGCATCGCTAGAGGAGTCTGAAAGGGTGAAATTCTATTTAGAGAAGGTGAAAAGGGTGCTAGATGAAATTAGTTATCCACCAGATCAAATGGTGCACTATGTTATTTCTCTTCTTTAGAGAGCAGCCTATGAGTGGTGGAAGTTTGTTTTGAAGAATCTTCAGTTATTAGAGTTTCTAACTTAGGATTTCTTTTCCCAAGAGTTTAAATCCAAATATATGAAGGAAGCTTATAGAAAGGAGAAGTGGAATGAACCTGAAGTAGAGAAACCCATTTGTTGCTGAGTACAATAAGGAGTTTAATCAATTTAGAAAGTATGCACCTGAACTTGTATTTATTGAGGAGTTCCGGTGTCATTAGTTTGAGGACGGTTTGAATAACTTGATCAAAGAACATCTGGCAACATTCACTCTCTTGTAGTAAGTGAGTTACCATCAGTTGGTTTAAGCTGCTATTAAGTTAGAGAAGTAAGAGATGGTGAAGAGAGAAAGGGGTCAATCAAGGTACTTTACTAAAAAAAGGCCAGTTCTCAATTAAACGTAGTTGTGAAGGTGCTTCCTTTGCATTAAAATTTGCTAAAAGATCTGTAGCTCAGGGAAGGCGATAAAACTTTCCCTTATTGACTACTTCTGGTAGGAGTTCCTCTGTAAGCTAAGGTTTTGGTACACCAGATTGCCCTCATTGCTCTATACATCATTGGGATACTTGTTGGAGGGCTAGAGGTGTATGTTTTCGATGTGGAAGCACTGAGCATCTGATAACCAATTGCCCTATGAGACAGTCTCAGACATCACAAGCTAGTAGGAAGGCCTCTCATACACCTTCTGGAAACAGAAGACGAGGTAGAGGTCATCGAGGATCTAGTCATATCAGACCTAATCTAAGTACTCATTTAGAAATTGTTGATCGACTTGTTATACCTTCTGCTCTAGCTCGAGCTTATACTTTGAAAGCTTACAAGGATCAGGATGCACCTGAAGTCATTTCTAGTACTATTTCTTAATTTAACTCCAAAATGCATGTTTTGATTAATCCTAGATCCACTCATTCTTATATCTATTTTGGAGAAATTCCTTATAGAAAGATGCCTATAAATCGGTTAGATTATGACATTCATATAACCAGTGCTCTGGGTAGTAGTATGTTGGTTAATCATGTGTATAGAAACTATTCTATTATGATCCAAGGATATGAATATATAACAGATCTGATTAGATTGCCTTTTCATGAATTTGAATTGATTTTAGGTATGGATTGGTTATCCAAGCATCAGGCAGTGGCTGACTGTAATGTTAAGATAGTTGTTCTTATGAAGCCTGATCAACCTGAAATAACATTGCATGGCATCCGTATTAGTTCTCTGACTAATATGGTATCTGCAATGCAAGCTCGAAGGTTCCTTAGGAATGGATATGAAGGTTATTTTGCTTTTATGATTGATTCTATGAAATAGAGTGTTAAACTGTAAGATATTTTAGTAGTAAGTGAATTTCCAAATATGTTTCCTGAAGAACTACTCGGACTCCCTCCTAAAAGGGAAGTGAAGTAGTCTATTAAAGATATGCCTGGCACTGCTCCTATATCTAGAGCACCATCTAGGATGGCTCCCACTGAATTGAAGGAGTTGAAAGTATAGGTGCAAGAGCTTTTAGATAAGGGGTTTATTCGACCTAGTGTCTCACCTTGGGAAGCACCAGTTCTGTTTGTTAAGAAGAAAGATGGTACTTTTCAGATGTGTATCGATTATAGACAATTAAACATAGTCATAGTGAAGAATAAGTATCCATTACCAAGGATAAAAGATCTATTTGATCAATTGAAAAATGCAGGAGTTTTTTCAAAGATTAGATCTGTGATCAGAATACTATCAACCTCAGGCAAAGGATGTGGATGTTCTAAAGATTGCATTCAAAACCGTTATAAACATTATGAATTCCTGATAATGCTATTTAGGTTAACTTATACTTTGATTGCATTCATGGATTTGATGAATAGAGTGTTTAGGCCTTATTTAGACTAGTTTGTAGTGGTGTTTATAGATGATATCCTAGTTTATTCTAAGAATGAGCATAATCATATTGAGCATCTGTGGGTTGTGTTACAAACCCTACTAGAAAAACAATTATATGCCAAGCTGAGTAAGTGTGATTTCTGTCTTCGGGAGGTATCTTTTCTAGGAAATATTGTTTCTTCTTATGGGATTAGGGTTGATCCCAGTAAGATTAAAACAATTATTAACTGGAAACTACCACAGAATGTGACAAAAGTGAGAAGTTTTCTGGGTTTGGTGGGTTATTATTATTGATTTGTGAAGGGATTCTCAGTGATAGAATCCCATTTAACTAAATTTCTACGGAAAGGAGTGAAGTATGAATGGTTTGCTAATTGTCAAACTAGCTTTGAACAACTAAAGAGAATGCTTACTGAAGCTCCTTTATTGGCTCAACCCACTTCTAGTAAGGAATATGTTATGTTTAATGATGCATTTAGAAATGGTTTGGGTTATGTTTTGATGCAAGATGGTAAAGTAGTTGCATATGCTTCTAGGCAATTAAAACCTCATGAGCAAAACTACCCTACACGTGATCTTTAATTTACAACAGTAGTGTTTGCTTTGAAAATTTGGTGGCACTACTTGTATGGTCAAAATGTAGGATTTTTACTGATCATAAAAGTCTAAAGAACCTGCTTACCCAGAAATAACTTAATCTGAGACAACAACATTGGTTGGAATTATTTAAAGATTATGAGTGCATTGTAGATTACCATCCAATTAAGGCTAATATTGTGGCTAATGCCTTGAGTCAGAATATTATTTTAGCATTATTAGTGCAGCAGAGTGAAAGGAGACTTGCTTCTGAAGGAGCTTTAATAACTTAGTTGAAAGCTAGGCCTACCTTGAGACAGGAAATTTATGATGCCGAGAAAGTTGATGATAAGTTGCAACAACTTATCCTGGAAACTCGTGGAGGTAAACAACCTGATTTTTTGTGTGAAAGGAGATGGTGATTTGTATTATAAAGATCGATTGTGTGTGCCACCAAATGATGAATTGAAGATAAAGTTATTGTTTGAGGCCTATAATACTATCTTTACTATACATCCTAGTGGAATAAGATGTATCAAGATCTAAAGTAACATTATTGGTGGTCGGGTATAAAATAGGATGTTGTAGACTATGTGTATAAATGTTTAATATGTCAGCAAGTTAGAGCTGAGCACCAAGTTCCACCTAGTTTGTTACATCCAATTTTGATTCCTTAATCGAAATGGGATAACATTACCATATATTTTTTCATTAGACTTCCTCTCACTCAGGAGAAGCATGACGGGGTATGGGTGATTATAGATAAGTTCTCCAAGTCTACTCACTTTCTACCTATTCATCCTGATTATTCCTTAGATAGGCTTGAACATATATATGTGAATGAGATAGTAAGGTTGTATAAGGTACTAGTATCTATTAATTTTGATTATGATCATTAATTTACTTTAAGATTTTGGAAAAGTCTACAAAAGGTTTTGGGTACTTAAGTCAAGTTCAATACTACTTTCCATCTCCAGATAGATGAACAATCTAAACGGGTTATCCAAATATTAGAAGATAAGCTTCAGGGTTGTATGTTAGAATTCTTGGGAAGTTGGGATAATTATTTTGCTCTAATAGAGTTCGCTTACAACAACAGTTATCAAACTAGTATTGGCATAGTGCAATAGTGTAGAACTCTAATGTGTTGGACATAATTGTGTGAAAATAATATGATCAGGCATGATATTGTGAAAGATATTGAAGAAAAAGTTCAAGTTATCCAACAAAGGTTGAAAGCTGCCAGTGACAAGCAGAAGTCCTATGCTGGCTTTAAAAGGAAAGATATTGAGTGTCAGGTTAGTAATAAGGTGTTTTTAAAAGTTTCACCGTGGAAGAACGTACTCTGGTTTGGAAAGAAAGGCAAGCTCAGCCCACGATACATCGGTCCTTATGAGATTCTTAAGAGAGTCGAACCAGTAGCTTATCAATTAGCTCTTCCTGGAGAGTTGGCCAAGTTGAATGATGTGTTTCATGTTTTGATGTTAATAAGATATTGGCCAAATGATACACATAAGATTTCTATGCAAGAAATTCAAGTACAACTCGATTTGACTTATGAAGAAGAGCTTGTGTCCACTTTAGCTAGAGAAGTCTGACAATTCAAGAACAAGAAAATACCTTTAGTGAAAGTACTCTGGCAACACTATAGACTCGAGCAAGCAACATAGGAGCCAAAAGAGACCATAAGGGCTTAGTAGCCTCAACTATTTTGAGAAGGTATAAATTTCAAGGACGAAATTCTTTTCAGGGGGAGAGAATTGTAAGGCCCCGAATTATACACTTGTTGGAATGTTACATGTTCATGAAAGAACATGTATGATAGGTGTTAAAAATTGTGATATGATTGAGAAACTGCATATGAATTGGATTTTGGTTTAATGGATCATAATTAGTGAATTGGAATTAATTAACACCATTAGAGAATTGAGGTATTAAAATGTACATTTGGACTAGGAAAATTAGCAAGTGACAAGACAGGTTGATATATGAAAATTGGAATGACTAAGCCAATGAGTTGGTGGCATTTGGCATAGTTGGTGCAATGACATTTGGCAACATTGATTGAGTAACAAGTGGCCTAGCATAGTTGTGAAATTTGGAAACCTCATAGAAGAACATATGTGCTAGCTAGGAAGAGGACATGTGGCTTGTGTCTTTATGTAACAAGTGTCTATAGAGTAAGATGAGTCATCTTACACATGCCATGTCTCTAACATTGGTTTTGTTTCTATTATTCACTTTCTGTTATGGTTCATCTCTCTTTTCTCATCTCCCTATCGAAACCCTCTCTTTCATTCAAAATTTTTAGATTTTTGCTTCAATTTGGACCGTCATCACTTAAAGTTCTTGCAAGATACTATATTAAGTAAGTAGACCCTGCTATTTTTTGTCTTATTGTTGCATTGGTGCTAAAATTTATACTTTGATCTAAGAGCTATGTTTGGTTACTTGGAAGACTAGTTGGGTTGCTTCTTTGGAATTGTTCTTTGAAGTTAAGAAGTTATAGGAATGCTAAACTTGATTTTATGTTATAATATGAAATGTTTGATGCTTGAATTGAATAAAATATGTGTTAAGATGATGATAAATGAATGCTGGAAAAATGATCCATGTATGATAACTTCTGGTTTAGTTTTGATGTATGGAAGATATTGATTTGTAAGCTGCTTAGTGAATGATTTTTGAATTGGTTTTGTATATGATTTTGATGTGGAATTTAGGCATGAATAAGGTGGAATTGATGAACTATGGTGAAGGGGTATTAAAGGTCTAAGAAGGAGTAAAGTTTTGGACGTACTTTAAAGGTTATAGGTGAGTGAACCGAATCCCACAATTTTGGGAATTATGAAACATATTCCTACAGTTATGGAAAAGGGTTAGGAAGATGAAAAACATAGTTTTGTGCAATTGTTGACATATATAAGATTAGGGAACTTAGTAATGGTTTAAGTGAACTTAATTGAAGTTGAAAATGAACCTAGAAGATGTTAGATTAATTGAGTAGAAGTTAATCTAGTTATGGACTATTAATTGAGGTAATAGCTTAAAG
>JAOQMP010000009.1:17038891-17055834 GCA_027563575.1 Erythroxylum pedicellare
AACACATAGTAGAAAATAGTATGTGAACTTATGGGAGAATATTCATTACTCAACATAATGCGAAATTGTTAGCATCTAAGTCATTTTTGGAATGAGGGTTATCATAAAGAAAAGTCATTTTTGCAATGTATGTTATCATAAAGAAAGATGTAAGATGAAGTCTACCTATAATTAGGATATGCTTATAATTGAATATTGAATTTTCATAATTATGTAATGGTGTTATATACAAAAACTGTATTTTTGAATATGAATATATTAATTTAATTTTGACACATGTTTTCATTTATTTTTATGAAAAAATGGAGGGAGTCTAAGTATTCCAAATAATTTAATTGTTTCAGTAAGATTTAATGATCCAACTTAGACTCATGTTAGATTGATTCTTGGAATAAAGAATTATACCATTTGTTTGTAGCGCAACAAGTATTTAAAAGGTAGAAGAATCACTAGATTAAAGACGCATTTAGTTGAGATTAAAGGTGATGATGAGCCTTATAAAAAGTGAGTCATGAAATGAAATAAAAAAAATGAAGACTTTTCTTAAAGAGTATCAGTATGAAAAAGATAGAAAACACTGAAATATGAAATTAATAGTGAAAGTTCTTTTTCCATTGGTTAGGATGATAAAGGGATGTTGAAAATGGTGGTATTCCTATTCAACAAAAAAGGAATGTTGCATCTGAGGTAAAAAAAAGAAGAAGGTAAGAGTCTAACTTTTTTGCACTATAAACAACACCTAGAGCTTAGCTTTTAATGCGTAGCACCTTATAATCTAAAGAAGTGACTTATAATGTGGACATGGAAATAGCTACATGGTGATATGATTTAGATGTATCATTTAAAGCTGCCCGGTCTTATTATTACCAACCTTTAGTAGATGTTGTTGCTTCTTATGGTCTAAGATATAAGACTCCTTCAATTGATAACTATAGAGGTAAACTTATGAACAACTCTATTTATAAAATAAACAAATATTTGGATGAAAGAAAAATAACTTAGGCAATTTATGGGTGTTCAATCATATATGACGGTTAGACAAGTAGAAGATATAAACATATTATCAATTTTTTTAATTTATTCTACTAAGGGGAAAATATTTTTGAAGTCTATTAATGCATCTGGCCTTTATAGAAATAATGATGTTTTAGATATTTAATAAAGTTGTGAATGAATTTAGGCTAGAAAATATAGTTTAGTTTATTATTGACAATAATTGTACTTATAAAATAGATGAAAAAGAATGACAAATATAATTATTTTATTGGGCTCCTTGTGTTGTATATTGCATGAACCTGATATTGAAAAATGTAGGAGATGCTAAATATTTTCTATCATTGATGAGACTATATAGAAAGCAAAAAAAGTAACCAAATTTATCTACAATCATATATGGGTCCTAAATTTGATGAAGAAGGATTTCACTAATTGTAACAATTTGTGTTGTTCTATTATTACAAAGTTTGCGACTAATGTCTTATCACTTAGAGTGTTTTGTTTTGATAAAGAAAAAGTTGAAGTAAATATTTACAACTGATAAGTAGGTCGCATCGTGGTATGTCAAATCTAACGCTAGAGTAGAGGTTTATAGAATTATATTTAAAGATCATGAATTTTGATCTCAGTGCCAATTTGTAATATGAGTTTGTGGGCTTTTGGTGAGAATACATCGCTTGGCTATAATAATGAAAGGACAATAGCTGGTTATTTTTATGATTTCATAAAGAGGACAAAAGAAGCAATCAGGGCTAATCTGAAAAATAGTCCTTTTTTATACACACCTTATTTTGCAGCCATCAATAAAAGATGGACAAAGTAACTTTACTCTTTATTGTTTACAGTTATGAAATTTTTTAATCCTAGGGTCTATTTTAGACTAAAATTTACAAAGAAAGATGAAGTTAGTAGGATAATGCTATTAATTATTATAACAATTGTTGCCCATGAGATGAGGCAAGATCTTTTAAACTCACTAATGGAGGTTTATAAGGATGATTATGGTAATTTTGGAATGTCCATTGTTATTCGTCAAAGTGATAAGCTTAATCCAGATATATATATATTTTCACCTTTTTTACTTGTTAAAAATCAATCATCATTTTATTTTATTTATAATATTACTTTTGTTGTTTTACAGTTATTTGGTATGACCAATTCGGGAGTGGTGTTCTAGAATTGCAAAGAATTATAATTTAAATTTTGAGTCAATGTGTGACTGCAACACGATGTGAAATGAAGTAGAGAACATTTGAATTCATCTATTAAGAAAATGAATAGATTGAAACACAAAAGATTGAAGGACTTGGTCTTTGTTCGGTACAACTTAAAGCTTTGGAAAAGGTATGTTATTATCATTATTAAATTGAATATAATTTTTTTGTAATTTCTAAATAATTTTATTTTATTTGATTGCTAGGACTCTTGATAGAACAAATAGTTTCGTAGATTCAATTTGTCTTAACTATATTGAACTTTTAGTGGATTAGGTTTCTAAGGAACCATGTTCGATAAACAAGATTGATTTGGAAGATAATCTTAGATGAGAAATATTGATATGTTATTTAGTTTGATAAATTTGAATGACAGTGATGATGAGACTCCTCTCAATAATAAAGATTTTATACGAAATGAGAATTGAGGTTAATGTGATTTGAGCGAATATTTGGTAAAATGAAGCTCTAATTTTCATTTCTTTGCTTATTTTAATTTCACTTGTATTTGATATGTATGTTAAATTTTATATGATGTAATATAAATATAATTGTAAATTTTATTGTTTCATATTTTACTTCTAGTTGATTATTTTCTTAACATGAACTCTTGTTGTGATATTTTTGAGAGTCATGGATCTTTATTATTATTTTTATTTGATATTTTGATGTATTTATTATTTTTGTTATATGATAAAATTATAACATTTTAAATAGTTTATATTATCTTTAATTTTATATTTGTAAAATGATTAAATGATCTTTTTTATATTAATTGTAGTGATTGTTCGTACGTGAAATATGTGAAAAATAATATTAATGTATATCAATTCATAGTTGTTATTTCAAATTTTTATTATTTATTATAATTTTTAGAGATAATATTGATATAAAATTATATAGTTCATAACATCGGTTGCTAAGGCCAAATAAGTTCCTTGTGCGGACTTTAAAAAAAAAACATAAAGTTCCTTGGAGAGGACTACAAGAACTGAAACTCAGATCTACAACCCTGCAATTTAATTTCTTTTGTTGATCCCAAGATGATGGGCACAATATATAGAGATAATTAAGCTTTAACAATTCTACAGTTCACTGTTGCATCTTAATTGATTTACAAATCTAATATTGCATCAGTAGATCACGTCAAGAGTCTTGGAAGGAATACTGGGGACATCCTATTCATGGACATATGTTGAATCTCCCATCATGTTCATAGAACTACCAGATCACCTCCTCGGACATTTTCAGGATACGGGCTAGTGCGATGTTCGTGAGCTCAACTACATTATTTTTCTTCTTCTTTATCCTTGTAATCTTTATTAATTCTGTGCTCTTTGATTCTGTCAGTCACCGATATCAGGTTGTAAAACTGCAAAGAGACAGATTTCCTACAATCTCCACGATAAACACAAAGAATTATGACCCAAGGATATAATTTCAAATATCAAGATTTTCTTCATTTTGACTATCCTAAGCGCACTACAAGAAATACACACAATCCACTACGCTTAAAAAATCTCAAAAAATCATTATAGAATATAATTTCCGACGTTTTAAAAAATGTCATAACAAATATCGCGGAATGTGAAGTAAGCAAAAGATTTCTACAATGTTTATCATAAAACGTCACAGAAAATACGAATATTCTACGACGTTTTAGAAAATATCACTGAAAGATTGATCTTCCTACGACGTTTTTTGGAACATCACAGAAAGTCACATTTTGCTCAAAAACGTCACGAAAAGTCACATTCCGCGATGTTTTTGGACGTTTATAATTATTAATTTTTCCATATTTCAAAAGTCATTTTAATTTAATAGTTTTTAATTTTAATATTTATTTTTTAAAATACAAATTTTTTAAATCTTATTTGTTTAATAACTATTCAATATTATTTATGAATTTTATTTATTTAATAATTCTTCAATTTAAGTATATCATTAATTTAATAATTATTCATATATCATAAGAATTTCATACCTGCAGATAATATATTATTTAATTGTAATTCGCAAACATGTTCTAATACAATTATAAAGTGTGATGACAATTAGCTAATAAAATAAAATAATTATGGAAAATTAACATTTTTTGAGAAGCATTAAACATATTTTTGCATATTTCATAGGATCAATAGATATGATAAGAGAACAATTACATGGTAAGTATTCTTTGGAAATTACAAGTTCTTATCATTTCTAATTCATACAATTTCTTATTCTCAAGTTGAGATGTCCATGTAATCCACCATACAATACCTTCAATATATTCACTTCATGTTTACATGATCAAGTTAGCTTGTTTAAGGCAAACTCATTCGTAAGAAGAGTATTGGCTCTATGATGAATCTGCTAAGGGTGCTGCAGTATATGCTGGTTCAAGATTTTCATTTACACTCTTTGTACTTCTCTTTGGCCTCTTAGATCGCTGCAATGGTTGACTTACACTTAGAAAAGGATCATCCAATTCATTGTCAATTGAAGTTGGTTCATTCATCGCCTACAAATTCCTTGACTTTGATTTAGTCTACTTGTCAGAAGTTTTTCTTTGAGAAAGAGCAAAACTTTGTAAGTACAAACCAGAAGAGCCCAGATGCAGATGATAAAGTGAAAACCCATTACTGGCGGGAAGCAATCCACATCACGACAGTCGATCAATAACATAAATATATAAGAGAAAAGAATAACACAAAACAACATCCACATTCATTCTGCAAACAAAACATGAAAAATGATATGGTGCCTCCTCAAAAAGAAACAAAATCAGTTTAATAATATCCTGTATCTCAACTGTATTACCATAAACCCAATATTTTAAGGAAATTTTGTCCATGTTATTTGTGTGTTTTTTCTCAAGCATTGAGGTGAATGTGGACTCTTACTATGAGAATAGGAATATGGGTTAATGGGATTCTCACAAACAACAGAACTGCCATGCTTTCCTTCTTTAGCCTTAAATGGGACACATATGTAGTTAGGCACTAACTAGAAATTTGAGACTTCAGTAATTTGTTAATTGTCTGTACTATCAAGACACAGAACCTTCTAAAAGTCAAGATAACAAATAGAAGTACCTTTCTGTTATTGGATTTTGTTTTCTCAACATTTTGAGAGATCTCATATCCCTGAACACCAGGTTTTGTTAAATCTTCCAAAGTTGCATCACCTTCTGCATTTAGCCATATGACCTTTGTTGACTTTTTCTTATGTCTATCTTTGGCCTGAGAAGCACAAATGTCATTTATGAAATGACTTTGTACAAAAAGTTAAAAGCTTGATTCTAGTTTTTGTCCAAAATTTTATATATTGCATCACTCTAACCTCTCATTAAATAATGGTACACTCAACACATCGACATAGTTTTGAAGTGACCAGAAAGGATAAGGTCTCATACCATGAAAGTGTAGTAGCAGTGAAATAAGCCCTGGGAAAATAAGCTAGAATCTACCAGATTTAAAACTCACCTGCAGTGGAGCTTCTTTTAACTTCTTTTCTACCTTGCCAAAACAACTCTTGTCTATACAAAACCATGCAGTGGTTCTAACTTAAAAATATTTACATAAACCAATGAAATGAAAAGTAAAACAATACTTGATACCAAGGGACATTGCATTAGATCTGAAAAACTGTAATGTATTAAAGTTCATTTCCTTCTCATCCATCTGTTTTCATAAACATAAAATGTTTGAAATGTTTTGCAGCAGAAAAGACTAAACAACGCATTAGACTACCCTCCCATCTCACCTTCAGGAAGGAAATTATATGCAGGAGCTTAACAGAACAACATACTTTTTGTATATGGAAGATGCTATTTAAAATAGAAGAAAACTTCAAAATGAATTAAGTCTACTGAACATGCTCACTAAGCAATATAACATTGGATTTGATGAACAGAAAAATTAGAAGTTTAAATCCTTTAACGATCCTTGCTGGTTTTGTCTGCATTGAACATGTTATTTCTACCCGACACTTTAGGAACAGACCTACCTTACACAAGAATCTGGTCTTCATGCCAGAGACAGAACTAGGGCTCTCTAATGGACCCTTTGCTCCAAACATATGTGCTTTCTCCTCACGCCAAGGTTCAAATTGGATTGCCACATGACGAGAACTAGGCTGCAGAGACAAAAAAACACAACAAAAGCAAAAAGTCAAAAACATTACAAATCAAATTCCACATCCAATGGGAATGGGATTGTCTAACAAACAATAGCAGAACAACCCTCAATTTGGAAACCATGTAGTAAACGGACACCAGTTTTTAAAATCATCTACTAAAACCCATCAATGCATTGACAACGTGTAGATCTAAAAACAAAAACAGTTTCAAATAAACAACAAAGTTCCAGTCTTTTATCCAACTACAAGCTTCCAGCTAATTAGTTTCCTTTCATGAAGATTCGATTGATGACATTCATTTCACTAATACTCACGAGAATAAATCATATTATTGCTAATATGAATACCATCATCATGGAGACAAACTTTTAAACTAAGCAATAATCAATCATAACTTATAAACTTTAACCACTCGATCAAACCATATTCATCACACAAAGCAATCAGAGCAGAACCATTGACCCACATTCAACTTCCTCACTTTGTCATCCAAATTAAATTAAAATAAAACAAAATGCTGATCTTTCTAGAGCAAACATCAAGGATGAGGCAAGAGAGAAAACCACCTGAAACCCTACTAAATCCTTCCTACTCCTTCTCCTCCTCTGTTCACCACCACCGATCACCATTTCCGGCAGCTGCAACCCCGACAACCTCATCTTATTGCTTTGCTGGAATTGTAACAATAACATAAATCGAGCGACCAAGCAATATTAAATTCCAATCTAAAGAAAAAATGATGAAAATCAGCAATATATGCACTGACTCCCTCATTGTGATCAATTTCACTAGCGTCCTTTAATCTTGCCGAAGTATCTTTCACCAATTGCGCGATATGCAGTCTTGTCTTGTACCTGTCATGCAATAAGTAACAATGATAAAACCTTAATGAAATTGATTAAAGAAATAAATCAAACTAATAGAGAAATTCACAAAAAGACAAAGTTAGAGAAGGTGACAGACAGTTTCTCGCGAAGGTCAGGCGTGTCTTTTAGGGTGTCGAGGGTGTTGACAAGATGCTGGAAGGTGGAAACGGTGATGTTGATCTGGAAGATTCCATAAGCCACAGATTGGTGTCTGTTTACTGAGACAGGGTAAAGAAAGGAGTCAAAACCACAAACCCAGATCAAAATGAAATAAATGTAAATCTAAAACCCCGTAAGTGTTAAGAATATACCTTGTGAATATTAAAGAGAAACAAAAAAGGCCCTAAAGAAGAAGATGGAGACGATGATCCTTAGTGGCATGTGGCCTCCTCTGTCACCTCCTACGCTCGTTAATAACTTGCTCGGAGATGGTGGCACATCAACTATGATGCGAAAATCCTTAAGTGAGGATGAAGACTAACTAAATTAAAATGGGAATATGATCTGTGGCCAACGTTGACTATGGATAGTGAAGAGAGAGCAGACAGTAGGAAAGGGATTCAACGAGAGAAATGAGAAAAAGGCAGACAGTTGAATTGGTAAAGAGGGTACGTTGGAGATGAAAGAATATGACAAATACAATAAATGAAAAGAATCAATTTTGGGTGGGAAGAAGGGAGAGAGAGGAAACCAGAGAAGAAGAAACGTTGGAGAAGAAACGTGTGGGAGAAGAACGTGCCAGGAAAAACTTTTCATCGTCGTTTTAAAAGGCAAAGGTAAATAGTAACGTTTTACTCAACAAAACGTCACGGATTTTATTTTGTAGCGTTTTAACAAAAATGTCACAAAAAATTATAAATTTTTTGTAACATTTTTTAAACATTACGAAATATCTTGATAATATGTAATGTTATATTAATAAAATGTCACAGATTGTATAAATTTTTTATAGTGACAAAAGCCTGTACGCAGGATTGAAACATTCAATTCAACAACAACAATGCAACTTTTATGACTCAATAGCAAGCTAGGAAGATGCTAAATGGAGTGAAATAGACCATCTATACAAACTAAAACAACAATTAACTGCTAGATATGGCATCTCAAAGACTGCAGAAACAAACACGTTGCAAGTGATTAATATTATCACTAAATAAAGGATTCGGATTTATCAGAGCATTCAGCAAGCAATTATGACAATTCATTCATGAGTGGATTATTAAAACCTTGCTATATACAATCCTTTCAGAAGTACGTCCTTGTTAAAATATTAACAAACCACAACAACAAAAAAACATAGCATAGAAAAAATTTAGGAAGAAGAACATTTATTGATTTTGAAGAAAAACTTACTAGCATCTCTACAAAATAAAAGTGGATACTTTAAATAGACAAATCTATATAGCTTGTTGCAGATTTTTGATCACTACCACCGAATCTTAGTAAAGCATAATAACAAACACTCAGTGGGCACTATTTCCACAACCCTAAAATCTAGACTAGATAACAATCAATTCCTAAACTATAGGGATAACAACAAAGTAGAAAAAGAACAAGTCATAAAACACATGTTTCATACTTAAATTAACCTAACAATCCACCACTTAATTCAAGGATGGATGTCCTTAACTCCCACATGAAATTGATTAAACTTTGTTTCCCGTAATGCCTTGGTTAGGATATCTACTGGCTGGTTCTCAGTGTTGAGATACTGCATTTGAACAATTCTTTTAGCAACTAAATCACAGATGAAATGAAATTTGATCTCCACATGCTTTGTTCCCCCTTGCTGGACAGGATTTTTGCATAAAGCAATAGTTGATTTATTGTCACAGAAAAAATAGTTGCTTCCTTCTACTCTTACCTCAGATCTTTTAATATTGTCCTCAGCCAAACCACTTGCAATTCGTAGTTGCAGTAGCTACGTACTCTACTTTAGTGCTTAAAAGTGCAACAGATTTTTGGTTTTTTGAAGGACCATGAAATTGCTCTAGAAACAAGATTAATTAAATAGCCTGTTGTGTTTTTCCTATCATCTGCATTAGAAGCCTAATCACTATCAGTAAAAGAGACAAGAGTATTTGAATTTGATTTTGAATATCGGATGCCAAAGCTTGATGTTCCTTTAATGTATCGAAGAATCCTCTTGGCTGCTCCAAAGTGAATCTTGGTTAGATTATGCATGAACGAGAAATAAGACCTATTAAATAAACAATATCAGGTGGTGTATGAGTAAGATACATAAGACTGCCTACAATACTTCTGAAAATTTTCTCATCAACCCTTTTAGCCCCATCATCTAAACATAATTTTTCATTTGTGTTTAGTGGAGTCTTGACAATTTTGCATAACTCTATTCTAGCTCTTTTTAACAAATCCAATACATATTTCTTTTAACAAATGAAAATACCATGTGAATTTTGAACAACTTTAATTCCCAAGAAATAATACAATGAACCAAGGTCAGACATTTCAAAGGTTTGCATCATGGACTCTTTAAACATGTTTTATCATTTTTGATGAACTCCCAGTATAAATCATGTCATCCACATATAAACAAACAACCAAAATATCACTTTCGTGGACTTTCACATAAAGTGTAGGTTCATTATGACCCTTTTGAAAACCATTTTAGTAAAATAAGAGTCAATTTTGTTATACCAAGCTCTTGGAGCTTGTTTGAGCCCATAGAGTGCCTTGTGCAGTTTATACACTTTATGCTCTTGATCTTTCACCATAAAGCCTTTAGGTTATTCAAAAAATACATCTTATAACAACTCACCATTAAGAAATACAGATTTTACATCCAGCTAAAAGACTTTCTAGCCATTATTAATAGCCAAAGCCAAAAGAGTTTGAATAGTGTCAAACCTAGCAATAGGAGCATAAGTTTCAGTAAAGTCAGTACCTAGAATTTGAGCATATCCTTTAGCTACTAATCGTGCTTTATGCTTTTATAAAGAGCCATTAGGATTTAGCTTGAATTTGTAAATCCATTTAAGACCGATTGCTTCTTTTCCTTCGAGCAGCTCTATTAATGTCCATGTTTGGTTCTTTTCAATTGCTTTGATCTCTTTTTCCATTGCTACACACATTGCATCTTCAAAGTTACTAGGTTTTGAAATAAGACCAGCATATTGACAAGATTTATAAATTTCAAGAAGACTTCTCACCCTTCTAGGAGTTGATTCTAAAGAAGATTCTGAACAAGAAGCTTCCACATAGACAGTTGGCTTAAAATCATCAATTTCAAGCATGTAACTAGGCTGCTCATTCATATCTTTCTAATCCCAAGCATCATTTTTGTTAAAAGACAACATCACGACTAATAATCAACTTCTCAAAAATTGTATTAAACAACTTATAGCCTTTAGTTTCTTTGCTATAGCCAACAAAAATACATTTCCTACTCTTTTCATCTTGTTTTCTTCTTAATTCAATAGGTACAAATGCATATCCAATACAACAAAATGTTTTTAAGTGATTTACATTGGGTTTATAGCCATGTCATGCTTCATAAGGAGTCATCCCTTGAATAGCTTGAGTTGGAAATCTGTTGAGAAGATAAACAACCACCCCTACAGCTTTAACACAAAATTTCTTCAGAAGTCTTTTTTCCTTTAACATGCTCCTAACTGCTTTAATAATTGTTTTTTTTTTCACTTCGCAATACCATTATGTTGTGTATAACTAATTGTATATTGTCTTTGGATGCTATGAAAGCTGCTAAAATTTTCAAATTCTGTGGAATTAAACTCACCACCACAGTTAGTTCGCAATTTCAAAATAGGGCAGACACTTTCTTTCTCAGCCACAACATTAAATTGTTTAAAACATTCAAAAGAATCTGACTTCTCTCTTAAAAAATAAGCCCAATTCTTTCTTGAAAAATCATCAATAAAGAGTAAAAAGTACTTACTACCACTCAACGAAAGTGTTTGCATTGGTCCACAAATGTCTGCATGTACCAACAATAAAGGTTTGGAAGCTCTCTATGAACTTTCTTTAGGGAATTTGTCTTAATGACGCTTTCCAAAAATGTAAGCTTCACAAAGCTTTCTTTCTCCAATAACTTTTGGAAGCTATTTACTAGATTCTCTTTAGACAACAAGGTTAGTCCACCAAAGTTAAGATGACTAAATCTTTGGTGTTAAACCAGAATATCATCACTGTTGGTTACTTTGAAAACACTAATAGGAGCAGTGGCAAATACAACTGGAAACATCTTATCCTCTCCCATTTGAGTATAATAAAGCAATTGCATACTTTTCTTTTTATAAATCATACATTTATCATCATCAAAGACAACTAAACAACCCATCTTCATTAACTAACCCACACTAATAAGATTTTGAGCCAAACCAGGAACATACATTACATTATGTAACAATATCATTCCAAATTTTGTAAAAAAAGCAATGGTGCCCATACCACATACTTAAACCCGATTGTTGTCACCTAATCTTACTTTAGGCTTTATGGATTCATCAATCTTTACAAAGAAATTTTTATCACTAGTCATATGGTTACTACAACCACTATCAAGATACCAAACATCATTAATCATAACTTTGTGAGTAGCTAAACAAGCAATGAACAAATTTTCCTTGGAAGCATCATTTTTCATCTTTTGAATTTGAACATTCAACAGCCTTTTTATAACAATTCTTCTCAATATGCCCATATTTTTTACAATAGTAACAGTAAGTAGTATTTTTATTTTGACCATGCTTCTCTTTATACTGAAAATCTTTATCAACATGGTTTGTTCTACCATAATATGAACAAGTAATGAAATCAAAATTGTTATCTCCTCCAGAAGAATTTCTTTATTGGCCATTATTTCTTCCTCTTCCTCTTCCTCTTCCCTTAAATGATCTCCCATAACCCCAACTAGAATTTCCATAACTTGCTGAATCATTGGAGGTTTTCTTCAAATCAAGCTTTGATTGAAAGGCTTGCTGAAGGGAATTCTCTGTTGTCCTGTTCATTCGCTGCTCATATGCTTAGAGAGACCCCATTAACTCTTGTATAGAGTATTTTGACAGATTTTTTGACTCTTCAATTGCTGCAACAATATGGTCAAATTTGGAAGGAAGACTTTGCAGCACCCTCTCAACAACCTTTTGGTCTGTAGTTCTTCTCTAAATGCCCTATTTTGGTTGACACTAAAAAGAACTCTTAAGAAGAATTCTTGAGTGGATTATGACGACTTCATCAGCAAATTTTTAAACTCTCTATGCAAAGTTTATAACTTTACCTGACAGCTTTGTCTGCACCCTGATGTTCTTCTTCAAGTAATTCCTAAGCCTTCTTTAAAGTTATGGCTGACATAACACGGGGAAAAATGGCTTCATCTAATGCCTATTAAATTAGAAGTAATGCCTTAGCATCCTTCTTTTTTCCTTTCTTTCATCTCATTTCGTTGAGCAGTGATTAGCCTTGTACCTTCCTCCATATCTACAAAATCACCAAGATCATTTTCAACTAAAACCCATAAATAATAGGATATAAATAAAGTCCTCATCTTTATATGCCAAAACTAGTAATTAAGGCCAATAAAAATAGGAAGGTTTTGAGATGAGTTTAGATTAACACTAGTAAAAGCCATTTTACAACCAGGCTCTGATACCAAACTATTAAAATGATAACAAACCAAAATAGAAAAAAGCATAACATGGAAAAATTTAGGAAGAGTAACTTTAATTGATTTTGAAGAAAAACTCACTGACATCTCTACAAAATAATAGTGGACACTTTAAATAGGCAAACCCATATGGTTTGTTGTAGATTTTTTTATCACTACCACCGAATCTTAGTAAAGCATAATAACAAACACTTAGTGGGCAGTATTTCCACAACCTTAAAATCTAGAATAGATAACAACCAATTCCTAATCTATAGGGATAAAAACAAAGCAAAAAAAAGAACAAGTCAGAAAGCACATGTTTAATACTTGAATTAACCTAACAGTCCTTTCATCCCAAGAAGTATATAGCCTTAGCTAACAAATCAATGATGCTTAGACTTTGCTCTTACAAAAATGCAAGGAAAATCAATTGCATAAGCCTAGCATATAAGTGAAACACCAATAGACCTAGTTATTCCAACAAACGCCACTTAAATAACATATGCCTTATAGCCCTAAATAAGTTCTATGAGAAAACTCTAATGAAGTGACTCTCTTGTTCGGATGTCTATTTGTGCCATGCATTTAAGTTAGCCATTATATTATTATCAACATGACCTCTCCAATTTGTTGATTTATTATCAAGGGCTCGTATAATGCTAGCCTACCATAGAGAGAAAATATAAAGTTGTAGGAAGTAACCAAACTGATTTATCAGAAAGTAAACCATTAGTCGATAACATCCATGTCACAAAAATACATCATACTTTGGTCAAACAAGAGATTAACCTGTTTATCCATGTCTATACTCCTAAAACTTTCCCAGTCCCCCACATTAGTCATGGAAAATACTGATGGTGGAACCTCATCACCTATGAAAGGAATCCATCGTTATGATTGAATTTGGATTGTGATTAAAGCATAATCCAATGTTAACAGGAACATGGGATGTAAACAGGAAGATACATTCTAGCAAAAGGTAATAGGTTAGTCACGAAAATGCAAAAACTTGTTGCATCAATCAGATGACTCCCGTACCCAAATGACCAAACACAGTCACACCCTCACCTAGATGGCCAGATCCAGTCGCAGTGTCACACCCAAAGCCGTTGACCTACATCCGCACCTGCTGATCCACACCACTGGTCCACTATACCACAGTCCATAACTCCACAGTCTCCAATCACTCTAGTCCACATGCACTCATGCAGACCCATTGACCCAACCCCCCATTAATCTAAGGATTCAGCCCAATGAATTTGTAATAAATTTTGTGGAATTGTATAATTGTGGATTATGGAATTATGGAAATTGATATTGAAATATTAAATTGTGTTGATTGTTGTTTTTAATATTGAATAGATAAATGAATACTGAATTGTAAATTGTGAATTGTGAATTTATGATGAACTATGTATTTGTGTCTTATGACTTTATGTTGTGCAGTAATTATGTATGTTGAATTGTTAGTCCTTGGTGAATTGTATTGGATTAAATTGAATTATGTAGTAGATTTTAACTCTTGATTGTAGAGTTAACTTGAGTAAGAAACTAAGAATGTTGATTAAGATTGATGAATGAAAGATTGTTCAATTAAAGTTGGGAATTAGGATTTTAGTAACAATGATGATAAAAATTAGTTACAAAAAACAAAATAATGATAAGCATTACAAATTGAATTGTATAAGTAAACAAAATAGATTTTGAAAAAGGATCTTAGAGCATCTAAGGTCGGGCTGGCAGAGTTTTGAAAGAAAAAGTTGTTTTGTGAGTATATGCCTTTAGTTTATGGTTAAATGATGAAATCAAACAAAGTGAGTTATACAAGATGTATGTGCTCTTATGTTAGTTTTGACTTTTAAGTTGAACAATACAAATTTTATGATAGTAGTAATGAAATTATGAGTCCTTTATTTTGACATAAAGTTATTAATTTTATTTTGAAATATATCTTATTTATATTATAGATAAATGCAACAAAGTTTAAGTACTTTTGATAATTCAGTCGCTTCAGGTATAGGAAGATTCGATGATCCAGTTTAGGCTTATGCTATATTAGTTCCTAGAATGAAGAATATACTATTTGTTTTTATTGTAACAAACATTTAAAAGGTAAGGAAATCACCAGATTAAAGAAGCATTTAGCTAGGATCAAAGGTAATTTAGAGCCTTATAAGAAAGTGGGTCATGATGTCAAAGAGAAAATGAAGATTTTGCTTGAAGAGTATCAACACGAGAAAGATAGAAAGCAAAGATTGAACTATGAAATTAGTAGTGAAATTTCTTTTATTGGTGTTCAAGATGATAATGGAGATGTTAAAGGTGGTAGTATTCATACCCAATAAGAAGAAAATGTTGCACCCGATGTTAGGAAAAGAAGAAGATAAGTGTTTAATCACTAAGAACAACTCTTAGAGCTTAGCCTTTAATCCTTGGTACTTTACAATCTTGAGAAGCAGCTCATAATGTGGACATGGAAATGGATAGATGGTGGTATGATTATGGTATAACGTTCAATGTTACCCAATCTTACTATTAACAGCCTATGGTGGATGTTATTACCTCTTACGGTCTAGGATACAAAACTCCTTCAATTGATGACCATAGAGGTAAACTTCTAAGTAACTCTGTTTATGAAATTAAAAGTTATTTGGGAGAAAGAAGAATAACTTAAGCTACTTATCAGTATTCAATCATGTGTGATGGTTGGACAAATAGAATATATAAGCCTATTATTAATTTTTTTGATTTATTTTGTAAAGGAGATAATGTTTTTGAAGTCTGTTGATGCATCTGACCTTGTTAGGAATGTTGATACATTATTCAAAATATTTGGTGAAGTTGGGCTAGAAAATATTTTTCAATTCATTATTGACAATCATTTAGCTTATAAAGCAACTGGAAGAAGATTGCAAAGCAAGTATAATTCTTTTTATTAGACTCCTTTTGTTGTACATTGCATTGATTTTATGTTAAAAATGTAGGGGATGTTAGTTATTTTCCTATTATTGATGAGACTGTGTAAAAAGCAAAAACCTACAATTGTGTATAGCTGTTGAATTTAATAAGAAAGGGTTTCACTAATGGTAGGACTTTGTGTCATCCGGCTATTATAAGATTTACAACTTATTTCTTATCACTTTGGTGTTTTATTATGATAAAGAAAGAGTTTAAGACACATGTTTACAAGTGATAAGTGAGTTAAATCTTAGCCTAACTCTGTTAGGTTTAATGCTAGATTGGGGGTTTCTAAAATTATACTTAAAGATAATAAATTTTGGTCTCAATGTGAATTTGTCAGAAGAGTTTGTGAGCCTTTAGTGAGGGTATTTTGTTTGGATGATAGTGATGGGAAGAAAACAACGGGTTATTTTTATGATGTCAAAGAGAGGGTAAATAAAGCAATCAAAGTCAATCTAAAAAATAGGTATTCTTTGTACACGACTTATCTTACAATCATTCATGAGAGATGAGAAAGCTAAGGTTACTCTTTGTTGTTTACAACTGAGGCATTTTTTAATCCTAGTTTTTATTTTAGACTAAGTTTTACAAAGAAAGATGAAGTTAATAGGAGAATGATATTTACTATTACAATAATTTTTTCCCATGAGATGATGCAAAATCTCCTAAGCTCACAAATGAAAATTTATAAGGATATTTCTAGTGATTTTGGGATGCCAATTGCTATTAGTTAAAAAGACCAACTTAATCTAGGTATACCTGGCATTAATTGATACCGATACAGTCTAGAACAAAATTCAATAATCGTGCCATTGTAGTATTCATAATATTGCACTAGTCTACTAGACACATGCAACTTCATGTTGGATCAGAAAAAGAAAGCATGCTATATTTGGAGAATCGGTAGATTTCAAAACTTTTTAGAAATCTTATTTACAGCGGAAGCAATATATCCCAATCATTATGCCAATCTATAAATGATATGGTATAAGGATAATAATAGACATAAAAAAGATGAAGAGTATTACCGACTTCTTTGCTATAACTTTAATTCCTTGCTGTGCTATCCTCTCCTTCTTCTTGTATCCAAAGCCTTTTCTTTGTTAATCTATCTTCTCCTTGTTGTTGTATCCTCAACCAATTTGATTTACCTCT
>JAOQMP010000009.1:17055934-17075997 GCA_027563575.1 Erythroxylum pedicellare
AAATTTTTATGTCAAAGTAATGCCTTGATATAAAACAAATGAAGAGGTTTTAAATACATCAACTGTAGATTTGACACCTAAACCCAATAAAGACAAAAGAAGTTTAACTACTTGACGTCCTGGAACATAAATAAGCATTTATAAATACTTGAGACGGATAAAAATATAATAATACCAGTTCAAAGGATTCAGATTAAGTTGAGATGCAAGTGCAACATCTTAAAACAAAAAATAAAAACTGTGCAAGTTTGAATAGGATTTTAAATTTCAGCACACTAGTTCATTTCCATTTTTCTCTTAAACAAGAAAGAACTTCTAATCATATTGAACGAGTATAATAGGCTTGTGATCTTAAAAATTGAAGGATAAAATGCACCAGGACTATTCACATCAAAACATTTCTTTTATTGGCCAAAACGTCATAATTGCAGGACATAGATAATATAATGCACAGCTATTTGAAAATAAACACGGTGGGGTTTCACTAGATTTGAACAGTGTAATCCCCTGTCCAATACATGGGTAAATTACTAGATTTATCTCATGGGAAAACAAGGTATTATGATAACCGAAGCAACACAACAACAAATTTGATAACCCATGCGATAAAAACAATGAACGTTGTGAGACGTCTGGTGCCATTTTGTCGAACCATAACAGGCAGAACTATAATATCAACTGCTTTTGGGGTAAGAAGCAACGGCTACTGCAATTATTCACTAATTCCTTTGAGGTAAGGGCATGCATCTGTTGTATAGATAAGATTAATCAACGTGAACCTGTTGCCCAAAATTCTAAGACATGAGAGAATAGGTCTCGAAATTTATGTGCCATATTAATGACCTCGACCAATGCATTTGAGCATTTACATTGGAAAAAAATCCAATTGTTGGTAAGTCTACGACATATCAAGTAATGGAATCGACAATCATTGTGACGATAATCATTCAGTTGGGCCCTAGTCAGTGAGCATTCATAAAATTGTTGGATTGTTAGTCTTAATAGAACAAGCCATCTATTCTCTCACTACCATATATTTGCATAAAGTTGATAGGAACACGTGAATAAATCAGCCATCTTACCACTTCAACATTGTATGCAAATTAGAAACGAGTATAGGGATTGCTCTTTTATTCCATTAGATGGAATGTCAGTTCTACTCCATAGGAGATCTCAAGAGAAAAGGAAAGATTATAACAAGTCCTAAATATTCTAATAAATTGAAAATTAAAAGAAATTAGAGGAGAATGAAGAATATTAAGAATTCCTAGAGAGAAAATGTAAAATTCTCAAACTGGTATCAGAATCATTAGGTTTACTTGTAACTTGAAGGAGAAAAGAAGATTTAATTGAAATGCCAAAAAAGAAGTAACTTGAAGGAGAAAAGAAGATTTAATTGAAATGCCAAAAAAGAAGGATTCCTAGACAAAAATCTGCAGTTCTCAAAATGGTAGCAGAACCACTAGGTTTAACTGGAACTTGAAAGAGAAAAAGGATTTAATTAAAATGCCCAAAATATTTCAAGGAGCCAAACCAGAAAAGAAATACGGAAGCATGATAGAGTTGATTAGCTTTAATGGGGCAAGTGCCAATTCTTTTAATGGAAAAATCTGCTACTTCTAATAAGAAACAATATTTGGAGGATGACATTATTACTTAAATACCTTAAAGGTAGAATATACAATACCTTCCTATTAGAGCTCAAAATGTAATTAAGCCAATATATATGCAAAGGATCTAGGTCTAAGACTTCCACATTTGATCATATGTCTGAAAACAAATCAACTAAAATTTTCTATAAGGAATATCCATTTTCTAATGAAAGCTAGACAGAAAACCCTCCTATGGATGATATTGTGGGAGCAAGAAACCCGTCACTAGGAATTTCTTTGCAACCTATCCTTTGAAAGTGGCATACTGTGATGAACAACTTTTCTTGGCATCATATAAGAGAAGGGATAAAGAGTATATTACCTGTAGATATTTATATTTCTTACATCGAGCTGCCATTACTAATCCATCTTCTGTCCATGCAGTAATCTCAAGATCTTCATGCGGAAAACTATCCTTTGCAATCACAAGGTTGTTAAACTATTAACAAACCACAAAAAAAAAACACAGCACAGAAAAATATAGGATGAGAAACTTTAATTGATTTTTGAAGAAAAACTCATTGTCATCTCTACAAAATAATAGTGGACACTTTAAATAGACAAATCCATATGGTTTGTTGTAGATTTTTTGATCACTGCCACCGAATCTTAGTGAAGAATAATAATAAACACTTAGTGGGTTGTATTTCCATAACCCTAAAATCGAGAATAGATAGCAACCAATTCCTGAACTATAGGGATAACAACAAAGTAGAAAAAGAACAAGTCAAAAAACATATGTTTAATACTTGAATTAACCCAAAATCCACCGCTTAATTAAAAGATGGATGTCCTCAAGTCCCATCATAGCACAAAATTGATTAAACTTTGTTTCTGATAATGTTTTGGTTAGGATGTCTGTTGACTGGTTCTTATTGTTGAGATATGGCATTTGAACAATTCCTTTAGCAACTAAATTACGAATGAAATGAAAATTGATCTCCACATGCTTTGTTCTCCCTTACTGGATAGGATTTCTAGATAAAGCAATAGTTGATTTATTGTCACAGAAAATAACAGTTCCTTCCTTCTGCTCTTACATAAAATCTTCTAATATTCTCCTCATCCAAACCATTTAACAAGCTGTAGTTGTAGCAGTTGCATACTCTACTTCAATGCTAAAAGTGTAATAGATTTTTGTTTTCTAGAGGACCATGAAATTGCTCCATAACCAAGATTAATCAAATAGCATGTTATGCTCTTCCTATCATCTGCATTAGAAGGCTAATCACTGTCAGTAAAAGAGAAAAAAGTATTTGAATTTGATTTTGAATACCGGATGCTAAAGATTGATGTTCCTTTAATGCATTGAAGAATCCTCTTGGCTGCTCCAAAGTGAATCTTGCTTGGATTATTCATGAAATGAGAAATAAGACTCACTGAATAAGCAATATCAGGTCGTGTATGAGTAAGATACATAAGACTTCCTACAATGCTTCTGAACTTTTTCTCATCAACCCTTTTAACCCCGTCATCCAAACATAATTTATCATTTATGTTCAATGGAGCCTTGACAATTTTACATATCTCCATTCCATCTCTTTTTAACAAATCCATGTGAATCTTAAACAACTTCAATTTCCAAGAAATAATGCAATGAACTGTTAAACACCTAAGTCCAAACTGCAGGATTGCGCGAGTGTTGGCGAGTTTTAGCTAATGCTTGGCACGTAAGTCGGCCCGAAGAAGGTATGTTGACAAAGAAACAAGGCGAGATAGGTCGAAGGTATGTGAAATATGTGAGATTTTATACTAACTCGGATTGTGACTTGTACTTAGTCATGGAGCAACGATACCATACCATGAGTGAGCTTGATCAAAGATGAGGGAGTTATCCATAGATGTTCATTGATGGACTTATGTGCAGATAGGCCATGGTGAAAACACAGTGACATGGAAGCTGTGGATGATATGGCATATGATGACATGGAAGACTAGATCATAGTGGATGAACATCAGTTTTAAGAGATGAAGATTATGCGGAAAGATCATCTGAAGATAGGGTAATCTTTTATCTTATTAATGTGATGTAACTTAATCTTATAGGATAAGATAGTGATCTTAGCTAATAAAGTTCTATTGGGACTTTTGGTCATCTGAAGGAGCCTATAAATAACTCATTAGAGTTGAGACCTATTCATTCACTCATTTTGAGAGAAATCATTCTAAGGAGAGAGTTTTGAGAGTTGAGAGCTTTTAGGGGAGTTCTCATTGTAAGGGCTTCGAGTAGGGAGTTCCTTGAGTGTTTCGAGGAGGAGCTACTTATGTCTCTTGTTAACATTGTGTTAAGGGTTAATGAAAAAGTAGCTTCTGCTGTATTTAAATCTCTTGTTGCTTTCTTTTCTTTGTTTTACACTTGTGTTATTTTGTGTATGAGAGAAACACTTTAAACACTTGTGTATGCGTGAGGTGTTCGAGGGCTAACGGAATTGTTCGGTCACATTCACGTAAGAAGGTTGAATCTTGCTTAAGCGGACCTAAGCAGGATTATCATACGAAAGTTAGCGCAACTTGTGATAAAAGTTCGAGTCCAAAGAAGACCTTTGTGACAATGCAATAAACCAAGGTTAGACATTCCAAAGGTTTGCATCATGGATTGTTTAAACATGTTTATCATTTTTATTGAACTCCCAGTATAAATCATGTCATTCATATATAAAGAAATAACCAAAATATCACTTTCATGGACTTTCACATAGAGTGTCGGTTCATTATGACTCTTTTGAAAATCAATTTCAGTAATATAAGAGTTAATTTTGCTATACCAAGCCCTTGGAGCTTGTTTGAGCCCATAGAGTGCTTTTTGCAATTTATACACTTTATGTTCTTGAGCTTTCACAATGAAACCTTTAGGCTATTCAACAAATAAATCTTCTAACAACTCAATATTGAGAAATTCATATTTTACATCCAGTTGAAAGAATTTCTAGCCATTATTAGTAACCAAAACCAAAAGAGTTTGAATAATGTCAAACCTAGCAACAGGAGCATAAGTTTCAGTGAAGTCAGTAGCTAGAATTTGAGTATATCCTTTGGCTACTAACTATGATTTTTGTTTTTATAAAGAGCCATCAGGATTGAGCTTGAATTTGTAAATGCATTTGAGATCGATTGCTTCTTTTCCTTCCCATAGTTTTACTAATGTCCATGTTTAGTTCTTTTCAATTGCTTTGATCTCTTCTTCCATTGCTATACACCATTCTCTTTTCTTGATTGCATCTTTAAAGTTACTAGGTTCTGAAATAAGACCAGCATATTGACAAGATTAATAAATTTCAATAAGACTTCTCACCTTTCTAGGAGTTGATTCTGAAGAAAATTCTAAACAGGAAGCTTCCATATGGATAGTTGCCTCACAATCATTAGTTTCAAGCATGAAACTAAGCTGCTTTTTCGCATCTTTCCAATCCCAAGCATCATTTTCGTTAAAGACAACATCAAAACTAAAAATCAACTTCTCAAAAAATGGATCAAGTAACCTATAGCCTTTAGTTTCTTTGCTATAACTAACAAAAATACATTACCTACTCTTTACATCCAATTTTCATCTTAATTCAGCAATTACAAATGCATATCCAATACAACCAAATTTTTTTAAGTGACTTACATTAGGTTTACAGCCATGCCATGTTTCATAAGGAGTCATCCCTTGAATAGCTTGGGATGGAAATCTATTGAGAAGATAGACAACCACCCCTACAGCTTCAACCCAAAATTTCTTACGAAGGTTTTTCTCCCCTAACATGCTCCTAGCTACTTCAACAAATGTTCCATTTTTTTGCTCCACAAAACCATTTTTTTTATGGTGTATAACTAATTGTATGTTGTCTTTGGATGCCATGAAAGCTGCAGAAATTTTCAAATTATGTGGAATTGAACTCAACACCACTTTCAAAGTTCGCAATTTTAAAATAAGACAACAACTTTCTTTCTCAGCTATAACTTTAAATTCTTTAAAACATTCAAAGGAATCATACTTCTCTCTTAAAAAAATAAATCCAAGTCTTTCTTGAAAAATCATTAAAAAACCAAAAAGTACTTACTACCACTTAATGAAAGTGTTTGCACTGGTCCACAAATGTTTACATGTATCAACAATAAAGGTTTGGAAGCTCTCTATGAACTTTCTTTAGGGAATTTGTCTCGATGATGCTTTCCAAAAATGCATGCTTCATAAAGCCTTCTTTCTCCAGTAACATTTGGAAGGCGATTCACTAGATTTTTTTAGAAAACAAGGTTAGTCCACCAAAGTTAAGATGACTAAACCTTTGGTGCCAACACAAAATATCATCAATGCTGGTTGCTTTGAAAACACTAATAAGAGCAGTAGCAAATACAAGTAGAAAAATCTTATCCTCTCCCATTTGAGTAGAATAGAGCAATTTCATACTTTTCATAAATTATTCATTTATGATCATCAAAGACAACTAAATAGCCCATCTTCATTAACTGACCCACACTAATAAGATTTTGAGCCAAACCAGGAACATACGTTACATCATACAACAATTTCTTTCCAAATTTTGTAAAAACAACAATGGTACCTATACCACAATGGTACCCATACATCATGCAACAATGGTCCTCTGCCTTTTCCATGAAATGATCTGCTATGATCGCGACTAGAATTTCCATGACTCGCTGATTCATTTGAGGTTTTCTTCAAATCAAGCTTTGATTGAAAAGCTTGCTGAAAAGAAGTCTCTCTTGTTCATTCGTTGCTCATGTGCTTGGAGAGACCCCATTAACTCTTGTAAAGAGTATTTTCATATATTTTTTGACTCTTCAATTGTTGCAACAACATGTTCAAATTTGGAAGGAAGACTTTGCAGCACCCTCTCAACAACCTTTTGGTCTGTTAGTTCTTCTCCAAATGCCATAATTTGATTCACAATCAAAAGAACTCTTGAGAAGAATTCTTGAATGGATTTTGAAAAATTCATCCGCAAATTCTCAAACTCTCTGTGCATAGTTTGCATCTTCACTCTAACAACCTTATCTACACCTTGATATTCTTCTTCAAGTACTTCCCAAGCCTTCTTTGAAGTTGTGGTTGTCATAACACGATGAAAAATGGCTTCATCTAATGCCTGTTGAATTAGAAATAAAGCCTTAGCATCCTTCATTTGCCATTCTTTCAGCTCATTTCATTTAATAGTGATTACCCTTGTACCTTCCTCCATATATGCAAAAATCATCGAGACCATTTTCAACTAAATCCCATAAATCATAGGATATAAATAAAGTCGTCATCTTTATACAGCAGAACTGGTTGTTGAGGCCAGTAAAAATTGGAAGGTTTTGAGATGAGCTTAGATTGACACTAGTATAAGTCATTTTGCAGCAAGGCTCTGATACCAAACTGTTAAAATATTAACAAACCACATAAAAAAAACATAGCACATAAAAATTTAGGAAGAGGAACTTTTATTGATTTTGAAGAAAAACTCACTGACATCTCTAGAAAACAACAACAGACACTTTAAATAGACAAACCTATAGGGTTTCTTGCAGATTTTTTAATCACTACCACCAAATCTTAGTGAAGCATAATAACAAACACTTAGTGGGCAGTATTTCCACAACCTTAAAATCTAAAATAGATAACAACCAATTCCTAAACTATAATGATAACAATAAAATAGAAAAAGGACAAGTCAAAAAACACATGTTTAATACTTAAATTAACCTAACAAAGGTTATGATATCGTCCACCAGTAAAAGGGTAGGAAACATGAAAGATGGTCAGGCATACTAACATATTCAAAACAAAGTTTTTCAATTTAGTAATAGCATAACTTTCACTTTATTTATTTCTATTCATCAGTATTTTAACCATCTATAAACAATCAGAGGACTTTATTTTTTAAGAGCCTGATTATGTGTTCTTTAAGAACACAATTAAGTGTGGAAACAGTTATATATATTCCATCTTAGAACACTACACACGACTAATAGTTTCATGGAGACTTAAAGATATACTTAATAAAATTTAGTCAACAAAAGTCTTTGTTGAAAAATGAATAATTTTATTAAAGGACTCAATATAGTAATAACCTTCCTGTGATAAATCTATTCCCTACGCCCCATTCGTCGATGAAGATGCATTATTAAGACCTTACATTATATGGTAAATGAGAAAAATAGAAACTGTTAAACCATTCTTGCCATGCAAACATCAAGCAACTATGAGCATACAGATAGATGTTTCATTCACTTGGGTTCTATTATAGTAATAAATCTAACTATTAAAAACCTAGTGTTATAGTAGATCTTAAGGATAATATAGTATAAAACCAAAAATAAGTCCCTAGTTTGTCAGAAAATCTTTTCTAAACCTATGATACCTAATTTAGAAAACAAGTTAGTAATCCATGTTTAGTAAATTAAAAGCACAAAATCCACATCAAAAAGAAGAAAGGTGGTTTCATACAATGAAGTATATGATATAATTCTAAGTTTGTATAATAAACTAGTAATGTTTTAACTTTTGTTTTCATATATGTTCTTTAATCTGAATATAATAAAATAACTATCTAGTTACTTATTGCATATGTAGGGTGAAACAATCAAGTGATGTCCATCAAATATGCACGAAAAATTAAGTTGTCAAATGTGTTTAAACTGAAGAAAGTCAAATAATATATTTTTTATTATATGTGGAGAAGAACTTTCCCTTCTAACATTTTTATAATCCTTTGTTTACATATAAAACAAAAACTTAATAACAATTTAAAAGGTGACCAACTTATAGCAATTTCATTTTGACAGGAATAGTCTCCCAATTAATATTTGATCTTGATCTTGCAAACCAGAATCTTAACTTCAAAACATTGAAGGAATTCTTTGCTTTGTAATGATTCGAAATTTAAAGAAATCTTTTGAAATTACTTATTAAGATCTAAAACATGCTGACTAGGAAAAAAAAGAAGACATCAACTTATCATTTAAACAACTATTTCCATCCTTAAAAAGGCAAATTAGAGTTGTGTTTTCGTGTTAAAATTATTCTGCAAGCTGTAAAAAATATTGAGAGATTCCTTATAAAACATGTAAAGAGAATTGAAAGTTTCCTTGTCCAATATGTAAAAGTAACTACCACTGACACTAGTCAGCTAAAGGAAGGTGGACAACTGGCATAACTCTTTCTTAGATTTAATAACAGAAAATAAAGGTATCATGTCATAATGAAAAAAATGCACATACTTTCACAAACCATAAAACAATCCATCTTCCTTATTCTTATCATAATATACAAGGGAGCTTTTCCCATTGATTACACCATATGGAGAATGCACAATCTGCCCTGTAACCAAACAAAGGTACAAAACTCATAATGTAACTAGATGTTCAAATAGCTTTATTCTGGAAAATTATTAAGTTGTTATTTACTCTCATTGATAGCAGTACAAGACACTGCTTTGATTTGTCAATACACAAATAACCATAAAGCTTTTACATGCCTATGGTACTCACCTCCAAAAGTCTCCCCAATGTATTGGAGACCCATACACAAACCAAATAAAGGGACTATATGTCCAAGTTCTAGAACAGTCTGTAGTGATATTCCAAAATCTTGGGGTGCCCCTAAAAAAAGAAATAGACGCCATTTCCAATTCGTTTCTTAGCTCGGATTAACTTTGAAAATTCCTAGTGAATAAGATACATTAACCACTGCAAAACATTTACCCTACATCAATAACATTACACTAACCTGGACCTGCTGATATTAGCACTCCTCTCAGATTTTTTTGGCTAAAAAAGAAAGGAAAAGTTACATAAGTACCCATTAATAATAAGCCATACGTAGCTATATCAAGGCATAAAATACTAGATTACTGCATATAAACCGCAGAAGTTATGAATGCTTACTCTTTCAACTCCTCGACAGTTAACTCATCATTCCGATAAACCTTAAAATAGCATCCAAGCTCTCCCATATGCTGCATAAACATAAGGAATTAGAATTACACTTCAGAAAATAGAGGGGGAGGATAATCGCAACAAATAAAATAATCATGTTAAATCATTTGCAAAGTGCAAGTGTTGAGAATATCATGCAAAGCAGAAAATGGTTTAGAGAATTAGAGGCCTTAAAGTTGATAAAATGCAGTTTCAAGTAGCTAATGCAATACAATTCACTACAGCTTGATAAACAAGCTAGGAGTAAGCTATAAACATGAATTTGGTTTCTTTAATTAGGAGTTCATTCATAATTTTAAATAAAACATAATTAATTAGTGAGACATTTAGATGTTCAAAAGAATCTATAAATCCATTTCCAAGGCTTTGTGACTTGTAAAAACTATTATATGACAATAAAGTGAAAAAGAAAAAGGAATAAACATCACAAATAAGAAACAAAATACTTTTTAATTTTCCTATGCTGATGCTTCTTTATAAGAAAAACTACTGAGAATCATAATCGTAGTAGTCTATGATTGCCATATGAAAAATACTCAAATCGGTATATAATGAGGAAGCTTAAACTAACATATTCATTGTATCCAAACAACTTATGGGATTGAAATTTCAATTTTGAGAGAAATACACAAGAACAAGGACCCAACTAGTGGCATAAAACCAAGAAAAGTAGAAAATTTAATATGATAAAAGTAAAATAGACAAAAAAGGAAAAAATATAAAATATAAAACAAACTAATCTAACAAAGATTGTAAGTAAAACAGTAATAATTGTCAATGACAACTATGGGTTCCTTTTTAACCTCTGTATCATTGAATACCAGAGAATGCGAATTCAATTCCTAGATGACAGCTAAACACTTTGCAAAAAAAATATTTTCCCTATTCACAAAAAGCTCAAATATGATAATCAAACAACAAAACAAAGGATAGAAAAATAAATCACATAACCAGATAACAAGTTTAACATTAAAAAAAGGTAAAATGGTAGGATAAAGAAAGTCACCTGAGGGAAATGAGATTGCAGAGAGGTGAGTTGAAGGTGGGATAGGATGAGTTTTGAAGGAAAATGAGGCTCTCGTTTGCAGCAAAAGAGTAGATTGAGATGGTAAGAAAGCCATTCTTTAGGATCTTCATCAAATTGTAAAAGTTCCATTATTTTCTTCTAAACAACATGCCATGAAAATACTAATTTGGCTATGCAACAGATAGGTTGAGCATCATACCATACCTATGAATCCATAAACCAGAAAAACAATAAGTGTAAGGAAAAAACTGTAATTTATGAGCAAACACATTAAGCCATAAGGTTAGCTTATAACAAAAGTAGACTTCTTCTTTCTAGCTCCCTCTCAAACCTTTTACAAAGAAAGCAAAATCCTTAAGAACATAAATTCATCAACCTAATAAACAAACATAGTTTTCCTCCTGGGGAGAAATTATTTAAAAATATATACCCTACATAAAATAAGGGACTCAATTTGAAACTTTATTTTAATCACTACATTTTTACGACAATACAATAAGCATAACATAATTTCAAACTGCTTTGTACTTAACATACTTAATGAAAAATAAACCAGATATGAAGGTAAAACAAAATGATAAAAAGATGTAAGAAAATTTAGACTTGTTACAAAAAAACTATAGGTCTAATTTTGAACCTTAGGAACTAAGATAATCTCAACAATAAATCTTGGGACCCAATTCATTTATGAACATTATCTAAGAAAAACTAAACAAGCCTTAAGCTTTGAAGATATGGAAATTAAAAAAATAATATCAAGTGGCCCAACTGTCATGAAAGAAGCATACTTCTGAAAACATGAGTTCAAGCATTAAGAAATGTTGGAAGGTGTGGTGAGATCTTACCTCTCAAACTTGATAAGTCCCTTTCTCTTATGCTTACTTTACAGGTCCACCTTGTGCTCTAATGGCTCCAAGTAGCTCGAATTTTCCCTTTCTCAATGTTGTGAGTAGCTACCGGGGTTACTCACTCTAATTCACACCCTAAATCTCAAGCCTTGTGAATGGTGGCTCAAAGCGATAAGAATATGAGGGAGAAATTAATGTTTTAAGAGAGCCTTAAGTATGGGATGGAGGTGCTCTTGCATGCATTCTCTCTTTTGTAACTTATGCAGAGAAATATAAAAGAGTTAGACATTCCCACAAGTACCACTTACTTGTTAGCTTTGTCTTTCTTGTAAGACTAAGCTTACTTATCTACTTTGGTTTTCTTGTGCCAATGTGGACACATTATATTATTTTGCTACATCTACCACTTGTATATATTGGCAACAACATATGTTCCATTAGCAATAAATGCTTGAGAAAGAACAACACTTGCCTATTCGTAGCAACAAATGCTTTGTTCGTAGCTACTCATGTTTTATTTCTCAACCTCAAATATTTTTTTCACTATCATACAGGAAGTGGAGTGCGTGACCATACGAGAAAGGTACCAGTGAGGATCGTTACATTAAGTCACTATCAAACTAACGTAACGTCACGTAATATCTCTTTATACTTCAAATCATTTCTAATCATACTATATTTTGCATCTCTAATCCCTCTTTTCACAAAAAGCTATGCAAAATACTATACTATATTAGTACTTATGGTTACCATATAGACAACTAATGCCTATCGACAACTAATGTCTTTGTAACCCCCTAGGCAATGAGTCACAATTGATTTATGTCATATCAAAATGATTTTTCCTTAGACATGCATGTCAATCCATGAAGTCTTAGTTACTTTCCTAGTCATACCTCGCTAGACAGCATCATCCTTGGCCCTTGGATAATATGCTAAATTAGCAACACCAGTTCCTAACTTCATAACATAAGTTAAAGTTCCAAAGGGTATTAGGTGGACTAGAAGTCTACAGGGCTCACACAATGATGAAGAAGGGACCTATTCATCACTCCCTTATTCAATCGTCTCAAGCACATGCAGTATGATGTGGATACTATGGTGGATCTCCTGTTAAGGATTTATTATGCTCTAAATAACACCATATGGAACATGGGCCAGTCACTCCAAAAAGGGACCAACTTGAGCCACCATAAACTCTCATTTGGCTTCATACAGGCCACATAAATACACTTTCCATGTTTAACTAAACAAGTCTCATCTTAGCACTTAACTAAGGTGACATAAAAACTTCTTAATCACGCCACAATAATTAAGGAGATTGCCTATCATTTTATACCTTGCAATACTTTATCTCATCTCACTCACTATCATAGCATTGGGGCGATGTTCTCATGTGAAAGAGCAACATCAAACCTGGTGAATATTTTTAGATATGTACTAGTTTCAATTAAATCTTAATTTACTATGCAAATTCATACAAGATTAAAATGAAAAACATTTTTCATTAATGCATAAGTAAATGTACAAATACATCAAATCCTCAACAAACCTAAACCCATAATGCACTTTTGAAAAAAATCTATGGTTTAGTTAAAGGATTAGCTATCATATCTCTCATAGAGACATGCTTTAGGACCATATGTCCTTATACAATGATATCACAGACAAAGTGGTAGTGAGTATCTATGTGCTTTGTCTTCCTATGATACTTCGGGTCCTTTGTATAGGCAATTATAGCTACATAGGCAATTGCAGCTGTGTTGCCATAATAGATAACTGTGACCTCACAAAGATGGCCATTAATGTTGAGGCTCCTAAAAACTCTCCTCAACCATATCACCTTTTGCATTGTTTAGGTACATGTAACATACTCAGACTCCATCATAGATAATGACGTGCACAATTATTTCTTATTACAATAAGAAATGGCTCCTCTTTCAAGAATGATCGCATATCTTGATGTGGACTTTCACTCGTCTCTATTAACAGATCCATTGGCATCACTATATCCAACCAATTTAAGGCTCCTAATATGATAGCATAAAGTTATGTTAGTGATTCCTCTTAGATATTTAAGTATCCTTTTAAATGCTGCATAACGCGTAGGTCTAGGACTACTTTGATATTTACCAACCATCTCAACTGCAGAGCATATGTCAAGTCGAGTATACAACATAACGTACATTAGACTACCAATAGTGCTTGCATATTGGACCTTAGCCATTTGTTGTTTTCTACCTCTATATTAGGACATTAATCCATGCTTAGTTATAGGCATTCTCTATTGAAGTGTCAATAAGTTTGCAATTATGCATATGGAAACATTCCAAGATCCTATTAATATAAGTTTCTTAAGACAAACTCAGAAATCTCTTAAAATGATCCCTTGAGATCTTAATCCCAAGAACATAATCTGTTTCACCCATGTCTTTCGTTTCAAAAGTAGAGGATAGCCACTATCATTCCTAGCTATCAAAATATCATCTACATATAAAGAGAGTATAAGAAACACATTCTCTTATCTCTTTATGTATACACAATTGTTCTCTTCAATCATTGCAACATCTACCAATGTAATGGCTTGATAAAATCTAAGATATCATTGCCTAGATGATTGTTTCAGGCCATAAATGGAATGTCTCAAGCGACACACTTTATGCTCTTGTCCCTTTGCTCGAAACCTAATGGGTTAATCCATATAGATCTCTTCATTTATTTCTCCATTCAGAAATTCCATTTTAACATCCATTTGGAACAAATACAAATCTAAATGTGCAATAATATCTAGGATAAGGCAAAGAGACACAAATCTCACCACAAGAGAAAATGTCTCATCATAGTCCACACTCTGTTTCTAGGTGTAACCTTTTATCACTAATCAAGCCTTATACTTATCAATTGATCCATCTTCCCTATGCTTAACCTTTAAGACCCACTTGTTTCTAATGATTTTACACCCAATAGGTAAATCGAATAAGTCCCATACATGATTTTTATCCACGGATTCCATCTCGTCTTCCAATGTTACAAACCACTTACTTGAAATTGGTGATTTCATTGCTTCTTTAGAAAAAGAAGGTTCATCAGCATCCACAAAAATGCTTAAGAAGGACTCACCTTCTATTTCAAAGTATCTACGCGGAAGATTTCTGTATTGGCTTCTACGTAATTTTGGTGACTAAGATTCATGTTTTATGCTCCCACTGATGTCAATAGTCATCGGAATAGATTGTGAATCCAAATCCACTTGAAACACTTGGTCTTGATGTTCCTCTAACTCATAGAACTCAAGAATTTGTTTGATCTCACCAATACTAGGGAAATCATCCTCCAAAAAATCCATATCTTGGGAATTATCCTCATTGAGGCCTCCATGATGTTCACCACACATCATATAGCGCTTAGAATGCTAACAATATCTAATAAACACACATTTGTTAGCTCTAGAGCCTCACTTCTCAAACTTATGAGAAGAATGGTGAACATAACTAGCAGATCCCGATGGCTTTAAGCCTTCCAAATTAGGCTTATCTCTATTCCATAATTCATATGGAGTAGTAAGGACAGACTTAGTAGGCACTCAGTTAAGGATATATGCCGCAATCATAAGGGCTTCCCTTAAAACTTAATTGAGAGGTTGGCTTGAGCCATCATCGACCTAACTATGTCCAACAGAGTTCAACTTCTTCTCTCTATAATCCCATTTTGTTGCTAAGTTCTAAGAATCGTTAACTGTCAACATATTTCCTTATTCTCACAAATTTCTAGGAAGAGTCTTAATGCTCCTCTCTTTCTAATTTTCAACCTCAACTACAAAGTGTTTGAAACAATACAAAGCTTTTGAGCACTGAGGCAACATAAATACTAAGCCATATCGTGAGTAATCCTCTATGAATGTGGTGAAGTAAGTTATGCCATTACACGCTCTCGCATTCATAGGCCCACAAATATCAGAGTGGATCATCTCTGGAGGATGCGAAGCCTGCTTAGCCTTACCAAAAGCTTTCTACTAGCTTTCCCAGCGAGACAAGGCTCATAATTAGGAAGACTCACTTTAGCGAGAGAGTCTAATAACCCTCCTCTAGCCAATCTGGACATTTTATTTTATCCAATATGTCCTAATTGAGCATGCCATTTAATAGACTAACATTTAATATCAATAGAAGAAGAAGAAGCAACATGAGGAAAATATTTATGAGATTTAGATATATCTTCTAAATCCCTCATAAATTAACTATTACAAAAGTGCCCATGACCATAAAGGGTATCATCAAGATAAATCGGCACACCATTCTTACTAACAAGAAAAGAAAAACCCAAGTTGGGTCTACTAGCAAAGTAAGTTGGTAGGTTCCTATACCAAGGACCTTCTCCTCTGCTTCATTTCCCATTGTTACAAAATGTTTACCTGTTGATAATCGATGGTAATATATAAATCCTACATACTTGCAGGTCATATGTTTTATCGCTCTTGTATCTACAATCCAATCACAAAGAGAATGAGCAAAAAATGCTTATGTGAAAACAAAGGCATGTACAAAAGAAGGCAAGTAAAACAAACCTCGCGGGCCTCAGTACACTCCTAATCAAAGTATCCCTTCTTTCTATAATTGAAACATATAAGTTTGGTTGTATTCTTCTTACCCTCAGGTTTTCCTCTACGATGTTTAGTGACTTGCCCTTCTCGAGGCCTTTGGTTCTTAGTTTTTCCCTTCTCACATTTAGGACCATCACCTTTGTGCCCATTTTGTGCAACTAACGTAGTGACACGGTGGTTTACATTTCTACGGTCCGCCTCAAACTCCAAATGGCGAGAAATGTCATCAAAGGTCTTATTGGCCTCGTCATGAGTAAAGACCAACTTCACTTGTCTACATAAGGACTCAAGAAGTGACCTAATGATAACTAGAACCTACTGGTCATTTGTGAGATCATAACCTGCTACCTTGTTTTCTCTAATAATGGAGGACATCACCTTAATATGTTTAGTCATGCTATGCTTAAGGTTTGTCATGTATTGATTGAACTTAAGGGTTAAGGCATAAAGTCTTGTGGCTATTGTCCCTTTATATTTTAAGTGCAATTATTGCCACATCTCCATGGTAGTTGGGTAGTTCTCAAACTCCCTAATAAGGTCATCGTACATGCAAGCTAACAACATAAAGCACGCACTTTTATCCTTCTTTTTCCAAATTGCATAAACCTCATGGTCACGGTAATGTTGGGCCAAATTCCCAATCTTGGGAGGGCTCATTTTGGTGGTTAGATGGTCAAGCAACTCATGCTTATTGAGAAGGTACTGAACCTTCCTATACCAGATATCATAGATTTTTTACCATCAAGTTTCTCTCCGTTGGTTATCTTAGTAATCGAACTCTTGGTTGCCATTTAATTACATTATTACACAAGTTTAATTATGACACATATCTATTTACACTAATCTCAATTAGTTAGCTCACCTCCAACTTACATTATTAATTTGAAATTTTTGCAGACTTGCTAGTAATCATCACTAATAACATAAGCAGTATTAAGTGCCTAATTGTATTTAGCCCAATGATTAATTAATTATATTATGGGTAACATATCCACTAGATATAGCATCAACCAATCATGCATGCATTAGTGAGTCTCACTGTAAGAGTCCATTGATATTTTAGTGCCTAATGTCCAAAATAAAATTATATACTTAGAATTAGTGTGAAAATTCATCCCCTTACAAAGCCTCAATATTAATGATACAAAGCATTAATAATTACCATGCAAATCTTATTACATCATTTTAATAAAAAAATATTAAATGGGGATGTCACATCTTCTTCCTTGTATAGAAAATTGGTTTGGAAAACATACATCATATAACATAGGTACTAATTTAAAATATCAATGTATCTTCATTTAATTTATATACTTTGGCATTAATTAACAATTAGTCACATAGACAAATAATTAACCAATATTTTCCTAACATAAATAATAATCATTTGACACATAAATGAAATAAATTATAAAATACAACTCATAACATATATGTAATGCATCATAAATTCATGAATATAATACACAATTATTAAGTAGGAAAACCCAAGTTAATACCCAAAAAATTATTTCACTTATATAATTAAGTAAAAATTCAAATTAGGCTAACAAATAAATCAAAATTTGAAAAATTTTAATAAACAACCCTCTGGGGTGGTTTCATACGCCCCTAAGGTGCATCTGAGATGTGACTATGTGGCTGCAAAAAACTTAAAATTTTCAGAAATTGCAGTGTTTCATAGCCACGAAACATTTTGGGCTATTGTTTCAATCATTTTATCTTCGATTCAAGCATATAATATACCATTGGAAAGATAATGTGACAAGGAACATATCTATATACATATCTCATGCAAATAGTATTGTAATAGTTCAAAAATGGGTTTAAACTTTCAAGAAACACATGTCGTGGATGAACAAAATCATATTACGCCCAAATTTTCTAGAATTTTAGAATTTCATGGCCACTATTGTTAGATCCTAATTTCGGAACCCCACCCAAACATTCGAACAAATTTGATGGAAAATAGTACTTGCCCTCAACTATACCAAACCTATTTTGGGGACATTTGAATAACCGTCATTATGGGTATCAGATTTGGGTGTTCTTTGGGGTAGATTAAAAGAGGACTTCATGATCTACCACTTTCATGAAGACCTTGAAAACAGAATCTATTGTCTGAAGAGTCAACATGGACCAGACAATGGTATTAGATGAATAGTAAATAGAGGTAGAAGTCTCAGTCATAAAAGCATAAAGCAGATGAAACAAAAAATAGACGAAGCGAAGAAGGCAGGAAAAGAAAAAGAACAGACGAAGCGAAGAGGGCAGACGAAACAAAAGCAAAGTCTTAAGATGATGCGAGGTCAACTTAAGATGAAGCAAAGTCTTAAGATGATGCGGGGTCAACTTGAGATGAAGCAAGGTCTTAAGACGATGCGGGGTTAACTTAAGACAAAGCAAAGTCTTACGACGATGCAGGGTTAACTTAAGACGAAGTATGGTCTTAATAATATAAGGGGTTAACATAAGATGAAACAAAGTCTTAAGACGATGCAGGGTTAACTTAAGATGAAGCAAGGTCTTAAGATAATGTAGGGTTAACTTAAGACGAAGCAAGGTCTTAAGACGATGCGGGGTCAACTTAAGACAAAGCAAAGTCTTAAGACAAAGCAGGGTCAACTTAAGACGAATAACATCATCACAGATAATATGACGTCATTTCAGACGATATGTCTTTATAGATGATACATCTTTACAGACGATGCATCTCTTAAGACGAATGATGTCATCAAATATGATATGAGATCATTACAGACGATACATCTTTATAGATGATACATCCTTACAGACGAGATGACATCATCACAGACAATGTGACGTCATCACAAGCGATACATCTTTCCCCTTTATAAAGACCATAACTTTTGACTCCGAAGTGCAAAGTTTCTATACTATATATCGATGGAAAGCTGGACAATTAAAATACGACTTTCCAGAGGACAACTTTAACTAATTTAACCTCAATTACTCTAGTTTCCCTTAGAAGTTAGCACGCAATTTCTACACCTATGAAAGTCTTAGACCAATAACTGAACATCTACCAGAGAAACATGCACATACACCTAGGGACTTTGCAGTTTCATTATTTAACTCATTTGCTTAAGCAACAGAAACTCATACATCACTTAACTACATCAATTCACTTTGAACAAGGGCTTAATCCGAAAATACAACATATACAGGATGCTCGATGTTTACATGCTTATGAAGCTATCCCAAAAGTGAACAAACTAACTTAGGGACAAAAACTACTATCTTGGAATGTTGCCCAAATTCCTTGCAAGGAATCACTTATCTTCTTGATCTACACCTGAGGAGGGACTAATGGGGTGAGCTACACAGCTCAGTGGCTAATATATATATAGCCATTGGCTATTGGCCACATATTCAAGCATATGTATATGTACGTTTAGCAATAGTAGCATTTGTACTTTATTCAAGCAATTTAAACATTGATCAACACAACTCAAACTTAATACACAGCATAAACTTCAACCATTAAACATAACACTTTAATATGCACCATACTTGAACATCTAAAGATGCAATGCAGAACAATTGGCTAGAGGGTTCCGTGAACAAAACAGAGAAACTGAAGTTGCCCAATTACACAATAACTATAAATACATTACCCACCTAATAGGTTTACGGAAATCCAAATCAAGCTTGCCTTTCCCCGTGCTCTTAGGTAGGATTCCTTTGGTTTCCTAACACAACCAAGGCTCCATTTAAAACCAACATTCAAATAAATTTATAAACTTCAGAAAAATCATAGAATCACAAAAACATAAATGAAACTCAAATCTACCCTACCCACAGTCCATTTGGGTTAGAAAACTTACGATCTAGTTTAGAAGCCCTAAAATCAATTAGGTTCTCCTAATCCATCTTCTTCCCACAAAACCTCTTTGCTCTCTATCTCCTTCATCTTCAATACAACCCATTCCTTTAATAAAGCAAGAAAAAGATGATTAACCTACCTTAACAAACTTGATTTCTCTTCTCTT
>JAOQMP010000009.1:17148563-17162266 GCA_027563575.1 Erythroxylum pedicellare
GTAGATTTTTAAACACCTATTAACCACTTCATTTAGCCATCCGTTTGGGGATGGTAGGAAGAACTCATCTTCAATACTGTCCCTTGTAACTTGAATAACTCTTTCCAAAAGTCACTAGTGAAAAGTGGGTCTCCATCACTCAATATGAAGCTAGGAACACCATGCAACTTCACCACAACTCATATAAACACTTCAGCCACTGTTTTAGCCATAAAAGGGTGTTTGAGAAGTAAGAAATGAGCATGCTTTGATAGCTGATCCACTACCACCATTATGACTTCGTACCCTTGGGACTTAGGAAGCCTGTAATGAAATCCATTGAGATTTCATCCCATATCAGCCTGGGAATGGGTAAAGGTTGCAAGAGACCAGCTGGAGATATGGCCATGTATTTATTCTTTTGGCATATGGCACATTCCTGAACAAATTTCTGTATTGACGACTTCATTCCTAGCCAAAACAATACACTAGCCAGCCTCTTGTAGGTCTTTAGGAAACCATAATGTCCCCTAAACGTTGAGGAATGATACTCTTGCAATAATTGGGGAATTAATGTAGACGTAGATGAAAGAACTAACGTGTTCTCATAGAACAACAAGCGTTCCCTTAAATGATAACCAAGTTTTGAGTTAGGATTCTGTACTATAGCTTCGATGAGGGAGTTCAGGTCGGCATTCTCCTTAACTTCCTATCGAACCACATCCATATCAAGCCAAAATGGAGTTGAAATTGTCGTGAATAACAGGTTATCGTCTTCCACTCTAGAGAGGGCATTTGCAGCTCTGTTTTGCTTTCCCGATTTATAGATAACTTGAAGGTCTAAACCCAACAACTTAGCTTGCCAACATTGTTGATCTATTGACGAAATTTGCTGGTCTAACAAATGCTTCAAGCTCTTATGGTTTGTAAAAACTTTGAAATGCTTCCTGGTTAAAAAATGCTTCCAATGCTGAATTGCCATCACTACCACTATCACTTTTTTCTCATAAACGGACTTGGAATAAGTCAATTCGGCAAGTGCTTTGCTAAAATAAGCCAATGTCTTGCATTAGGACAACATCCAAACCTCTCCTTGAAGCTTCACACTTGATGGAAAATTCCTTGGAAAAATCTGGCAAAGCTAGAATGGGTGATGTAGTCATTCTCCTTTTCAATTCCTCAAAAGCCTCTTTGGACTCCTTCCTCCAAATGAACCCACCTTTCTTGGTAAGTTCGGTAAGTGGTTTTGCAATTTTTTCATAATCTTGGACAAATTTTCTGTAGTACTCAATGAGTACAAGGAACCATCTCACTCCCTTCACATCCTTAGGAATAGGCCATTCCAAAATACTCTTGATCTTCAATGGGTCCATAGCTACCCCTTCGCATGATAAGACATGGCCTAAATACTCCATAGATTGCTGTTCGAAAATACATTTCCTTCTATTAGCATACAACTAATTGTTCAGTAGGAGTTGTAACACCCAAGCCAAATGTCGCGTATGTTGATTCCAATCTGAACTGTAAATCAAAATGTCGTCAAAGAAAACTAAAACGAACTTTCGCAACAAAGGTTTGAAAATAGAGTTTATAGTGGATTGAAAGGTAGTGGGTGCATTCATGAGTCCGAAAGGCATAACTCATGAGTTTGAAATCCAGTTTTATGGATATCCTCCTCTCTAACTCTGATATGGTGAAAACTCGACTTCAAACCTACATTCGAAAAGTACTTGGCCTGATGTAACTCCTTTGTCAGCTCATCTATTATTGGAATTGGAAACTTTTCGGGCATTGTGAGCTTATTCAAAGCTCTATAATCAACACACATCGTCCATGACCCATCCTCTTTTTTAACAATAATCACAGAGCTTGAGAAAGGACTGATGCTGGGCCTGATTACTTTCATTTCCAGCAACTCTCTGATATGTCGTTCAATCTCATCCTTGTGATGTTGTGCGTGCCTATAAGGACGAATGCTCACAGGTTCTGCCCCTTCCTTCAAGTTGATCGCGTCGTCATTAGCCCTCTTGGGAGGTAGCTCTTTTATCTCCTAAAAGACTGACTCAAATCTTAACAAAACAGCCTAATTCAGGGTTCCCTTTTCTTCAGAAACGAATCCTCCTATTCCTATGGACCACAACAGCCCTTCCACTTCCACTTCCTCGCGCTTGAGTATCTGTTGTAGAGCGTGAGGAGGAGAGTCTTGCATATTAATTCCTTGCAAAATGACTTCCGTTCCCATTTGGTTGAAGGACATACACATCTTCCAACTACTCTCACCACCCCTAATGTCTCCAACCATGCAACGCCTAGTATTAAATCAGGTCCCCCAATATTGAAAACGGAAATCAGGTCCCCCAATATTGAAAACGGAAGCAGCTGCACTAAACTCAACTCCATTCATTTCTAGTTTCACCTCCTTACAAACTCGTTGTGAGAAAGATTGATGCCCATCTCCCAATCTTACTCCGAAGGTTTGAGTAGGAGTAATGGAAATTCCCATGGCTTGAACCAACATACTAGACACAAAATTTTGACCAGCTCCACTATGTACAAAAATCAAGATAGACATTTCATTAAGCTTACCCATCAAAGCCATGGATTTCGAAGATGTGGTTTGATCTTTTCGCATTTCTCTGAACTCAACCAAGTTGCATACCAACTCCCAATTCTCTTGATGCTCCTCTTCCTCTGTTGTTCGTGACTTTTTACCATATTATCGTCTATGTCTCCTTCCCAAACAATCAACTTATACTCCTTGTTTGGACACTGGTGAAGTGGACCAAAGGTTTGGCCACACTTAAAACACAACCCTTTTGCCCTTCTCTCCACAAGCTATTTATACGACAAATTCCTTGTTCCCCTCCACTTGGTTCCACTATTTATATTTCTGTCTGCCATGGCACCTTGGAATTTGTTGGGCGTTCCCCTTCCTTCACTTCTCATATTAACAAATGTTTTGTTCGAATGACCAAAACGAGGGATAGCTGGTGTGTCCAATTGCGGACCATGTCTAGAAGGTTGGATTCCCGACTTTTTCCTTGGTTCGTTGGTGCGAATTACCCCTTCACTGATCAACTCCCTTTCTACCTTTTGCGCCACAATCAACAATCGATTTTTGGTTTGCGGTTCGTGAGTGCTGGCCCGATTCTTAACCTCTTCCCGTAGACCACCTAGAAAACAGCTTATAAACCATTCTTCTGGGAAATGACTGATTTGTGAGGACAACTGTTCAAACTCGTTGATATATTCATCCATCGAACCCATCTTGGATGATCGCTTTAAGCTGCTCGATGAGATTACCTTCATCCTTCCCACCGTACCGGTCGTATAGAGAACGCTCGAAGTGTTCCCACGTCATGCATGGATCAAGCTCGCATATGGAACCAAACCAATATAACTTAGTACCCTCCATACATATCTGAGCCACGGTAAACGAAGATCAGAAGGGATCTCATGGATCAAAAAATAGGACTCTGCACGTGTAACCCATGCAAAAGTATCATCCCCGTGGAACGAAGGGAGATTGACATGTCGTGCTGCGTTCCTATACTCTTCCCACGCACATTCTGTTGTCGCATACACCAGTGATTCTCCTGTCGACGAGGCTCTGTCCCTTGAGTACCATTAATCGGTTTTTCACCACCGGAGGAGGAAGAGGCAAGGTGAGTCAACACTGGTGAACCTTTGAGTCCTCCCGTTCTTTGTTTCTCTGGGTTCCTGCCAGTTATTGGCTTGGAATCCTTCCCTCAACTCTGACTGAAGGAGATTTTGGGACTTAGCCAAAGTCTCGTCATTGGCGATCAAAGAACTTAACTGTGTCAGTAAGTCCTTCAGAGTAGCATCGTACGACTTAACCATCCCTTCTTGAGCTGAAAGTGATGATTCTTGTCTCCTAAGAGATGTTTCTATCGCAGAGATTCTAGATTTCATTCAAGTTTGCGTTCAATCTCTGCCCCTTTACACTCTCTCAATGAAAGCACCCGTTGATAGGTGATGCTTTAGAGATTGTATTATTGATATGTGAAAAGGAAAACAATTGGAGCAAGCTCCCCCTCCTGGTGAAATCCAGGTCTGAATATTACTTTACAATTTTCCAAAAATCTTGCCACTCTCTTCCCCTGTTCAGTTATATAACATTCCCATAACAACTTGCCTACATGGCAGATTCCCCTTTTCCCAACTTGCTCCTATGAACATAAGTTTTATTGGGCTTAGGTAGTATAGGCTGATCAATAGGAGAGGTATTAACAAGGTGTGATGTCTAGTTTCTTATAAATCCTAAATGTAATTTCTTGGGGCTGCTAATTTGAAGGTAACAAAGCTTCATTCAAGCTATTTTTAAAATTTCTTTTTCTTTGATATTAGTATAGAAACATTCATATCTAATATATTTTACTTGGTTCTTATTTTTAGCAGATGGTAGCATTTCCATTTGAATTTTCAATTTGCACGGAACTTGTTTATATCCATCATACGTTATTGCTACTCTAACTTCAGAATACATGCTTATATGACATTGCTTTTTTCCAGGAAAGAAGAAACTAGGGAAGGGTTCTCCTGATGATTGTTCTGATGGAAGAATCAGGGGAAGGCAAAAAAAATCCCAGAAAGATACAAGAAAGAAAAGGAGGAGATACTCTACATCTGAGTCATATAGCTCTGATTCTGATTCATCATCCTCAGAATCTGATACGCCTTCGGAATCAGATTCAGACTCTTCTCTATCTGATTCTAGTTCATCTGGTGATGGAAGGCATGGGAAGAAGAGGTCAATAAAAAGAGGGAAGCGGCAACACAGGATAAAATGGAAGGAAAGCAGAAGAAAGAGAAAGAGAGGTCGGCATAATACAGATTCAAGGCGGAAGTCCAAATGGTTTGGTTTATACTTGTTTCAAATGCGATATTATATCCTTGTGTGTATAGTTTTTCCTTTTACTGGATGTAAACTGATTGTTTGTAGGAGTTCTGATAGTTCGAGTGATTCAGAGACTGACAGTGCTAGCAGTAGTAGCAGTTCCGATCATGAAAAAGGTGACCGTGTCCGTGCTCATAGAAACAAAAACTCCACTAAGGCTGATAATAAAATGAGTCAGAATCAAGGTGTGCTTTTTACATTACTTCTATTGTTACCATTTCCTATATTGCACATTTTCCTTTAATGTATGGTTTATCACCTGATTGTTCTTTAACTTCTTGGAAAGTCAGAATTCAAAGACTTCTAGGCAACTAACCCCTTATAAATCTGTTTGAGGCAGCAAGGCTTCAAGTGGCCAAATTTTGAAAGGCTTTGTAAACTTAATATAAGACTGATCTAGATATTTCAGATGTAGGAAAGAAATTATCAAATCATCTGTCAACAAAAGAAGCTGTTGAAGAACCAAAAAGGGAGGAGAAGCTAAAGAACATTGAGCCCAGCTCATCTCAAGAAGAAGGAGAAGTATCTCCAAAAAATGGCAAGCAGTTGAACAATGGAAGTGGTGCAAATTCTAAATCACAGAAAATCCCTGTTAAGCCTTCTCATTCAAATGGCTCAAGCACTTCAAGGTATCTGCTTAATAGATATTATTTAATACATTCATCCTGCATTTCTAATACTTTGTGTGTGTTTATGATTAACAGAAGTGTCTCACCAAGCCCTAAACGAAAGCCAAACAACAGCCGTAGGAGCAGTCTGAGTCCTGAACAGGTTCCACGGACTACAAGATTGAGAGATCGAAGCAGAAGTCCGATGGGTAATCCTGCACAAAGAGTGCCTGAACATTCTAATAAACATCATGGTCGTGATTTATCAAGAAGCCAATCCCCTAATGGTGTTCCCAAGCGCATTCGGAAAGGGCGTGGCTTCACTGAACAATATTCATTTGCACGTCGATATCGCACCCCTTCTCCAGATCGATCACCTTTGAGGTCCTACCATTATGGTGGAAGACATAATACTGAAAGGAGTCACAATAGGTAATTCCAATGAGATTTAATTGATGTATAGAAGTGATTTCAATCTCTCAGAATCACCTTTTGCCTCTTTGAAGGTATTCAAGCTACAGAAGTTATCAAGAGCGATCACCTTATAGACGTTATAGAACTTCACCGAGAGGCAGAAGTCCCCACAGGTTTTTGCTCCTTCCATCCCTCTATACTCAATGCATAGTGTCTTAGGTACATCAAAGTGAATGTCAAAATTGTCTTTTAGTTGGTCGCTTTGTTGTGGTATGATTTGGGTAGTCTCCTTGACTTGCCTTCTTCATTACAGTTTAATCTGTTTCTCAATCATCCTTTTACTTATGCTCGAATTTTAATTGGCAATCATTAGTACTACAACCTCATTTATATCTTCACCCCCGAGGTCAAATGATTCCTTTGTTACTAATAGTTTACATGATGTCAACTTAATGCTAGGTGGGCAGTTTTCATTGCACCTTGATATTATGTTTCCGTTTATGGATTACCTGTGTTTCTGCAAAACCGGGCCAAGCTTAATCAATGAATGTACATTTTAACTATAGATATGGAAACAGAAGAAGTCGAAGTAAGAGTGTTTCCCGAAGTCCTAGCAGTTATCGACGCAGGGCTCAAAGCCGGAGCCGGAGCCAAGATAAACGCACCGTCATAAGTGATGGTTTAAAATCTCGATTAGGTCCCCGGGTTGATGAGCAGCGACCTCTTAACAAAGGAAGATTTAGTTCCAGATCAAGCTCAAGGTCTAGGAGTCGTGAATCATCACTTTCTAGATCTCCTGTTTTGGTGCCACCAAAACGACAGGGAAGAACAATTAGCAGGTCTAGATCAAGCTCATCATCTGGACGTGGGGGATTGGTTTCATATGGCGATGCTAGTCCTGATAGTGGCAGAAAGTAAACTTTTAGAACTGATGTAGGGATACAGTTGGTAGCTCTATGTGCCATCCTTGTTGAACTTAAATTATAGGCCTGAGAACTAAGGCTATATCCTACTTAATGACTGAATAACTGACTCGAATTTTGTTTTGCTGTTACTTGCTCTCAAGTATGCGACAATGAGGGAGACGGAATCTTCGGAGTTTATGGCTTCCAGAAATTACTTCTTATTTCTCAAGTACTCTTGTGGACTCTTGTGGCAGTAGAACTGTTGATTCGGTTTGTCTTTCCTTTGGTGGGTCATTACACGATATCTTCTTCTACTCATAAAATTCTCTAGCGTATATTACGGTGTGTTTCATTTATCCTTCGGGACTGAATCTTTTTACCATTTTTTTCCCCAATAAATAATGGAAACTTGTTCAGGACTCCCAAATTAAGGGTTTTGCCACCTGAAACTGAGTAAAATAGCGCTTCCGAGTGCTTACTTGTTTTAAGGGTAAAGAATCGGCTTTGCAGCTACGGGAAGCGCTCGGTGGAATGCATGACCTTTGCGAGACTCGGAAGTCTTAAAAAAACACAAGGATCCTAACTTGGCCTACCTTTGGGTACAATCTGAAATTTGAGCCGTCACCTGGGGACTTGGAACTTTTACGAAGTTGTATTACCTTTTTATGCGTTACTCTTATTTAGGTCCGTTTAGGCAAGAGTTCATCCTTTAACGGCTCTTGCAGTGTTTACTTTACACGGTCGGAGAAACAATGTTATAGAAATAATAAAAAAATAAAGACAGATAGGTAAAACCAATCTTTATATTATTTTTTCGAATATAAGAAATACTCTCTCTGACTGAATATGGAGGCAAAGCTCGAATGAGTTATATATCGACATTCTAACCATTGTTTTGAAACCCAGACCAGACCGGTCGGTTTGCCTGGCTCGACCGGTGATCGGTCCGCTATCCAGTCCATGTGACCCGTAAAAATCGGTCCCTAATTGAATCAGTGAGAACCGGTAAAAACCGGTCAATTGACCTGTCGAACCGGTCCGGTTCGACCACGGGTTCAATAAATTTTTATTTATTATTTATTAATATTATTTGGTATATTTTTCTATTTTTTAAATATTATTAATATTATATATAATTAAATATAATTATTGCATAATTATGACGTTATATCGATTCGATCGATGGTTGAACCGGTTAAACCGGTGACCAATAAGGCCTTTGATTCGATGATCGATCCGAGTTTCAAAACCTTGATTCTAACTTGAAAGCTAAGTTACGTTCAGAATCTCATTTAAGCTGAGCTGCCTAAGATCATGCTAAGATCACATCTATTTCTATCAGATTACATCACGCGGACTAATTGGACACTTCATCTAAATAAGACTCTAACCGATAAGATAAAATCTACAAGATAACAGAAGGATAGAGTTTACATTCAAATAGAAAATTAACATCCTTATCCTCGAAGATCTCCAATATCTTCAGATGTAGAGTCCCTCTGTAACTCTTAACTCCTAGTTGTCGTCACATCATCTAAGATCTCCCTATCATCTTTATCGGTTGATAATGTAGTGTGATCTTGTAGAAGTCCACATAGCACACCGGCCTGATCTAATGCTTTCTACAACAAGTCCGCTAGTCGTGGTCCATTCATTTAAGCATGAGTCAAGTTCTTCAAGTCCTTAGCCTGGATCCAGTCGATCTCTATAAAGTCCAAGACTTTACCAAAATTCATACCAAGTCTGATCTCACACGCCCATATTTGTGTTAATATTTTCCCCTGCCTCTCTCATGTGTGTAATCTAGCTAACCTTCCTCCTAAGGCGCATTATTAAGGTTACTGAGAAGTGCTCCAAAATGTAAGAGTCTAACAAACTATCCCAACCAAATAGATTTGACGATGAATACGTAAATGAAGTAACAATGGAAATAAGTGTGCAATAGTAGAGAAGTGCATAGTACGCATCAAAATTATGTGAAATTATATAGCAAATTTGGAGCAAAGTATGAGTCGGTTGAAGGCGGTGTTCTGCAACTGAAGGCGGTGTTCTGCAACTGAATGCTTGATACTCCCCAAGCTTCAAATTTCGATAGTAATAACCTTTCCATTGCAGTCACTTTCTCAGTTGCAAAGATATGTTGTCGCCACACGCCCATGAAAACTTTCTACAATTTATAACATGAAATAAAAAATATATGTCAAGCGGTTCGGATTTTTCTATGATCTAGCTGAATTGAATCTTGATATTAACTTTGGCAAAGGTGTCTGTGTAGCAGTTGAGTTCATGTTTTGTCAAGAGTCAACTCAGTTTTTGTTTACAAGATTGTTGAAATCTTGTAAGAATCATTAATACTCGAGTTTAATTGTTTCCATTCCCTTTTCAATAAATTTGCATTATTAAATTAGGGAAAGGTATAAGAGAGACTTTATCTCAAAAGCTAATTTTTATTTAAGTGTGAAACTTCCTTCTTAGAGCTTTCTATTAAGGGACTTTCTCATAAAATCTCACAATACTTCTTACTTGATGATTGAATTTTTATACCCAAAGGATGATCATATAAGCATTTGGTGAGTAAGCAAATTTAATTACCACTTCTTCCGGTCATAGGAAGTTATCACCTTCTTGTTCACACTTTCTTGGACAAACATGATATTAGAGTATCCCATACTGACTAAATATGAAAATGTTAAATAGTTTATAAGTGATAAGGATCAATTATTCAAATGACTAGTTCTAGTCATTTTGATAGTAGTTAACCCAAGTCCAATTCTTGTTAATAAATTCTACTCTCTACCATTATTAAAAATTCTAACATAGTATCAGAATAAATTTGGTCCGCAATATTAATTTTCCGGTGGTCGTGTGGATATCTAGTCCAGTTATCACTATGTTTATTTCAAGTGATAATTGGAGGTTCATTCTCAGTTACACTTGAGGGAAATGTTAAGAGTATTCCATATTGACTAACATGAAAATGTTAAATAATTTATAAGTGATAAGAGCCAACTATCCAAATGACTATTTCTAGTCACTGTGACAATGGTTGACTCAAACTCAATTCTTTTAATAATCTCTATACTCTATCTATATTAAAAATTCTAAAAAACAGATATTTTATCCTGTTGTCATATCATCACTCCATTTTTCATATTCTTGGAAAGTGCTTCAATTTCATGCTCATTTCTTCCATGTTATTGTGTACTATCACCTTTTGATAAGATTAAGTGCCTTCATTAACTTTCTTGAGTTAAACCTTACGTATGGTCCATCTAAGCATAATCACGACGCAATTTGTTTAATAACTACGTTCACAAATAATCAATACCAACTTTAGGAAAAGCCATTCAGTTTTACCCACGGAAAGGCTCCCTAGTCTAACCTAAATACCTCCACTGACATTGTAATTTAGTGTGACCTAATTGTGCCTATTATCGTCAATCGCATAAGCGATCCTTGTCCGCTGTGGAGAATGCAAGCCAACACACGCCATGCTTTCGCCCAAAGTTGAAAATTTTCATCAATTCTTATTTATCATTGCGAACTCCTGCCAATCTTTGTTGGGCCTATTACAAATCCATCATGCCCGTTCTGTCTTTACCTTAGCAAATCACATACGATTATCTACCGAATGTGCAAGTTATTTCGTCAGCCAAGCACTTCTCGCCATTGTGCAAAGATCAATTTTCATACTTCCGGGATTGTTGGCGATTGAATGGTAGCATTGCTCATCACTTGTGGCATGGCTCGCTCACTCCAATTTGCTCTGTTCGCTTGTCAACGTTAAATTTTCATGTCAACCTGCGTGCCAAGCATTTGTCTTAATCCTTGCACGATACTGTAAATATTTGGGGTCCAGCAGTAGCCATGGCAAACCAAATGGTTGTGGAAACTAGACTCCGATGCCTTTGTTTGTCCCTGCTCATTGAACGAAATTCTTCCCTAAGAAGTAGCAAATTTATTGTTCTGATTTAATTTTCATCAGATCTCTTCCAACTCATGTATTAAAATTTTCCCCAAGCTAATTCTTAATTGTATGATGTAGGATACAAATCCAGGTGCCCGGCAAAGGTGATACACTTTTCTCTTGTGCGCATTCCCACATCAGACAAATGGTTCTCACAAGAAACCTTTTTTTGTTTGTTTGTTCCCCAGTCGAACTTAAATCTATGCAGAACTGGTGCTAAAGCCTCATTGTTCAAAGATAAGCACAATTTGTCCCGATCACTAGTTTATTGTGCTTAATGCAGGTTCAGTACTCGTACACTAGACTGGTGAATATACGTACTTCCATATGCATAACAGTGCAAAATTTCACCTACCAACTGCTTTTTGAAGCCATTCTATGTACTCTTTTATTGAACAAGTGATTTTCGAGCCGCTGATATGGATATGTATCTGCTGTTATGGGCTAGCTGTTGAGTTAGGTTCAAAAAAAAAAAGTAAGAAGAAGATGTATTTAATTTTGTTAACAGATTTTTAATAAGTTGTTAGCTATTTTCTAATTTTTCAGTCTCTTGTACGAAGTTTATTAATTATAGATTTGTGTACAAATTTCTTATTACAAGAATAAAGAAGGGTCATGAGTCAAGTTGCATATACGGACGGTGCTTTTCAAGCTAAATCACAAATAGAAATGGTGGAAAGAATAAAAAGAAGAAGCATGATTACACTTCTAATAGTTCAGACGACAAGTAATAACATAAGGCCATACATACAACAATCTCATTAACCACCAGATAATACTGTAGGTATATCTTGCAATTCACAATCAGATGCAATCACTTCATCCCTGACATTAGAACAAAGGGCAACGTCCTGTATATGAGGACTATAACATCAAAAACTGATTTAGTAGTTGATCTCCAATTGATCAAATGTAATATATCTGCCTTCCTCTTACTATACTCCAAAATCATTCAAGAACATAAATAAATAAGACATCAGGGATGCGTTACCTTGAAAGCAAATAAGAAAATTCAAATAAACACGACAATTTAAAACCAAAAGTTGGTGCAATGAACTTCTATTACTGGTAAAAATACTATAAAAAGAACTATTCCGGTGTTTGACATTGTATGACATTTCAAATTCTAGCCAATGTCATCTATGAATGACTATGAGAGTAAAAAGAGTATCTAACCACAGTTTCATTAGGTCACCAAAATTCTATTAAGTTTGAAGGGCACCACTAGTTCGTCCAACATGGATCATCTTATGTAATTTGAAACTACCATCAAAGTAATGCAAATATAAAAGCAAACTAGGTAACATTTTACTACCATACTTTTGTTGCAAACTGCAATTTGCGAGGTTCAAAAAGATAGCCATCTATAAAAGGAATCATGGAAGTTAATAGCGTTTTTCATGTCCTTCACCCTCAAAATTTAGCCGAAATCCCATCTAACCATTAGTATGCACCAGCTAATGGGTAATGATAGAGAGACATGTTCCTCCTTTAATATACCATAAGAGAGAGCACTTTTATTATTCAATGATTTATCGATCTACTACTACCACTTTAAAGAAAAAGATTAAAAAAAACCAAGAAAAGTATTTATAAGAAAGAAGGATTAATCCATGTGTTTCTAGTTTCCACCATTGCAACTCAAGAAACTAGGCGAGACATATTAAATATGAAAGAAACGGAAATGCAGAATTTTGATCTCATACCTCCTGCCATTGATATTAAGAGATTCAAATGGGTAAGAGGATTCTTCTAAGCTTTTAACAAATTCAATAAGATGGTGTATCAGAAAAATGTCAAGCTTAGGGACCCAATACCCCATTTTATAGAATATATATTCCTTGTTGTCTTCCATCAAAACAACAGAAGGTGGCAGTGAACAGGCGTGAGGTTTCAACAAAAAAGCAACATACACGACCCATCTTAAATGGTGCAACCATTGGGTCCAACGGACAACAGTTCTCCACTTGGGTCGCAGATGTAAGTTAAAAGTCATGAAACCTCTACGCAATGAAAGAAATCAAATGCACGAATCATGGTGATAAGTCCTCTAAAGGTGAGTATTATCTTCCATGTATCACAATGCATCCTATTTCTTATTTCACTTTAACTGATGAATAAACATTTATGTTTATTTTAGGTCCATAATAGTTGTAATTTTCAAAATAAAAATGTGTACATTGGAATGAGAAAACAACAAAATTAGTCAAAGTTTCATGAAAGTGCATACAATAAATCACATAATAGAACCGAGTCCCATTCTAGCAACATGATCCTTAAAACTCTTTGGTGGCATGCCTTTTGTTAAAAGATCAGTAATCATTAATTCAGTGCTAATGTGTTGAATGACCACCTTGTTCTCTTTGACATATTCCCTAATGACCAAATACATAATGTTGACGTGCTTATTTCGACTACCACTCTTGTTATTTTTGGCCAAGAAAACTGCAGCTGAATTGTCACATTATATTCTTAATGACTTAGAAGTGGAATCCACAAATTTAAGCCCAGATATGAAACTCTTCAACCATAAACCATGTGAGGTAGCCTCAAAATAAGAAATAAACTCAATCTCCATGGTAAAAGTAGCAGTCAAAGTTTGCTTTGAACTCTTCTAGGATGTGGCTCCACTGGCAAACATAAACACACATCCAGATATTGACTTTCGTGAATCAAAACAACCAGAAAAGTTTGAATCTGAGTAGCCAACTATGTCCAGATTATCAATTCGTCTATACATAAGCATGTAATCTTTGGTCCCTTGAAGGTACTCATCTCCTTTTTGGCAGTTTTCCAGTGGTTTATACCTGGGTTACTTTGATATCTTCCCAACATTCCAATAACAAATGCAATGTCAGGTCTTGTACAAACCTAAGCATACATTAGGCTTCCTATTACAGAAGCATACGGAA
>JAOQMP010000009.1:17165357-17179159 GCA_027563575.1 Erythroxylum pedicellare
TGTTGTCTAGTGGCTCATGAACTGTGTTTATGTAGTTATGCTTTATGACTTTGTAAGTTAACTTTTGACTGTCTGGTATTTATAAATGATTTTATGTAAGAATTTTCAATACTACTGTTGAAATTGGCTTGAGTGGACTAGAGAGTCCTGAACTTGTGGTTGGTTGTGAATATAGACGTGTGTTCAAAATCGTTTGCAGGTTTTAGGATTTTTAAAATACAGCCGTTGTGCTGCCAAAATTTTTCAAAAAAAAGGAGAAAAAAGGGATATTTCGATTAGCCTTGCATAGTCGGATTAAGGATACTGCGAATATCCTTAGCCCGAGTATGCGGCGATTATCATGGGCCCGATGTGGTACCGGGTCGTGACAAATTTTATATTTTTTATACTTCTTATGCCTATTTAATTATTGTGTATTCAACTCCATTTTATGGATGTTCACTTGACTAATTTCACTAAATCTAGACTTTGGAGGTCTTAACTGTCCAATTGAATTAAAAGGAATGATATAAAATCTTGTCCTTTTCAATTTAAAGATAAGTTTGAAGAGACAAAAGTTGCATGAGACAGAAATATGCAATAAAAGATGAGTTTTAGAGTCCAAATAGCATTCATCAACTACAGTTTTATTATAATTCAATATCTATGACTAGTTGGGAGTAGTATTAGTATAAATATATCATTTTGCACTTAATTCTATAGATAGTTAGTAGAAGTCTTTTAAGAGAGCTTTAATGAAAGCTAAAAGAGCTATATTGGTTTTAGTTATCTTGTGTGGTATTCTTAAGTGACAGAGCTTGAAACTTCTATAATTTGTATCCGAATATTTCATTAAGTGAATTTTATTATTACTTTGTATGGTTTTTTATCTTTACACTGGAGGGTTTTTTACGTTCAAATTTTGTGTTTGTAATTTTTTAGTCATATTTATTGTGTGAGTAGTTTGTTATGATTAAACATAAATGGACAAGAGTTTAATACATTATGTATCTTATGAGCATTAGAGTTTGAAGCCCTTAAATGGTATCAAAGCCTTAGTAATGGAGAGTGACAATAGCTCTATGATGAAGTTGATATTAGCTCTATGATGAAGTTGATATTGACTAACTTCTCGATATAGAGACCAATAATAGAAGATCTTCTATATTACAAGGATCTTTACATTCTAATCGATGTTGATAAAAGTGTAAAAAACGATGTCCCACCTAAACTTGAGAAGATGATAGATAAAAAGTGGGACAAAATAAAGTGAAAGACATTAGGAACTATTATACAGTGGATTGATATTAGTATTTTCACTCACATATCCCAAGAGACAAATCCTTTCAAATTGTAAAAGAAGTTGAAAGGTCTCTATGAGAGAAAGATTGCACATAGCAAGGCCTCCTTAATCAGAAGGCTCATAAACTTGAAGACGAAAGCTAGAAAATCGATATTGGAGCTTCTCAACAATTTTTAGGACATCATCAATAAGTTGACCACTATATAGATTGTCCTTAATGATGAGTTACACACATTGTTCCTGTTAAGTTCTTTAGAGAATAGTTAGGAAACTTTGGTTATGACTATCAACAACTCCCCTCTGGATGGTGTCCTTTCTTTGGATGTTATCAAAAAGAGCATATTCAATGAAGAGATTAGGAGGAAGGAAATCAATGTTGACATGTAGGCTCTTGTGGTCAAAAATAAAGGAAGAAGTAAGAGGAGAGGTCCCAAAGGGTAAGGCAAGTCGAAGTCGAGAGATAGCAAGGAGAGCAAAACGTGTCACTACTCCACCAAATCTCGTCATATAAAGAAATTCTACTACAAGTGTAAGAGAGGACAAAAAACGCAAGACAACTAGAAGGATGAGGACAATAACAACACTATAACAATGACATCAAGTACAGATGATGAAGTGTTGTTAATTTATGCAACCAGTGAGTGTCTCCATATTACTCTCCCACTTTTAAAGAGACTTATTGACATAGGGGCATCTTATAATTATGTTTGAAGGAGAGAGTATTTCACAAACTATAGGAGTGGTGATTTTGAAACCGTGAAGATGAGCAATAAAAGCTCCACTAGCATCATCGACATATGAGACATCCGAATATAAACAAATATTTGGTGCACATTGACCTTAAGAGGTATATGACATATTTTAGATTTACATCTCAATTTATTATCTACAGATGTCTTGACCAAAAGGGATCTCAAAACATATTTGGTGATGGTAAAAAAATGTCTAAAGGATTATTAACGGTTGCTCATGGTAAGTTATGCTACACTCTATATAATATACACTTAAATGTGTGTGCTAGATAATTACATATTATTCAAGAAAATAATTTGCAGGATTTTTAGCACTGGAGATTGGGATAGGTTAGTGAGAAGGGGATCAAGTTGCTAGTTACAAAATTATTTATCCCTATAAAGGCTATGATTTCTCTCAACCAATGTGATCATTGCATAGCTGAAAAACAACATCGAGTGTCTTTCAATAAGAAGTCTACAAAGAGGAAGATGAAGTTAGAGTTGGTGCACTTCGACCTTTGTGATCCCATAGAGGTGGAGTCCTTGGGTGGTAACAAGTAGTTTGTTACATTTGTCAATGATGCTACATGCAAGACCTGGGTCTTCATACTAAAAACAAAAAGTCAGGTGCTAGAGATACTTTTGAAGATTTTGTGCCATGGGGGGAAGGGAGATGGGGAGGAATTTGAGGGGTCTCCAAACTAACAATGGAGAGTATACCTTTAATGATTCTGAAGACTATTAGGTATGATATAGCATAAGACATGAGAAGATAGAATATAGTACCACACAACATAATGTTGTCGCCGAGAGGATAAATAGAACCGTTCTGGATAAGGTTCAGTGTATACTCTGAATGTTGAAAAATATCAAATTCCTTTTATGGTGAGGCAATCAAAACCATTGTATATGTAATCAATAAAAATCATGTAGTCCTTTTAGAGCTTAACATTCTTAAGAGAATGTAGAGAGGGAAGGATCTAAACTATTCACATTTGAGGGTGTTTAGATGCAAAGATTTTAATCACATTCCAAAGGATTAGTGATCAAAGTTGGATTTCAAGATTAATCCTTATGTATTTGTTAGATATGATGATGAGGAATTGGTTATAGGATTTACAACCCAAAAATGTGAAAGGTTGTTAGATGTAGGGATTTAGTCTTCTATGAACATGAGATAGGTGCTAACCTCATCAATAAAGATGAGATTACATCCAGCAGTTCATTTTTTTATAATGAAGACATATCCTATGTTCCTACTTCTGTTGGTCAACCTATGAGTGAAGAAGGCAAACATGATGATAAAGATTAAAGGCAACTTGATGGTAATGATTCATATAAACCACATCCTATAAATGATGAAGAAGGAGTTCATGAGCATTATGAGCAGATGAAGTAATATGAAACTTGATGGTAATGATTCATTTAAACCACATCCTATAAATGATGAAGAAGGAGTTCATGAGCATTATGAGCAGATGGAGTAACATGTTTGAATGTTGGAAGATGCCTAACTTTAAAGGTTCAAAACAAAGAAAAGGCCTTTAAGAAGATACTATAGTTCATAATATCCTATTCATTACTAAAGGGGAGCCAAAAAGTTTCCAAGAAGTGTAGCTGCACAAAAATAAAGATTCTTAACTTAAGGCAATGCAATATAGGATGGAATCATTGAAGAAGAATGAGTCCTAAGAGTTAGTGAAGCTTCTTAAAAGTAAGAAAACTTGAAGAATATACGGGTGTTCAAGACTAAAGAAAGATAGTGAACAGCTAGAGAAGTGTAAGGTGAGGCTATAATAAAAGGTTATAATCAAAAGAAGTGTATCGATAAGGATGATGTTAATACGCATTGTGTTGGGCAAGTTACTAATTTGGATCCTAAACTTGAGCAATTTGATGTGAAGACTACTTTTCTCCCAAAGTGGCTTGGATGAGGAGATTTATATAGAACAATTGCAAGAGTTCAAATTCAAAAAGAAAAAGGACTTTGTATGCAAGTTAAAAAAATAGTCTTTATAGGCTCAAATAGGCACCAAATTAGTGGCATAAAAAGTTTGATTCATTTATAAAGAGCAGTGGTTACAAGAAAATTTTAGTTGATTCTTATATCTATTTCAGAAAAGTCCATAGTGGTAACTTTATTGTCCTTCTTTTATATATAGATGATATGTTGATAGTTGGATCAAATGTTGGTATGATATATAGGTCGAATGATGACTTATTTAAGTCTTTTAGCATAAAAGATTTGGGTCTTGCAAAATAGATTTTAGTTATGGAGATTACTTATGATAAGAAGGCTGGAAATTTGTGGTTATCACAAGAGAAACATGTTAAACATTTTCTTAAATGATTCAGATCAATAATGCTAAGCTAATGAGTACAAATTTAGCTACTCATTTCAAGTTGAGCAAAAGAGCTTGTCCTACTATTGAAAAGGAGAAAGAGTGTATGTCCTTTATTCCATAATCCTCTATTATCAATTTATTGATGTATGCCTTAGTGTGTACTAGACTAGACATTGCATATACTTTTAGATTTGGTGAGTCGATATTTATCCAATCCGAGAAAGGTATACTGAGAAGCAGTTGAGTGGATCTTCAAGTACTTATGAGATATTTCTAGATTGCGTTTGAGTTTTGAAGGTTGTGAGCCATTTCTAGAAGGATACACAAATGTGGATATGGCTAGCTATCTTAATAGCAGAAAGTTGACCTTAAGATATTTGTTTAAATTTACCAGGGGGAGTGGCTATTTTTTAGCAATCTAAGTTGTAAAAGTGTATAGCTTTATCTACTACTAGGGTAGAATATGTTGCAACTGTAAAAACTGGAAAGGAGATGCTTTGGTTAAGGCAAATTTTGTAAGAATTAGACCTAAAACAAGATTAATACATCATTTTTATGACAACCAAAGTGATATAGATTTGAGTAAAATTCCATGCACCATTCTTGTGCTAAGCATATTTATGTGAGGTACCATTAGTTGTGATCTATGGTTGAAAAGAAACTAATGAAGTTGAATAAGATTCAGGTGGATGAAAATGACACGGATATGTTGACAAAGGTGGTTCTTGAGTGCAAGCTTAAGCTTTGTAGTAAGCTTACTGGGATAACACACAAGTGATTCATAGGGTGTTATATTTCTCCTGTAAAATGAGCTAGAGGGGGAGATTGTTGTATGTCTAGCCCCATTTTATGGATGTTCTACTAAATCTAAATTTCGGAGGCTTTAGCCATCTTATTGCGTCAAAAGGAATGATATAAAGTCTTATCATTTTGAGATTTAAAGAAAAGTTTGAAGAGATAGAAACACTCATCAAAATATGAGTTTTAGAGTTCAAATAGCATTCATCAATTACAATGTTCTTAAAAATTGATATCTATAACTAGTTAAGAGTAGTATTGATATAAATATATCAATGTGTACTTAATTTTATAGGTAGTTGGTAGAAGTCTTTTAGAGAGCTCTAGAGAAAACTAAAAGGAGCTAGATTAGTTGTAATTATCTTGTGAGGTGTTCTTAAGTGAGATATTTCGAAACCTTTATCGTTTATATCTTGTTATTTGATTTAGTATATTTTATTGCCAATTTGTCTTATAATTCTTTACCTTTACATTGGAGGGTTTTTCACATTAAAATCATGTGTTTGTAAATTTTCAGTCATCTTTATTGTATAAGTAGTTTGTTCTTAGATAAAACTCAAAGATCTTGTGAGCCTTACTACTTGGAACTCAAAAATTAATCAAATAGATACCTTTTCTTTTTTAAAACTTTTAGAAATATGACCTGAACAGTAGTAAGCTTATACCTAATAATAACAATAGGCATTAATCCATCAATTCAACTTTACCATACTATAGTGGCCTAACTCACCTTAAAATTGGGGAAATTTGTTAAAGCAAAGCCCACATAACATTAATCCTATGTTTTAATAATTTCAAGATTTATTAGAATATATGGGCATCATAAGAGAAATATTAGGATTTTATAATATTAATGAATTCCACCGTGATATTTATTGAACTTGTGATTAAACAATTCAATTCACACTTTTCTATTCAAACTACACACTCTTAATATTGTCAAAGTTTTGTTATTTATGTTATATGATATAGTATTTGGGAAAACCATATTTATGATCTTTATACTTAATATAAATTCATATTTAAGTCATTTTACTTTAGTTTAAGTTATTTAGTACTTTTATATTGTTAAAAAAAACTCAGTTAAGTTATTTGAAATTTTCTTATATACAAAACCAAAATTTTTTAAGAGTTATTTATTATTTGCAACTGTTATAGACTTTGTAACATACTAATTAAGGTTTCAAAATTTAAGACAATGTGATACATCTCTAGGTTTCAAAATTTAAGACAATGTGATACATCTCTAACACATGAGATGGACTTATTTTATTTCATTTAATCTAGTTTAATGATTCACATTTGGTAATTTTAGATTTACTATGATGAGATCTATTTAATAGTCTTAATGATGTTTATGAATAAGATAAGTTTATAATGCATCCAAACAAGAGTCACAACTATAGATAAATCAAGTTTCTTATTTGAGATTAATGTAAATTCTTCTTAGATAATTGGAATCTAATTTTATTTCTTAGAAGATCTCATATTAAAGAGGGGGAAAATCACTTAAGAATTCTCTCTATATAATAGCACTCTTTGGAGCCATTTATAGTAATTTTAATTTTAGGTAATTAATTAATTTTTAAATCTCATTAACATTAGTGGATTATATTTGATAATATTAATTAATTAGTTGACTTATTTTAATTAGCGTTATTAAGAACTAATAGATTGGACTAATATTTACATGCTTGAGCTTATATAGTGGGCTTGCTCAATACAAATTAGTAAAGGATATATGGTCTATTTTAGTTGGGCTACTTAACTGCAACTTACATGGACAATTTTAGTCTGACTCATGTAGGTCAAAGATGCCTTATCTATTTAGATTGAATGGATTTGGACAATATGGATTGCATAAGTTTTAATGAAAATGAGTCATGTAGGTCCAACCTATATAAGTTGAACTTTATTTAAAATGAACCAAGACTAATCAAAATATTGGTCAATGCATATTCAATTTAAGATTGTGAAAAAAATGGTTAAAGGATTTAAACTCAGTACCTTTTATAATCAAGACCTAAGCTTTAACTATTTAACTACACAAATTTACTTATATAGATTACTTAAAAGTTTTTCTTAACAAAATTTATCACATTTTTATTAGAAAAGGACTACTTTATTAATATTTACTTTTCCTGATTTCCACCATTTCATAATCAAATAATATAGTTATTTACTTTATTTATCTAATAATTTGTTTAATTGAATGCACAATCCAATAATTTTTTTATGAATCTCTCATTTAAGTGTTTATTGAATTAGTTCTTAAGATTGAAAGAAATTATTTGATAATAACATAACATGATTGTCTTGTGTAAATGATGTGTTTATTTTAATATCTTTTTGCTTATTTATCTATTAGATTGATTTCAAGAAAGAGTTACAGAAAATGAGAAGGTCATGTTAAAGTTGAACGCTTCAGTAATAGATAGTATCCTTAGAAGTTATAAAAAGAGGATGAGATTAAGAAGTTTCTTTATTCTTACAATATATTGTATGTGAAATCATATATATGTTTTGCTATTAGGACAATTAAAAAAATATCATTTGAATTTTTTAAAAAACACACTAGAAAGTAGTGAAAAGAATAATGAGGTATTTAAAAGGGAATAAAGATTAGACAGTGTGTTATAAAGGAAGTAACTCACATCTTAAAGAATACATTTTTGTTGATTAGAGGTGAGATATAGATGAAAGGAAATCTACCTTCTGGTTTGCTTTTTTAATTAAAAACAAAATTATGGAGTAGTAAAAAGAAAATGAATATTGCTTCATCAACAATAGAAGTTAAGTCCTTAGCATTGTCAATAGTAATATAAGACATTGTATGACTTAACTATTTCATTGATCGCTCAATATTACTATGGATACTATTAAGCATACTATGATACATTGTGATAGGCAAGAAAAAATTGTGCATTCTAAGGACTTTAAGTATCATTGCAAAACCAAGTACATAGGTGCTTAGTATAATTTGCATAGGATATAACTTGAGGAGAAGTGAATATCAAGTATATTCCTACAAGGTGGCTTAAATGGATAAGTGTATTAGGAGTTTTATGTGACAAAAAGATACCGTTCAAGTTTAAAGGTAAATTATATTGTTTAGCGATTAAGTCGACCATGTTATATAAGACAGAGTGTTGACCCATCAAACAAGTGCATAGTCATAAGCTAATGGTGGTAGAGATGATGATGCTTCATTGGATGCATAACCTTACTAAAAGAGATAAGATCAAGAATGTATTGGTAAGAGAAAAATGAAAAGTGATTAATATTAATGAAAAATTAAGTGAGAAGAGGTTTAGGTGGTTTAGACATGTTAAAAGGAGATACCTTGAATCTTCAGTGAGAAGATGCGAGAAAATAATACTTAAAGACTGTAATAAGGAAAAAAAGAAGGACTAAGAAGAAATGGAGGGAAGCGATAAAAATTGATACGACTCTGTTAGAACTTATCAAGGATATGACCCAGAAAAGAAAACTTTGGTGTAATAGGATACGAATAAAGGATCTCACATAGAGAGGTCTTTCTAGTTCTTTTAAGTCTTTTAAATATTTTTCTTTTGAGTTTTTCATTTTATACTTAGCCTTAATATTTTGATTACGTAGAACTTCCCTTGTATTTATTTAGCCTAAGTAGTTTCTTACTTAATCTAATTACTTTTTTGTAATAGCAGGTTTGATTTATTCTTGTACTTGTCTTTTTTTATTTGTGTATTTATTTGTGTACTTTTATTTTTAATCTTTACCACATTATATATGTATTGTATTATGTATTGCATCACGTATTTTTTACATTTTTATTTAAATGTATTTATTTATATTTTGTATTATATGTGTCCAAAATAGTCTTTTTACCAGGTAGTGATAAGACTGCGCCCTACTGGACCTCTTTAGATCCTACGTTTCAGTAAAACTTTTCCTGAATGTTGTTGTTGTTATTTGATTTGTATAAATATTAGGTTATTAAGATTATTTGTAATTTAAATTTCATTTTATTTATTTCTTCTACACAAATATTTATATTACTTGTTATCATTGATGATGTTTTGTTTCTCATATTTATTGAGTATTTGACACAATATATGTTTAATTGACAAACTAAGTATCAAACACCAATTTCTATAATGAATTTTGGATGAAAATTCAATTCTAAAAATATGAGAATGCTTAATTTTGAGATAATGTCTAATTAAAGATCAAATATTTGGATAAATGTTAAACATTCGATTCTTATAAAAGAAAATTTTCATATATAAGCAAGATATCTCCATCCATATATAATCACCTCAATTACTTTGTAACATTGAAGATACGATAAGTTTTAAATGATTTATTAAAGTGATAAATGAGAGCTCAATGCTTAAAACATGAATGTTTATATGATATATCTTATATGTAAGTTCTAAAAGGTGATTTAAATGAATAAACAAGTGACTAAGGTATTACATATGCTTGAACTATTATTTATACAATAATTTAATCTAAAACACAAAATCTAATAAAAAGAGAGTAGATATCATAGTACATCAATTATACATATGTACATATTGGACTAATAAGGATAATGTAGGACAATAATCTCAACCTATATTTTGTGAGGATATTAGAGGCTAATTGTAATTTTAAAGGATTGAGTTGTTGTCTTAGAATATTATTAGAAGATAATGAATGATTCAATTTAATAAGGTATTCTAGAGCAAAAAGTTAATTTAATTAAAAGAATTAAGAGATGAGTCCATTATAAATCTAAAGGAAAAAAGGAGAAATTTGATCCTAATGTTTTTATTAAAGTACAAGTTGAATATTCATATTTTAAAATAAACTTTAACATTTTTATTTTATATTGTTTAATAAACATAATTTATCCAATTAACCTAAAATAATCCCAATTAACTTAATTAAAGTAATTACATTTTGATTAAACAAAATACTCAATAAACCTAATTCCCATCAACCATCTCAAACTAAAGAAGTTCCACTGCATGAAAATCTCTCTGAAAGTTTAACACTGTGATTCTAGAAATGTTAATACAGCTAAAGGTCTCCTTCTTTTGTCGCCTTATTTATTCTCCTCATGGTTGGCTTCGTAGGTTGCTCTTTATTCAAAAAGAATTTTCGCCAACCATCAGGAGAGCACGACCCAAAGAGTGAAGCTAGAAGATATTGCGCTTGGACACCGATCTGGACACTTTCTGCAAAGTTAATTAAAAAAAAAAAGTGAATTTAATTTTTAAAAGTGTCCAACGTGAACTGAATGTAAAAAAAAGCGACGATTCAAAGTTATGAGATACATAATTAATTACGTTGATGGGATAGAGAATGAGAAGTCAGCTACATTAAAAGAGCAAAAAAGAACATCGATTGTATACAAAGATACATAAATCTTTCGTAAGGGTTAGAAATTTTATTAACATGTTTTAGAAGAAGCGGTTAATGTGCAAGGCTTTTTTTTTTTTAAAGTAACTAATTTATTCATTCAAAAAGGTGGACATTACAATGAGGAGTGAAATTCATACCCAGATGGAGTATAATAGAACAACAACCTACATATTAAGATAACACTTGTAAAGCATTGCTAGGTTAAGAGAAGCTATTAATCAAGTATAGAAGAGTGTTGCAATCTTCAATCTAAGCTCCAGGTCAAATTACATCTAGGTGAATTTGTTGAATTGTTCAGAATGCCTAAATAACTTTGGTGTTTCTCATCATCCAAACATAATGAACTAACATAGCAAAACCAACTCTAAACACCCGACAATCTTCTTTACTCTTCCATTTTAAATCCATTACCTAAGATAGACGTTCCAACCAAGTGAGGCTTCTATCATGCAGACCAAACAAGTTAAGAAACTGTCTCCAAAGCTGACTTGTGTGCCAACACTTAAAAAAGATGTGATCAAGAGATTACATAAAGGACAATTCTTATTTGGAATATGAAATTTAATACTACATAAAGGACAATTCTTATTTGGAATCTAAAATTTAATACTATCTCTATTCCCAGCTTTTGAGTGGCTGCTAACTAGAGAATGATCAAATGAGCTTTACTGATAAAAGAGCCCTAAATTAATTTATAAAATGGAAACTTGATGAGTGGACCAAGAAGCAGCTTTTTATAAGAAAGAGCATTAAACACGTGTGAGTTGTTTTCTTGTTTTATGTTCTTATATTTCATGAATAATTAATATTGATTAATTTAAAATTTTAATTTAATGTTGATTAGTCTATAACTATCTTATTAATTCAGTGATCCATAATTGTCATAAATGATTGGTACAAGTAACAAATAAGTTATTTATGAATTTGCATATTTAACTTATAAAAAACAAGAAAACTAAACTGAATAGTTGTAGTTATCTCAATTATTTAATTTATGATTTAGTCTTTTTTTAAAGGCTTTTGCTATCATACCTAATTAATTTAAGGTAAGTTTTAGGTTGAAAATTGGGTTTAAACAAATTAATTTAGGTAAGTTTAGGACTTATTATGGTTATCCTTATAGGTTTTACACTAATTGCTTGAATTGTGAAAATTATTTTTTTAGACCAATGATCAATGTTACAATTGGATTAGATATTTACCTTATAGCGGAGTCAATTAAAATTGAATTTCCCACTCTTTATATTCAGTTAATTTATTTTGATTCTTTGATAGTTTTACTTCAATAGTTAATTAATCATAAAACTCCACTCTGTTTTGTCAATTGAGATTGAGAAACTAGCTTTTAGTTTTCGACCTAGTTCCACAAATATTACAAAGGTTTAGGGAATTAGATTTAATTTTGAGGGCTTTGACAATCTGATCAAAATTTTGACATCATTATCGAGGATCTATTTTAGTTTCTTAGTTTCTTTGCATTATTTTACAATTACTGCTAATATCTTGTTTTATATGACTCATTCTTTCAAATAGGTGAATTGAAGTATAATTCAAAAATTAAGAAGATAGTGCAATGTTTAAGGGAGGAGACTAAGCAAGGAAATGACCATTAACCTCTAGAAGTGAACGTTGAGATAGATCTAATAATTGGTGAAGAATCAAATTTCTTAGAAGTTGAAAAAAAGATGGAAAATCCTAACACTAGCACGTTGAGGGAGTTAGCGGCACCAAATTTTCCAAATGTTCAAGGTAAATTTTGAATTGAAATATGGTTTGATTCACTTACTCCTTATCTTTCATAGTCTTGCATATGAAGATCTATATAAACACTTGATAGAATTTCATGTTATTTGCTCTAAAATGAAGCCACAAGGAGTAACGGAAGAATAAATTAATCTCAAAGCCTTTCCATTCTCATTAAAAGATAAGGCAAATGATTAGTTATATTATCTTCCATTTGGTTTAGTGGCAACATGGAATGAAATGAAAAGGTTGTTCCTAAAGAAGTTCTTTCCTACATCACGAGTAACCAATATCAGAAAGGAAATATGTGAGATAAGACAATTCCTTAGAGAGACATTGTATGAATTTTGGAGAGGTTTAAGGAGTTGTGATTCACCTAAGAGACATTGTCTAAATATTGGAAGAGGTTTAAAGAGTTATAAGCTAGCTGCCCATATTATCAGATTCTTGGCTAACTTTTCATTCAATAGTTTTATGAAGGGTTATTGCCAGTGGATAGGAGTACAATAGATAGAGCCAGTAGAGGAGATTTGGTATAAAAAAAACACCAAAAGCAATCAAATAATTAATTTTAAGGTCAAAAGTATATTTTAAATCCTAACATTTACACCAAAATCTAAGTTAAACCTTAACATTTTAGAGCGTTCAAATTGAACCTTAATGTTTACAAAATATTCAAAATAAACCCTATAAGGATGGAGAATTTGATAAAGTATACCTTTTGTCAGTTAAATGACACGTCATATATGACGTGGCTTTTTAAAAAAAAATTACTGAATCTTTTTTAAAAATTTGCTTCCTAAGTTCCAAGAATCAAAGAGACTTCACATAGATGACGAAAACGCATACACTTTCAATCCTGTATGCTTACATTTGTCATTTGTTTTTCTTTTTTCATTTTCTTTATTGGGTTGTTCATTTAAATCCTTTCCTTTGAATTATGAGAATTCAATTCTTGTTCACAGGATTTGATCCATGCCATCTTCAAACATGTTTGGTCTAAAACCACTGTTGGTTTATACTTGTTCACGTCTTTGTCACTTCTTATTTTCTGACCCTTAATCTTTCATTTCTTATTTCCATGTTTTTTCCTCAGATTATCCACACTGATGCAGAGTGTGAGAGAAACCAAGTCACTAATACTATGAGCTATGAGGTTTGCAATATGTTTTTTAATTTTTAATTTTAGCTATTTTGTTTCCTTTCGGTAACTTGATTGTTGCTTTTTTATTGTAGGTAGGTGTTGGGACATCCAAAAAGAATTGCCCCACTTTAAGTACTTTTAGATTCTTTTCCAAATTTGCTATTTTTTTCCAAATTCTTCAGATGTATTCATTTATGTGACTACAATTTTGGATAAGGTTGTTAAGAATTAATTAGTAAATCTATAATGTGTTTCTTATATTACTGATGTAGCTAAAGCTGAGTTGTGAGCTAAGGTTGCAAAAATAAGAGCTTGAATACCGCTTGTAAATAAGCCAAGGAACATGACAGGTATAGGAACCACTA
>JAOQMP010000009.1:17185215-17200290 GCA_027563575.1 Erythroxylum pedicellare
TGTGAAGATTGCACTTTCAGCAAGGAACAAATGAGGACTTATCGATGGTTTCATTTCCAAACCAGATCAAGCAGATGAATCTTTCAGAAATTGGGAGAGAGTGAATGATATGGTAACTTTCTGGCTTCTGAATTAGGTTGAGGAAGATATATATGATAGTCTTTTGTATTGTAGTAGTGCAACAAACCTTTGGATTAAGTTAGAGAATCGTTTTGAACAAAGTATGGAACTCAATTGTTTTAACTTCAAAAAGAACCAACGTCAATTTCTCAAGGAGCTAGTAGTATTGTTGCATATACACTCATATAAAAAAGATTTGGGATGAGCTGCTTAGTTTATGTGTTATAATCTTGTGCATGCGGAACTGCTTCACAAATAACAAAATTCCAGAAGGATCAAAAACTGATTAAGTTTCTAATGGGATTGAATGAAAGCTATTTGGTTATTAGAGGAAATATTTTGATGATGAAACCATTGTCGACAATAACATAAGCTTATGCATTTTTAATTTAAGAGGAAAAGCAGAGAGAGGTGAATTCAAAGGTGCAATTTGTTGGAGAAAATGCATCTTTTCATGTAAATGTCAGTAAACGAAGGGGAACTTTTCATAAAGGAACTAGTGGTAACAAAGGAGACAATAAGAATGTGGAGTGTAGATATTGTAAAAAGATAGGGCATACCATAGAAAAATGTTATAAACTTCATAGTTATCCTTCTCATTTCACTTTTGGAAAAGGAAAGAAAGTTGCAGCATATGTTTAAGTGAACGAACAAGGAGTTGATGTTTCTGAAACGTCTATCTATAATGATGTTTCAGTTAAAGTAGCTGGTTTGAGTTAAGAGCAATTTGTTCATCTGGTGAATCTCTTGAAGCAAACTAACATCGATGAAATTTCAGGAAAAGCAAATTAAGGAGCTGAAGAAGTAACTGTTTTAACAACATTTGCAGGTACATTTGGTAGTTATCTTAGTAATTCCATTGGTGATTTTAAATGTTTGTCTTGTGGAATGAGTGATGAACCTTGGATAGTTGATAGTGGTGCTACTAATCATATGACACACAATAAACAATTTTTTGTTCATCTTAAACCCTTGAAAGAACCTTTTCTTGTTATCCTACCAAATGGAAATAAAGTGAAAGTTTCTTCAAGTGGCATAGTACATTTTGCTTCACATTTGGTTCTGCAAAATGTATTATACGTTCCACAATTTCATTTTAATTTGATTTCTATTGAAAAGTTATTGAAAAATTTGCAAAGCACTTTTCTTTTCACACCTTTTTATTGCTATTTGTAGGCCCCTTCAATGAAGAGGCCACAGGTGCTTGGTAAAGTTCAAAATGGACTTTATTTTTTACAAACAGATTTTAAAAGAGGAGTTTGTAATTCTACTAGTTCTAAGTGGCTTACTTCTACTGTGTTGTGTTCATAAACTTCATTGTCCTTTTGTTATCAGTGCATCTGTATCAAGAACTAGTATTTTGAATACTCAATTGTGATACTATAGGCTTGGACATCTTCCCATTAATAGAGTTTGTAATCTTGATCTTGGGTATGAAATAAATAAAACATTGTCTAATCCTTGCATGATTTGTCCAAAAGCAAGATAAACAAGATTACCTTTTTTCCTTGAGTAGTTCTCGTTCTTTACAACCTTTTGATCTTGTACATTTGGATCTTTGGGGGCCTTCTCATACATCCAGTTTCAAAGATTGCAAATACTTTCTAACCATTGTAGAAGATTATTCAAGAGTCACATAGACATATCTTCTTAATAATAAAAGCAATGCATTCACTATAATAAAAGCTTTTGTTTGTATGGTCAAAACTCAGTTTTTCTTCCGTTGTTAAAGTCTTTAGAGCTAATAACGCACTAGTGTTAGGTTCCAGTAAGGAAGCTTTAGATTACTTTTAAGAAAAAAGGTATTTTACATCAAACAACTGTGACAAAATGGTGTGGTTGAGAGAAAACATAGACATCTTTTAGAAGTCTGTAGGGCTTTGTTATTTCAGTCCAATCTTCCTTTATATCTATGGGGTCATTGCTTGCTTACAGCTACATACTTGATAAATAGATATCCCTCCACTGTGTTGAAAGGTTTAACTCCATATGAAGCACTGTTTGGAGTAAAACCTAATTCCCACCTCAAATCTTTTAGTTGTCTATGCTATGTTAGTACACAAAAATAAGGGAGAGATAAACTTCAACCGAGAGCTCAAGCATATGTATTTGTTGGATGTCCTATGGGTTAAAAGACTTATAAAGTTCTTGAGTTATCAACTAAGAAAATTTTTGTTTCAAGAGATATTGTTTTCCGTGAACAAATATTTCCATTTTGTTTATCCTTTTAGAATCATTTTGTTGGTGCTTCTTTTCTTCCACTTCCTATATTGGAACACTTTCATAGTTGTGCTCATCATGATACTGCTCAACTCAATTCTTCTTCTTCTAAATCAATGAACTCAAATTCTGGTCTTCAATTATCACGCTCTTTTTCTCTCCCACATCGTGAAGTTAGGCGAAAAAGAACTAGGAGACAACCTCAATACTTAAAAGATTATGTTTGTCATATTAAAGCCCCTGAAAACTTACCTACATCTGTGTTTGCTGATTAATCTATAACCTCTTCTTGTTCTATACCTATTCATCCTTCTTTTAATAATAATGCTTCACATCATTCTATTTTCAATGTCATTGCTCATACTTCAACTCAACATTTATTTGAACCAATGGATTATGAAGAAGCTGTTGTTATTCCTGAATGGTAGTTTGCTATGCAACAAGAGTTTGGTTCTCTTATTGCTAATGATACTTGGGAGTTAGTGCCTTTGCCAACAAGTAAAAGGCCAATAGGTGTAAATGGGTGTACAAAATTAAATATAAGGCATAAGTTATTATATAAAGATGTAAAGCTAGATTAGTTGCAAAAGGTTTTACATAAAAAGAAGGCCTTGATTATACAGAAACTTTTTCTCCAGTAGTGAGAATGACAACAGTACGGTGTTTAGTTACTGTGGTTGTTAAGAATAATTGATTACCTTTTCAATTATATGTGAATAATGCATTTGTTCATGGTTGGTTAGATGATGAAGTGTACATGTCACCACCACCAGGACTTGTTGTTTAATCCATAAGAAGTTTGTAGATTAAAGAGGTATTTGTATGGCCTTAAACAAGCATATCGGAAATGGAATCAAAGGTTAAGTGATTTTCTATTTTCATTAGGTTTTCAACAATCTAAGAATGATTTCTTATTGTTTATACAACATCAGAATGGTTTTGTTATTTTCTGGTGGTATATGTGGAAGATGTCATTATCACAGGGAATAATACCGAGGGAATCATTTATATTAAACGACTTCTTGATGAAACTTTTAAGATCAAAGATCTAGGAGTTCTTAATTTTTTTGTTAGGAATGGAGTTTTTGTATTCAGAGCATGGAGTTTTCATTCATCAAAAGAAATATGCTCAAAAACTTCTTGACGAAGTTAGTTGTATTTCGGCTAAACCTTGCATTAGTCCTATTGATACTTCTCAGAAGTTGGGAGCGGTTGTTGGAGACATTTATTCAGTTTCTGAGAGATATAAACGTTTGGTTGGGAAGTTAAACTACTTAACCAAGACCCGACATAGCTTTTGCTATCCAACAATTAAGTTAGTATCTTAAAGACCCTAGAGTTCCTCATTTCAAAGTTGTGGTGCATCTATTGAGATATATCAATGGAAGTTTGGATGTTGGGATTTTTATTAATAAAGTTTCCGATTTTACTCTTACTACTTATTCCGATTTTGACTGGGGTTCTTGTATTGATTCTAGAAGATCAGTTATTGGTTATTTAGTGTTTTTAAGTGCATGTTTGGTTTCTTGGAAATCAAAAAAGCAATCAATTGCTTCTCTCTCTTTAACTGAAGCTGAATATAGAGCTTTAAGCAAGACAACTATAGACTTGGTATGTTGAGTCGATTAATTTAAGAATTTTCTGTTTCAATTACTTTTCCCATCATTCTTTATACAAATAGTCAATCAGCTCTTTAATTAGCCAAAAATCTGGTACATCATGAAAGAATAATAACATGTTGAGCTTGATTGTCATTTCATTCACGAGAAGATCACTAAGGATTGATTCATTTGGTTTATGTTTCTTCTAGTCATGAGCTTGCTGATATTTTGACTAAAGGATTGACTGAACCTTTGCATTATAGTATTCTTCACAAGTTGGAGGTTTTGGATTCTCCACCCTCCAACTTGAGGGGGGTATTCCTGCCTCGATTTCTCGGCATCAGAAGTTCCAGTCACGCGGTGCACGTAAGGGGTTACTTAATTAGTTAAAATTACGCTTCTGTATTATAGATTATTGTTTGCTTATTTTTGTCTTTTAGCTTGTATATAAACACGTGTGGTACGCATTTTTTGGGTAAGAGAAAAGGCATTCTGCCCTTACATCTCACGATTCTTCTTTCAATATTCTCTGGATTCTTCTACTTTCAATACCCAACGCTCCAGCCAACCAGCAACGACGCAACAAGCAGTCTACAAGCAACGTCCACCAGACGACATCCACTCGTGCAATAGCTTCAGGATCCCACTTCATCACATGAGACAAACATAAAACATATAACCAGAGTGGGACTAATGCACGACCCATATGCACAACGTACAGAAATAGATCCAGCAATCACATTTTAGCATTGAACTGCACCTTCACTAAGCACATGTGCACGTCTTTGTGGTCCATTGTTTCAACCACTCGTTGACTTCAACAGTAGTAAGTATATTTTCTTGTATCAATTTTATTATTTTCATTTTTCTTAATTATTTTCTTATATCATATTAATTGCTTTCATTTTAATTTTTAATTATCAATTAGTAGCTTTAGTTGTGTCTAGGACTAGTTTTTCTTGTTTAAAATTGTAGTTATGGGACGAACAAAATGTACTAATAGGACAATGGCAAGAGCTAAATCCACGATAATCTAATTGATAAAATTCAATCCGAGATTGTATCAACCAGTAGTACTATTCAGAAGCGTGTTCAGATAACTAAAGGATGAGATTGATTAAGAAACAAAAAATACAATTTCATTATATGTCACATACCACCCCTATGTCCACCTACACCATACAACATTTGGTCTCAAATGCTCATAACTTAAGGGAGTATTCTACTCTATGATTTATTTTATGTTGATTAATTTTATGGAATATGAGTATCTTATGTATACATTAGGGACAATGTATAATTTAGGTGGGCGGGAAGTTATGGTTGAATAAAACTTTATCTTTCTTTGTAGAAATCTATTATTTATGCTTGAACTAGTAAATATTATGATTAATATGTTGATTATTTCTTGTAGTAGTTAAAATTTTTTTATTGTTATTTAGAAATAGTCCCTAAGTTAGGCAACTTTTTTTTAGTTTTAATTCATAAGAGAGACAAACACGATTAGTGTTTTTCATTAAATTGATTAAAGTATCTCATTGATTTTTCTGAATGAAAATGTGCAAGATTTGATACATTTTGATACCTATGTGAGCTTTTGAGTTTAGGAGCAATTCATCACATTTGTACTCATATACTTTTCTTTGTGGTAAGTGTTACCAAATATGGCTTGTTTATGCTAGAACTTGCTTTTGAATACATTTTGAGACCATATTATTGGTGAATTTATACATGAGAATGATAGGGGCATTTGGAATAAACAGTTTTGACCTAGAAAAACCTATCGTAATTTTTATACATAGAGAACCAACTTGAGCCTTAAACTTTCTTTTCTTGAATACTAAATTGGTTACAAGCCACTTTCTTTTTGTGATGTCCTTAATAATTTTAAGCCCCTAAATTGAAGGATTTGTATAAAGCTTATTTGTATAGAATTTTGACTAATTTCATGAAAATTAAATTATTTGATTGAAGTTGCATTGTTTTTATTTTTCATTTTTTATAAATGGGGGAGAGTTATAAAAATAAAAAAAAAAAAGAAAAATGATTGAAAGGATGCTATTTGAATAAAGTGAGTTTTGGACTAAATTGAGTTAAAACTTGTGTAGATAAGTTTGTATGATCCCCTTCAATTTGTTTAACTTAAAAAATCTATTGGCCATACCTTTGCGTAAGTCACGTTATAACCCTTATCAAGTCCCTTTGATTTATACATTGAATTCATTTTTGTTAGAGATAGAGATATGATTTATAAGCAAGTTTATGGAAGCAATTCACTATGCATTGATTTGAGGGCTTAATGAACCCTAAACACTTTAAATGTATAAAGTGAAATCCATAAAAGGATGTTAAGTCTTGTTTCATTTGATTTTGATGGAATTGATGAGATTCTATGTTTTCATTATAAAAATGTGTCATAGTGTTTGTTCTCTCAATTGTTAATTTATCTTAAACCTTTAATATGTGTTAGCTTTTGGGATATTTTTGGATAACGTGAAAGAAGATGAGAGGCTATTATGTGGATGATTAATGAATTGAATTGATGTATACTTGAGGACAATCATTAGTCCGGTTTTGGAGAATTTGATAAGATATGATTTAGTTATGTTAATTACCCTTATCTCTTTTATTTTGGATTAATTTTGGTGCTTAAATGGTGACATTAATATTTATTTTATTTTATGAAATGACAAGTGAAAATTGGATCAAATTGAAGCATTATTTATTGAAATCACGAATTTTGGAAAAATAAACTTAAACAAATTGTTGTAGTGGATAAGACAAGATCATGTCTAATATCATATTCATCCCAAAAGTTTCAATTCAATTAGGAGACTTATTCCCATTCCTATTATGTAAGGATTTGAATTTTTTTATAATAAAATTTCTGCAAGATAGAATGAAGTTAGTTTTTTAGTAGGAAAGGAGGGAAAAACATAACTTTCACTTCTCCATATTACTTTCTCCTTTTTTTTTTTGTTTTCTCTTAATCTTTCATCTTTTCTTCTATTTTTGATGTTGGACTAAAGGCTAAATTCAAATATTTTGATTCAAAGGGATTCAAAAATCTAGTTATAACCTTGTGAGTTTTTTCTTCTTCTAAACCTAGATTTTAATTTTAATTTAAGTGTTTCTTGTTTTGTGTTCTATACTTTATGAATAATCAATATTGATTAATCTAGCAAATTAATTTAATATTGATTATTCTGTAGTTATTTATGAACTTAATGATTCGTAATTTTCATGAATGATTGGTACAAGTAATAAATAGGTTATTTCTGAATTTATATATTTAACTTATGAGAAATAAGAAAACTAAGTAGAATAGTTGTAACTATCTCAATTATTTAATTTAGGGTTCTTTTTTATTAAGCTTATTGCTATCATTTAATTGATATGGAATACTATTATACCCAATCAATTTATGGTAAGTTTTGGTTTGAATACCAGATTTGAAATATTTAATTTAGAAAATGTTAAGACTTATTATAACTATCCTAATAGGTTTCAAACTATCTAGTTAAATTGTAAAAATTATTCTTTTAGATCAATAATAAATGTTACAATTGAATGAGATATTTCCCCCGAATCGGAGTTAATTAAGATTGAAGTTTTCACTCTTTATGTTTAGTTAATTTATTTTGATTCTTTGTTAATTTTAGTTCATTAATTAATTAACCATAAAGCTCCACTTTGTTTTGCTAATTGAAACTAAGAAATTAGTTTTTAGTTCTCTTGGTATTTGACCCGATTTGATTAATACTACAAAGCCCCCACTTATAACTATACAAGAAATTAAGGACACTCTTAATACTCTTCACTTGCACGAAGCCCCTGGCCCTGATAGCTTCAATGTCAAATTCTTTAAAGATACGTGGTCCCTCATTGGCACTATGGTTTTTGATGTTGTCTTGGAATTCTTTAATACAGGCACCCTTCTTAAAGTGATCAATAAAACCTTAATCACTATTGTCCCAAATAATGGAGAACTGAAGAGTTTCGTAGATTTTAGACCTATTGCCTGTTGCAATTCGATGTATAAGCTTATCTCTAATATTATTGCTCAAAGCCTCAGAAACATCATTCATAAGCACATTAGTCACACTCAAGGTGCCTATATACCTGGTCGCATAATTGGGGAAATATTCTCCTTCTTTAGGAACTCATTACCAATTATTCCAACAAGAAAATCTAACCTAATTGTTACATCAAAATTGATCTTAGGAAAGCATATGATGATGTTGATTGAGCTCCATATCAATATTTTACATTCCATAGAATTTCCTAGCATCTTCATAAGGTGGACTGAACAATGTTTGACCACTTCCTCTCATAGTATCTTGATGAATGAGTAACCTAACCAAGTTCTTTTCAAGTACCAAAGGAATTTGATAGAGGGATCCCTTGTCTCCATACCTCTTTGCCTTAGTGATGCAAACACTCCATAAATTCATTGAGCGTACTGTAGCATGAGAGAAGGATTTTAGGTAACACTCCAGGTGTGGTAGATTTAAACTCAGCAATCTTTGTTTTGCAGAAGATTTGATCCTACTTTCGAAAGCTGATGCCACCTCTATCTCCATCTTTGTGAAAGCCTTAAAGATCTTTCAACGAGCTTCTGGACTATAAATAAATTGTTCTAAAAGCAGTATATTTCTATCCACAAGTTCCTCACACCTACAACACTTGATCACTTCATTAAAGGGAGTACGATTGTAGGAGTTCCCAATGAAATGTTTGGGAATCCCCCTCTCTCCACACATAATAAAAGTTAGAGACTATACAAGTTTCCTTGACAAAATACAACCCAAAGTTTCATCATGGAGCTCTAAACATCTTTCCTAAGTTGGAAGGATTCAACTTATTAACTCATTTCTCAATTCTCTCAATATCTATTGGGTTGGCCACTTTTCTTTCCCAAGTGCCATTTTAAAAGCTATTGACAGATTATTCAATAACTTCTTATAGACAGGAAGCAAAGAGCAAGGTCCCAAGACCATGGTGAAATGGAAAGAACTTTGTACCCCTAAAGATCGAGGTCATTTAGGGATTTATTCCATCAAACTTACAAATTTAACCCTACTCACCAAAAGGCTGTAGCGATTAATGGAAGACAAACAATCCCTATGGTGTAGATGGATTCATAGTTATTTCATCAAGAATTGTAGTTTGTGGGCTATAGATTGTACCTATACTCCCTCCACACACTTAAAGTCATTCCAAGGCGGAGGGACCAATATAACATAGATTTCATTGCGCTTATAGGCAATGAAAACTCCACCAACTTCTGGTATGACAATTGGCTTGTAGTGGGCCCTTTGATTAACTACAATGGTGCATAGTCCTTTAGGACTTTGACCCTTAGATGTGATAGTTGTTGTAGCCTTACAAAGTAAAGATATGGTAAGGAGATCATTAATCCTCACCTCAATAGATGATGAAATTTGTGGAAGTGGATCTTTTTATAACAATGAACAAGACAAATATGTTTGAGTACATACGGCTGATGGTTATTTTTCGAACTCCTCTTGTAAAGCATTAGGTTTCAAGCAACTTCCCACCTTGGTATGGACCAAAGACTTATGGGCTAGTCATCTTCAACCTAGATCTTCCTTCATACTATGGCTTGCGATGAAGGGAAGACTAAAAACAACTCACAAAGTGGCCAAATACACACAACTCACTAATTGGTGTTGTTTATGTAGACAAGCAGCAGAAACCACTGAACATTTATTCTTTAAATGTTGATACATTAGCAACATATGGAGAGATATTTACAATCGATGCTTGGCAAATGGGATGATTGACAGCATAGAGTGTATACATACACTACAGCTACCTTACTGAAATAGCTCTGCTTTTAAGTGTTTTTGGATAGCAATATCTTCGATGGTCACTGCTATATGGGATGATAGAAATATACTTACATTTCAAGACTAAGCCACTTCCCAAGAACATTTTTATGACCACTTGTTCAATCATACACGACTCCAAATCTGTGTCCACAAATAGAAGTTTTAGCATAGGTCCTATTTACTTAGATACTGGAATGTTTGAGATATGGCTCACGACTACTGTTGGTACGTTAATATGACTCATGTGCAAGCTAAGGGTTATGGTATCATCTAAGTCCTGATGTATAGTTGTGGCTCGCCGGTCTCAATTGTTTATGGATTAGGTACATGCAATATGCAATTGATAGTTGAGGCAAGCAATGAACGTATGGTTTCTTCTCATTGCAGTGCATTAGTTGTATTGTAATTTTCTGTTTTGTTTTATCATGGTGTATTGTAATCCATTTTGATTTGCTTTTAAGGCTTAACCATTCAATTTTTTTTTAAAATATCATCGATACTAAAAAGGGATTCGTACTATGTCTTATAATTCCTTACTATAACATTTCATCAAAGAGCTCTTTAACCACTCTTTTTTGAAATTCAGAATACCTATAGGGTATGAGTTTAATAACCTTTTTTCCCTATTTAAGGGGTATTCTATGATCATAAAATCACTTGGGAGGAAGGCTTTTAGGTTCCTCCAATATATCATTATAACTTTGCAATGGCTTCTACAATTTACCCTTAGCTTCTTCTCTTAATTCATTCTCTTTTAATTCCATAAAAATATTCCGACATTCTCTTAATGTTAGCACAATCTTCTCTTCATGTTCAATTTCCAAAAATAACTCACCATATCTTAACTAACTGTAATTCTTTCCATCCTCCTATTGTCTACTTCTAATAGTTGTTTACCTTCTCATTTTTTAACTCCAATTCACTTCCTTGTAACCAAAACTTTATTGTGAATAACCATTAAACACCAAGAATCATGTTGTTTCCTTTAATATCAGTCACTAATGCATCTGTGATAAACTAGTGACCGGCCATCTACCATTTGAAGTTTTGATAGATATAATTGCAATTGATATGCATTCCTCCACCCACCACTATTAAAATATCATTATTCCTACATAATTAGCCATCAATATTCTTTAATGATTCTCTATCAATAAAATTGTGTGTGCTTCCTCCATTAATCAACAGATTATTCTTCCCTAAACCCTTTTATCTTCACTTTGTGGTACTTTACTTCATTCACTCTTGTCATTGCCTGAAGTGAGATGCATATATGGCTCACTATCCTCCTCTTTCTCTTTACATTCAAACCTTTACTACAAACCTATGTAGCATCTTTCTATTACACTTATGGCCATGTACATATTTTCCCAACCTGATTGTCTGGAATGGATAGCTAGCCCCACAAAAAAGTATACAAATGTTTCAGCCTATAAATTCTTGCGACCCCCTTTATAGGAAGTTCCTTGCTACAAGTTAATATGGTATAAACATAGTAGACCTAGGTGCTCCTTTATCCTATGGCTTGCCTTCCTTCAAAAGTTGCAAACCCAGGATAAACTGTCTTACCTTCATACTCCTAACCACTGTTCCTTGTGCATATCAGCAAACAAAACCATTGGGCACTTATTTTTTGAATGTACCTTCTCTAAAACAATTTGTGACTGTTACCTCTCACATTTTAATTTGCACATCCTTAATCAGCCAAACCTTTCAGCTATTCTTTCTTGGTTTAATACTGCTTCCAATAACAAGATTTCAGCCGTTAATCTTTTCCCACTCCTGCTATCTAATACTGTTTACTATATATGGACTGAACGAAATGTAAGAACCTTTAAGGATGAAGCCAAGGATGTGGGGAGTATGTATCTTGAAGTAATCTCCCAAGTTAGGGAACTTCTTACCTTAAACACAGAGAGGGGGTAATTATATTATTATTATGCTTCACTAACTTTTCTGCAGGATGGTAGATCAGAATATTCTTTGGCCAATAGTATATGAGTCCCCATCGGAAGGTCGGACAGGAGTTAGTTGGCTATCTAACTTCCTGCAGGCTCTAAAGCAACAAAGAGGATCGGGTCTGAATAATTATTGTTACAAACACACTGACGGACTTGGTAGGACTGATCCTTTTAAACACAGCAAAGAAAACTTGCAAGGATCACTTAAATTCCATAGTGGCAGGCCATCACCTATGAGGTAACACAAGAAGCACCTTCAACCATTGACTCCTATTCCTCTGCATAAGCCAATGGAAGGTCCAATCTTGACAAGGGAAGTTGAAGTTCATATTTTGAATTCTGCTTTTACATTTTGTGTTGCATCAACTAGGCTTGAGAAATTGTTTAGCTGAGGAAAACATATTTCTGGTAATTTGTTTCTTCAGTGTGGCTTTGGTTAGAGTATAGGAGATCTGTTTGTTATTGGTGGAGGTAGGCAAGTAGCTTCCAAAAGTTACAGTTGTTGGTTCCCTTGAGTTTCACATGCTTAGGATAGGATTGTGGGATAGCTTCTTATGATATAGTTGTTTGTGTCCTCAGAGGCACTGGTTGAGTGAACTCTTTTGTATATATCTTTTGTTTTGTTTTTATAAATTCTTCTAAATTATCAAAAAAAAAGTAATGTACATTGTCTCTCTCATCTACATATTCCTTACTAGATGTTGTTTTCTCCCATTTCATCTTATGCCTTGACCTCTACCTTCTTCCTCGTATAGGTTTCGATGATATACCTTAAGATGATTTTAGAGAATTAGGAAATTTTCCTCATGAATACCTACTCAATAGGATATATTTTTCCCACTAACGAATGCAATTTCTTTATATTTTTTCCGAAGTTCATATGCTTGTTGTATATTACTGAGATTCTACATTCTTACTGGGTATTCTATTCCGGGTTTTAACCCCTTTAAAAACATATTCATTAAGTACAACTTTAGTATCACTAATTGGTGAGACAGTAAATCAAAACCCAACAGTAGTATTTAACAACTCCCTTTTGTTTCAACTATTTTAATTCACCTATAGGATCTTCAAAAATAGACTCCTCGAATATCTATTCAAGTGTTAATAGTTACTCATCCTAACTAGGAGGCTCTTTGGTCATCCTGTTATGTAAGTAAAGCTTATGCCATGATAATGCCTCGCCCTTCAAATGCATCTCTACCAATCCAAACTTTACCTCAATGGGTATCTGATCAAATGTAAAAAATTTATTCACACTTGAATTCCTAATCTAAGAAGCATTCACCTCCGAACATCATAAATTCAATCTTATTCATTGGATTAAAATATATTAGATATTAATTTTATACTCTATGTATTAGAAAATCGAGGTTGGATCCAATTTGATATGTAGTAGAATAAACAAAAGACCTTTTTTGTTTAATTTTCCAAAGTCAAGATCACTTATAATTCTATAAAATGATTAAAACACAAATCATAATAAAGCATAAATTGCAATTTGTACCTTGTTATGAAACTTGATCCTTTCTTATCATTTCCGTAAACCATTTATAAAATTGGTTAATCCCAATCGCCTTAATCACACAAGTGTCTGGCCTCTAAAGGTATTTATAGAACATGTTAAGAGTACTCTACAACTATTGCAGAGAGTCTTAGGTAAAGAGAGCTAGCTCCCTTAAAGCCTAAACTTATTTATAATAGGTTTTGGACATTTTAGTAATTTAATTAAAATTAAATTATAATTTCAATTAAACTTTAATTAAAATTACAATTCAAATTAAATACCAATTATGAAAAAATAGGATTAAATATTTTATATTAATCCTTATTTATTAAATATCTCATATTTAGTCATAAAGTTTCTTAAACTTTATAATTGATTAAAACATCTTTTCTGTTTTCAATATGTTCTTTGTGTGTGACCCATTAAGTTCCCAAATATATTGACAATAGATATAAATTATCCCTATATCATATATAGGATTAGATAAATTAAACTTCTTTAATTTATCTTTAATTCTCTAATTAAAAAATTTATATTCATATATCAAGATTGGCGTCTAGTAACACATCATGATCACCCAAATATTTAGGAATTTCAAAGTAATTTGACTAACCATATCACCATATGATGTCATACTACTGTTAAAATAGTGGATTAGAAAAAGAGTTGTACAAGATTCTTTATAGTGAGCACTTGTTTAAATCTAATAACTTTCGTCTTAATTACCAGCATAATTAATAGAAACTGCCTAAACACATACTTGGATCTTTGATGAGACCTTAGCTGCTTTCACATGCCTAATGACTTTAATGTTCTACAATACATTATTAACTAAACAATAAAAATAACTATATCAAGTTCATTTAAGAACTCATATATACATTTAATCATTTATGCTAAATGAAAAATGTATTATGGCCTTATTAGCAATTAATGTTATATTGGAACGTTTCCAATCTAAAAATAACATTATTTTAAGTAAAATGTACCTTAATAAGGATTTAGTTCTAAATTTAATATCCAAATAACTTTCAACTTAAATGTCAACTCAACATAAAATAATGGAAATCTCTAATATTTCACAAGTATCAGATATCTCAAATACTAAACACTTTTAGAACATTATCTATATATGTGGACTTAGAATAGGTAAAAAAAACTTTTGTTTCTATCTCTATAGATCTAATTCCCAAAATTAAGTTATTACCTTTTTCACACCCACTAAGAGTTGTTCTTAAACAATTATATTTTTAACAATTGAAATATATGAATTGTTATTCTTTATGAGTAATATGTCTCTACATACTCCCATTGAAGGGGACAGCTATACTTCCACTAACCTTTTTGTAAAAATAATAAATTCACATTCATCTTCAATGTCTTGTAGCCTTTCAACTATACATAAAATGTATCAATAAAGACATTAGTTCCAATTCGGTGTATTGTCATGAGATTTGAAAATTTTAAGCTTCATCTTACTCTACTCCTTATCTTAAGATCCATTCTCCTTATATTGAATTTTTCTTCTTTCACAAATACATACTCTTATGAATTTTAGATGTGGAGATATTCATTAGAGAATCTCATTTACTATAGATAACTAAAAATTTTAAATCTCATCACATTAGTCTTATTGAAGTCCTTTAGCATTCTCAATGTTTAACTTTCACTTAGATTTAAACAATTTAAATTTTCAAAAAATTTAAATCAATATTTCATCTAATTCATATAGCTATATCACAGAAAGTCATTAGTAATCTAATGAAATACAAGTATTATCCTTTTATGAATTATTATCATATCCAACACAT
>JAOQMP010000009.1:17200390-17214582 GCA_027563575.1 Erythroxylum pedicellare
AGGAAAGAAAAAGAGAGAAGCAAAGTAGTTGTTGAAGAGGAATCTAGTCAGCCAAACAGTGAGAGTGAATTATTAGGAGTGATAATAGCTGAGAACCCAGTTTTTCTATAAAACCCTAACCTTAATGCCAATCAACGTAAGAATGGTGATAATGGAGGAAATGAGGAATAGGAGCAAGTTAGTGAGAATAATGAAAATCAAAGAAGAAGGACCATTAAGGAAGTGACTTCCTCTAATGTGAACTATAACCCATTTACTGCTGCTTGTCCTAATTTTGACGTGAATTTTGAAGTTAAAGGATTTCTCATTAACTCTCTTCCTAAATTTCTTGGCTTGATAGGAGAAGATCTCTACATCCATTTGTAATCTTTGTCTATGATTTGTCAGAGTATGAAACCTATGGGAGCTTCACTTGATCAAGTTCTATGGAAAGTTTTTCACCTATTCTAGAAGGGAAAAGAAAGGGAGTGGTACATAAGCCCCCCAAGACATGTGGCGATGCTTACCATAGTTGGGTCAATCTTTGAAAGGCATTCCTGGAGAAATATTTTTTGGCCTCCAAAACTTCATCAATAAGGAAGGAGATCTATTTAGCATGTCAAGATTATGATGAGTCCCTTTATGACTATTGGAATCGCTTCCAAGATTTGTTGTCCAGATACCCCTACCATCAGATACCTGGTGAGCAGTTAGTGCAGTATTATGATGGGCTGAAAAGTTAAGATAAAGGTATATTGGATGCGGCATCGAGAGGTTCTTTGATCGACCTTACAGCTTCGGAGGCATGGGATTTGATCAAGAAGATGGCTTTAAATCACCAACAGTACAGTGTTAGAGATACCAGAGGCATACGTGAGTTGGGAGCTTCGACAGCCCAATCTAGAAGAATGGAAAGTCTGGAGTCTAAAGTTGACTCTTTTGAGAGTAAAGTGACATCACAGTTGTCCTTCATCGTTGCAGAACTGAAAAACATGAGTGTGCATCACCCAACACCTTCTATGGATCTTACTACACCCAATTGTGATACTTGTGGGTCAGTAATACACATATCTAGTGTCTATCCTGGTCATTATGAAGAGGTGTATGCTATGTATCAAGGTTGATCCAATCAGAAATGGGAACCCTATTCCAACACTTATAACGAGGGATGGAAAGCAAATCCTAGGCTTAGTTGGAGAAAGAGGTCCAAACAGATTTCAACAAGGTGGAGGAACTAGTACTTCCATAAACCAGATCCATAAGCAACAACAAGCTTTGACTGTCCCACCAAAGGAGGACACTAATTAATTTCTGCATAATATGATGGCGCTAATGAAGGACGAAAGGACTTTGAACAACAACCAGTTTAACACAATAGCCTCTCTTATTCACCAGGGTTCTTCTAAAAACACTGCTTGGTTTAATGCTGTAAAAAAAGAATAAAGCAATGGGAGATGAAGGCTAAGAATATCAACTCCTAAATCACTCAATTATCTAACAACATTAGTGAGAACCAAGCGAGAAGTAGTGGAACTATCCCTTCCAATACTGTTATGAAGCCCAAAAGTTTAAATGACATAACCCTCCGAAATGGGAAACAAGTGAGGTTCAGAAATCAAGACGAGGGAGAAGATGAAGAGGAGATTGAGAGCATAGAATTGCCTTCAACAAATGAGAGAGTCAAGAAGTCCGAAAGTTCCAAAGAAAGAGCACTTCTGACTGAAAAGGAGTCTAAACCATTAAAGAGCAAGGAAACGAATTCTAAAACCAATCCAAAATCAAACAATCATGGAGCCCATGAAGCAAATGACAAGGAGGTAAATATGAAAGACCTTCCTTTTCCCAATTCGTATTTGCTTAGCAAAAGGATGGCTGATATTAAACATGAGAAAGATGTCATTGATTTGTTTGGAAAAGTAGAAGTCAACATCCCTTTGCTTGACCTTGTGAAAAGGATTCCTGATATGCTAAATATCTTAAGGACCTAAGCACCAACAAAAGAAAGTTTAGACCGAATGAAGGAGTGTAAATAAGCTCAAATGTGTCTGCACCGTTTAAACCCCAAATACCAGTAAAATGCCAAGACCCTGGATCTTTCACCACCCTGTGCACCATAGGAAAAGTTACCATAAGAGAAGCCTTGTTAGATCTAGGGGTGGTCATTAATGTGATGCTTAAGTCTATCTACACATCGTTAGGAGTCAAAAGTTTAAAGCCTACATCTGTAGTGTTACAATTGGATGATAGGTCTCTTAGGCATTTAGTTGGCATCATAGAGGACATTCTGGTGCAGGTAAAAGGTTTGGCTTTTCCAGATGAATTTTATGTACTTGACATGTCTTATAAAGTTGTGTAGGATACTACATTGATTCTCAGTAGGCCCTTCTTAAGGACTACTAGTACTATGATTAGTAAAAAAGAAGGTACTATCACCATGGTGGTAGGAGAACAACAAGTGAGCTTTAACATCTACAAAACTATGAAACATCCCCATGAGGATTATTCTCTTTCAGGAGTTAACATGCTTGATATTGTTATTGATGATGCATGCTCTAAGTTTAAACTCCAACACACTTACTCTAGCTTTACACTGAACTCATTGAATTCTTTAACTATCAATGATGACCCTTTGGGAGATAGGTTTTCTGTTAATGTTTCAGGTGAATCCGTAATTAAGGAGCCTGACACCATCACGAAAAGTGGTAAAGTTGTCTTACAATAACATGGCTATCTGTCAAAGGTTCACCAAGAGAATCAAGAACCTTCCTAATCATCAGGTTGTTTCTCTCCTTCACTTTTTTACTTACTTTTACTCTGTGACTGAGTATTGTGGATGCATTAGTTTGTTGAATAAGTATGGGGGAGAAACCAATTCAGTGGGACATCAGCTTAGCTTTTAGTTTTAGCAGTTTTTCAATTCAATAATTCCTCTCCCGTTTGATGTTTGTTGTGCTTCTTGGCTTTATGCATTATACATCTTCAAGTTTGAGGAATTGATGTGATTAATTGTGTTGCACTTTATTTTCTTGAGCTATTTTGGTGTGTGAAGACTTGTATATGATCTTTAAGTGTATTGAGTATCCAGCTTGTGTCCTTTGTGTGTTTATAAGTCATTTTTTCTAATTTCTATCTTTGTTTTGTTTTCCTTTCGGGTAACCTTCACCGCGGCATGAAGTCCACGTCGCCATGGCAAACTTATCTTATTTCCTTCATGTTGCTCTCAGGAAAATCTGTGCAAAATTGACGCGGTGAAATTACCCTTCCATCCTTATTTTTTTAACCTTTCATATTCCCTCCATCCCTATTCATCATTTCACACCCCAAACCCTATATAAATACCCCCGACGCCCGTCCCTCATCTCCATCCCTCTTACTTCGCCACAACCATCCTCACGTTTCCTCTCCCTTCCGATTCTGTACACATTTTTCTTCCATCTTTATAAGTATTTTCTTCTCTTCATTTTTTCTTAGTTTTTGTATTATTTAGGGTAGATTAAGTTTATTATTTTGTTCTCTTTTCCATTCTCCTTTTTAAATTCATTTTGTTTAGGATAGTTTGTTTTACCCATTTGTTTAAGTTATAATTCGATGTGCATTTTTGCAGAACAATGCCTCGTGTTAAACTCACAAGCAGAAGTACCCCTACTGCCCCTCCTATCCCTCCTAGTGATTCCAATTCTTTTGATAGATTCATGTTTTAAAAACTAGCTGAAAAAGTAGACATTGGGCTATTTATCAAAGAGTGACCCTTTCCCCTAGCTCCCCTTGACAATCCTTTTGTGCAATAACTTGTTTCCTCCCAACTTATAGGATTAGTCAAACCTTTTGACCAAGGTAACGATAAATTCATTCGCCATTTCTATACCTACGCCAGATTCCACAACACCATGGAAATTAACTTCCGTGGTGTTAAAGCACCCAATGCATTCACCACCGCTAGTATCTGTCACCATTTCAATCTTTCTCCCATTCTCTATTGCCACTATGATCTGCTGATCCATAACTATCCCTCGGATGATGTTATTCGCACCGTCTATCAAGTGGGCGCCGAATGGCATCGACCTAGATATTACCAATTATACCTCAAAAGATCTGATCTCCGACCTGCGGCTCGTCCTTGGCTACATCTAGTATGCAACAATATCATCCCAACCACCCACCTCGCCTATGTGACTAAACAACAAGCCCTCCATATCTACCTCTTAATGATTGGTCGCCTAGTCAATATAGCTGATGCTATCACCTCTGCCTTACATGACTCCATCACCACTGCCAAATTCACCAATGCCATCACCTTTCCCCGTCTCATTACCAACATTCTGAGCACACAAGTCTCAAAATTAGAAAATGACAACTATTTCGACTCGGCCCCTCTCTTTAGGTATACTAGCCTAAAGCAACCTACCATTCACCACCTCAGCCCTCCACCAATGTTCAAAATATTGGTGCAATCTCTACAGCTGCAACACCAGATGAGGATGATCCTCTAGCTCAGGCTGCTCCTGATGTGACATCCTATTACCCATTTTAAGGCTAAAATTGCAAATGTGAGAGATTCACTAAGAGATTAGAAATGTGTTTCATGCTCATGCATTATGTGATATGCTCATGAACATGAATATTAAATCATTTCACATGAAAATGACTGTGTATGCATTCATTTACATTTAGGGTATAATTGTTTATAAATGTGAGTATATCGACAAATGTTGGACTTAAAAATTTTATTCTTCATGAATAAGTATGATTTACATTAATTATGAGGTCCTTATGAAATTTTGTGGGTATTAATTATTATTTTGATGTTAGAAAGATCATATGATATAGGTTGATTGAATTAAAGTGTAAAGGTTATAAGAATGTTCAAGGGGTGTTTTTGGCAAGACACTAAAGGTTTTATAAGTGGATTGAATTAGACAAAGTTGTCTTATAAAATGTTGTAGCCTATCTTTCTAGCTTTCCAATGGTATATAGTTTGTAACTTTTAGACATTGGAGTCAAAAGTTATGATTCTTATAAGTAAAGATGCTCAGGAGTATAGACTGTATCTTCTTGTGATGAAGTGTATCTTCTGGTGATGACGTGTATCTTCTGGTGATGACGTGTATCTTCTGGTGATGACATGTGTCTTCTTGTGATGACATGTATCTTCTGGTGATGACGTGCATCTTCTGGTGATGATGTGTATCTTCTTTTGATGACGTGTATCTTCTTGTGATGATGTGTATCTTCTGTGCACTGTTCACAAACTTCTTCTGGGTACTGTTCATCTTACATCTTCTAGTCCAATTTTAACCCTCTAGATGACAAAATCTATCTTCAAGGTCTCATGAAAGTTGTACATCTTGAAGTCCTCTTTTAAACAGCTAAGAATGACCTTGATCTGATATCTCTAGAGAAAGTTATGCTAATTGTTAAACATCTTCTGTGCACCGTTCATAAACTTCTTCTAGGTACTATGCATCATACATCATATGGTCCCATTTTTGACCTTCTATCTGACTGAATCTATCTTTAAGGTCTGCATCAAAGTTGTATATCTTAAAGTCCTCTTTCAAATCATTTAAGAATGATCTTGATCCAAAAGCTATAGAGAAAGATACTCTAATTGTCCCAAAATAGGTTCAATATGATTAAGGACAAAACCTTGTTTGATTCTTTCAGCCATAACTTTGTTATCCGGCCTCCAAATGAAGTGATTTTTAAGCCAATAGATTCCTAACACATTATTCTATCTCTCCAAAAAATGGAAGCATTCAGAATTGGTTGGAAAAGGTTTGATTGAAGGAAATTGAGAGAATCTGTTGGAATATTATGAACTGGTGTTATTTTACTGAAAATACTTCAGAATTTTGAATATGTCTAGATCTGCAAGGTTCCAATTGAGGTTATTTTTAATGTTCAGTAAATAGAGACATAGGTTTACAAATTATATGAAGAAGTCAAATTTTGATTCAGCCTGTAAAAAGTTCAATTTTTGGATGGAATTTGTGCATAGTATATTATTTTAGAATGAGAACGGTCCAAAAATGATTGAAGTGTAACTTTCAAATTACTGAGCCAAATTTAATGATTGTGGTGTCATTAGAAATTTAAGACAATAGGGAACACTTTTCTAGTATAAAGATTTACCAAATTACTTCATTTACTAATTAGAATGATCACGGAAGATTAACCCAAAGGTTTAGATTTTTGGAAGTGATATAAGACTGAAATAAGAGTTGGATAATTGTTTGGTCTTGTAATGTTAGAATTTCGTTAATGAGTGAATTGATGGTATTAAAGCACTAAATACATGTGTAAAATGGAGATAAAGTGGTTCATTTGATTAAGGTTTTGATTTGAAGAAGAGGAGTAAAGTGTATCTATTTTAAATGAATGAAAAATTGATAATAAGGGCAAGTAATGCGAGAAAAGAAATGATAAGTGATTGAATTATGAGAGGCAAATGAGCATAAGATGTGAAATTTGATAATATACCCAGGATTGTCTTAAACATGCATTGTACATAGTCCATATACCACTTGTTTATAAATGAATGCTTATAGTTGTGCAAAGTTATTAATGTGTGTGCAACGGGTGCATTGCACAATTGTGATGTGCAGGTTAAATGTTCGCATTTAGACGTTTCCAGATTATGGAAGCTAATGCTAATCTAGAGCGTACTTTAAGTAGTCCTAGATGGTCTTACTTTATTGTTTGCTTGTTTATATTATGAATTCTGCGCTTATGAAGATATGAATGTGAATGATTGTGTTGATTTCCTGACAAAAGGTCTGATGATTGTGAAATGTGAATGGGATATTAAAGTGCTCATTGAATGTGAATTAGACAGAATAATTTTTTTCTCAACATAAATGTTGAATGTTGGCTTAAGGTCCGATGATAATGTGAATGAGAATGTGCTAGTAAATATGATTGTGTTATATTGAGCACTTTCAATTGACTGAATATATGTGATGCATTTCATTATATGAATGCATAAAAGATAAAGACAGTTATGACCGAAGTAGTCACAGAAAAAGAGCTTAATGCTCAGCATTTGAGAAAGAGCCTAGAGCTCAGAAAATATATAAGAGCCAAAGGCTCACTTTGTAAAATGAGCCCAATATAGGATAGTTATCAATGAGCCCAACATAGCACAGTTATCAATGAGCCCGATACAAGACAGTTATCAATGAGCCTGATATGGGACAGTTATCAATGAGCCTGATATCTACAATAGATACGGGATAGTTAGGCACTCAGTCACAACAAAGTTATAAATTGAAAGTAAGTTTCATGTGCACTGCATATGCATAATGTTAATAATTGTAATGTGTTGAATGTGAAATGTGAAATGAATGATCAAGTGATATATGCTTAAGTGAATGTGTAATGTATATGACTTGATCTGATGAATTGATAAACTATAAGTGTTATGTGATTGAGTGAGCCATCGACTGAGTTCACAAAAACTCACCTAAAATTTTGCAATATTTTTCAGGCTTAAAAGAGTTCCCATTAGGCGAGCAGGAGTATAGTCATTGCATACAAGTGAAAGATAGAGGTCGGGATCAGTTCCGCTTACATTTGTATTTTCTTTTTTTTTTTATTAAATTAAGTCTTCTACAATTGTTGTAACTTGTGTATTTGAGTAATTCTTTTTGTAATAACTTTCCAAGTTGGAAAGGTTTGTAAATGACTTTGAAATGTAATGAAATTAGGACTATAAGAATTTTTGTAATTGTAATGGGCCCAAATGGCTATTGAAATTATGACGATTGTATTACTCTGATTGAAAATATTTATGAAATAAAAATGGGCCCAATTTGATAATTGATTTCTGCATATGATTGTGCTTCAAAAAAATTGTAAGGAAATTTTACTGACTAATTATGTTAGCATGTCATCCTCACTGGGCATGTACTCGGATAGCACTCAGGATGTCGTGTACGTGTCTTGCGGGAGTGTGGTGTTACATTTAGTTAGTATCAGAGCCCAGAATTACTATCTTATATGGGCATTTCTGATATATGTGTCAAGGTATATGCATTTTTTTTACGTTATAGTAGGTAGTAGCAACTGATCCCTAGTCCATTTTCCATTCATATAAGCCACACGCATGTGCTTGTGTTAAGAGTTTGAGCTGTTAGAAGCACTAAAAAAAATGATAATATGTCATAATGTGAGAAGAGGAAGGTTTAAGAATATCTAGAAATAAGAAATAGTATATGGTTAGATATAACAGATAAAGATTCAGTGTATTTGTATTGATGGATGTATTATTGAATATGACATCAATATTTGCATTTTGGTGATATGTCCTCAAATGTGATATAGATGTGAATACACTGTCATGGATTGTTTGAGGAAAAATACGGATATAAGTAGAAATGATGACAATAAAGAGTACAAGCCAAGTTGAAAGTGACCTTGAGAGGTTAAACTTGGACTTAAAATGATTATTTGAAAAAAATGTGACAATAGTTATAGTCCCCCAAAAGCATATATTAGTGGAATTGAGATCAGAATTTTAAGACGATTATGTATCTATAATTCCGAATTGATTGCAAACATATGTATGTATGATGATATATGGTAATTGGAAGAAGAGATGATGATAGTGATATATCAAAAAGTTGTTAAGGTTAAGTTAATTTGCCATTGTAAGTGCACATCTGATAAGGGGATCACCATGAGAAGTGAGAATATTAAGCATATATGTATTATATGTGTGGAGATAATATAAGAAGCAATTTATCACTATTTGAATATTGGTCGATCATAGTTCTTATAGTTCAAAGTCTAAGATAAGTTAGAGTAAGACGTGAAAATGCTTATAGTGATCAGTTGGGAATGAATTAAGATTGTTAATGATGTTACTATATATATGATGAATTCGACGTAAAAGAAAGACACGATCATGATATAATCCCCACGATTAAGGACAGACACAAAAGGAGAAGTGTTGTCTAGAATTAAATGAGATTAAGGTATCCTTAACATAAGCTACTAATTGGTGAATTGTCATAAATACATCTCTAGATATAAGGTAATGATTTCGATGACTTATGCCAAGGTATTAGAGTAAATGAAATTGTTTAATGCCTCACCGAGCCTTATTACAAGGGATGATCTGATCACATAAGTTAAGCCGTAAATTGATCTTACTGAGATATCATGAATAGCTGAAATTGATCTTCTTGAGGTACTAAGAATGACTGATAAGTGATCATGGAAAATAGTTGATTAATAAGGATTTCATGAATAGTATTGATGATTGTAGCAAGAAATCTTCTTTCCAAGAAAAATTTTCCCTTATTTAGGTTGAGTTGATCAGATGAATCAAATTAAGAGTGATCCATAAAGGAAAAAATCAGAAATGAATATGTAATGAATCAAAAGTGAATATTCGAGGTAGAATATACTACTAAGAGTGTATGCATTTTGTTTGATGTAAAGTATCCAACTATGTAAGTGAATTTTTGAATTTGAGGTGACACTATTGCTAAAATGACAAGAACTTAGGCCCATGCTATAGTTTGTGTAAATATGTTTGGGTGATACAAATTATATCTAATGAATGTGTTACCAACACAAGAAGTGAAGGGGTTCAAATAGATTGAAATGTGTGGAGAAACTAGTACGAATGAATAGATATTAGAATAAGTCAATGTGAAATTAGAGGGAATCGAATGAAAGGAGAAAATCATCTGAGAAAAGAAGTCAATTGGGAGATTGAAAATAACATGTGATAATATTACCTCATTGAGGAATTAGTTACTTAAGAAATTACGAGAACTAATCATGGGAACAAGGGAATTTAGGTTATACCTGTTGGAGTTAACTATGCCTCCAATAGTATTATGGTAATGAAGATTAAAGTGATTCAAGAAAAATTGTATCAATTACTGTCTGTGATCATAGAGGATATTTTGAGCATATTAAAAAAGTGAAGAGAATTTTTTTAAACATTTGAGGAAATCTTACATATCATGAAGGTAGAAATAATTATGTGCCAAGTTTAATGAGAGTGAATCTTATCTTAATCAAATAAAATTTGGGTTGTATAATATCTGAACATGGCTTACTGGGAGACCTAAAGAAAGTAGAGGTAATGACAAAGCGAGAAACAATAAGGAATTATAACACCAATGTTAATTATATCGCTTCGATTTGGAGATTTTTAAAGTGTATAATGAAGTTTCACATCAGAAATTTGGAATAAATATAATGTAGCATAATCAAGTTAATTCTTATGTGTGGAGACAGCTTAAGTCTCATAAACTAATTATTGATACATGATTTAGAAACTTACTCCTACAGTAACTGGTTTGAGAGTTTGGAGGCATTATATGTACAAATAGATTTATGATTTTCTACCGATTATTTAAATTGACCAATTATTGAGTTTGAAAGAATTAAATGCAAGATTGAAACAGTAAATAGAGTTACTGGAAGATTTTGATGTGCAAATGAGTATTTCCCAATAAAGCTAGTGTTGTAATCTGATGTATTGAACAGAAAGCAGTGTGTCACCCTAATGCAGTGAAAAGAATAGAATGTTAAGTCAAATTTTAGGCAATTTAAAGTACTATTAGCTATTGAAGTTCAAGATCAGTGCCACAGGAAAAGATTAACAAAATTGAGAATTCAGAAATTGTGAATCTTATCAAGGAATGGAAAACAAATTCGACTTTTGAGTTTGAAAAAAAAAAGATATTTGTGATTAAATTAAGAAGTATGTATACCTGATAAGGAGACTCTTAGAGAAAGCACAAGAAACAACCAAAGCTATACATCTTAGCAGGAATATATTGAAGGAGCATTTGATATTTAAGAATGTAAAACCAAGTGATTACATGTTTAAGTTACCAATAGTCTTGACTGTTGGAGATATGCTTAAAGCTTATGTTTTGGAGTTTATAAGAACATGAGAACAATGCACAGTTTTGATTGACTTTAAGCATAACAATCATTATCACAATGATATTATTAGAATACTGTAAAAGGCGTTATACGACAAAAAGGAGTCGTTAGCCCCTACATTGAAATGGAGAGGGCCTAAAAATGGTTGAAGGCTAAAATTGATTCGAGATACTATTGATGAGTAAAATGAATCTATAATAGGAGTTAAGTGATTCAAGAAAGATAAATGAGTTAGGTGGATCACCACCGGACATATGGAATATAGTGAGATAAATGTAAGAGTTAATTGTAATAGCACTAAAGAGCTATGAAATATCAAGCGAAAGATGAAATACTTCGAAGAGTATCTCTTTGCCAAGATGTACTTAGATAGGGATAAAGGTGTGAAAAGGTTAGGAAAAAAGGGGAAAACTAAGCTTCACATAAATTAGTCTATATGAAACCATTGTGAGCATAGGACCAATTACTTATGAGTTGTATTATCAATAAAGATGTATCAGAATTGTGATGTGTGATATGTGAGTATGTTAAAAAATAATGATATGATTTGATGGAGATGTATTGACAACTTACAAAGTGAAAAAGTGTGAGCAATCTGAAATATATTGATGAAATAGTTAAGATCGTGTGATATCTAAACAAGTGATCGAGAAACCTATTGATTCTATCAACTGTGGTTGTTTGGAAGAAAGTATTCGAATGGTGAAGTTATATGGGAAATGGAGGAGCATATGAAGAAAAAGAAAATTTTCCCTGCCTTATTGATCAATCAGATATTAATTTCGAGGATGAAATTTCTTTTAAGGAAGGGAGAGCTATAACATCACGTTACCCATGTTAAGGCTAAAATTGTAAATGTAAGAGATTCACTAAGAGATTAGAAATGTGTTTCATGCTCATGCATTATGTGATATGCTCATAAACATGAATATTAAATAATTGCACATGAAAATGACTGTATATGCATTCATTTACATTCCGGGTATAATTGTTTACAAATGTGAGTATATTGAGAAATGTTGTCCCCTAAAATTTTCTTCTTGATGAATAAGTATGATTACATTAATTACGAGGTCCTTATGAAATTTTGTGGAAATTAATTATTATGTTGATGTTAGAAAGATTATATTATACAGTTTGATTAAATTAAAGTGTAAAGGTTATAAGAATGTTCAAGGGGTGTTTTTGGCAAGATACTAAAGGTTAAAAGAACATAAGCCTATAAAGAAGGGTTAAAGGGGCTTTTTGGGCTCATTAAGGTTAGAAATGGAAGAAAGAAATGTAGTCTTGCTTTTTAAGAAGGGGGAATACGTGAATTAAAGAGAAAAAAGAGAGAGTGTTATGAAGAAGAGAGAGAAATGCGAAGAGAAGAAAAGAGGAAGAGAAAGGATAGAAAACTAGCCTTCAAGAGAAATTTTGAGGTTGTTCAAGAAGGGAAAAGGTAGAGGAAGAGAAGAGCTTCCATTTGAGCCAAAGTTCTCTTCATTTGGTGAAAAATCAAGGTAAGATCATTTTGAATCTTTTGGATTTTTTTGAAGGGTTTTAGTTCATGGAGGGAGAAAATGTACGGGTTTAAGTATTCTAGAACCAATTTCAGTGTTTGTGCTTTGTGGGATTTTCAATTGAGAACCCAATTGAGTTGAGATTTAAGTGTTTAATGAAGTCAATTTGGTAGCCGAATGGTTATGCTCAGCAAATCCCAAAAGTTTGCACAGTGCAAATTCTCAAGTCTTTCGTAGGGGTAAATTTCATATTTTGACTTCAAGAGAAAACTGTATTGATCTAAGCTAAATTATGTAAAGTTTTCTTCTAAAAAGTTGTAGCTTATCTTTCTAGCTTTCCAAAGGTATATATTATGTAATTTTTGGACATCAGAGTCGAAAGTTATGATTTTTATAAGTGGAGATGCTCAAGAGCATAGATTGTGTCTTTTTGTGATGATGTGTATCTTTTAGTGATAACGTGTATCTTCTTATTATGATGACGTGTATCTTATTGTGATGATGTGTATTTTCTTATGATGACGTGTATCTTCTGATGATGATGTGTATCTTCTGGTGATGACATGCATCTTCTTGTGATGACGTGTATCTTCTGGTGATGATTTGTATCTTCTAATGATGACGGGTATCATCTAGTGATGACATATATCTTCATGCGATGACGTGTATGTTATGGTGATGACGTGTATCTTCTGGTGATGATGTGTATCTTCTTGTGATGATGTATACTAATATGTGTTTAATTGTTAATATATTTAATCATTTACACTTAGCGATTATTGACATGAAAATGCTTAAGATAGTCACTTTAATTCATATATGATTTTAGGTACAATTTTAGAGCAAAGAAATTAAAGTGAGTCGAAAGTACTGTGTTTGAATTATTTTCTGAAGATTCAGATTCACTTTTCTTCGTTGAACAAAAATGATAAATATTGGAGCCGTTGGAAATCATCATTCACATGCATGAAATTTGCATGTAATTATGTGAATTATTAGCAACATAATTGAAGTAAGAAGAAGCAAGGCATTCCATGTCAAAACGCTGCACATACGAGAAGCAAAATGGTAGCATGATGGAAAGGAGCTAAACGGTAGTGCATAAGAAGAGAATAGAGGAGAGGCACAACGCATGCGTTTTGCAGGGAAAGCATATCAACCTGCATTTTATGAAATGCAAACAACGTCTATGTGTACGCAAACGTTAGGTAGAGAGAGTCCCAGAAGCAAGCTGCGAGTATGGAAGGTTTTAAATGAGGTGACCTTTATTCGTCTAATCAATAAATAGTGGATCACGCCATAGTAGACAGAAGCACAAGAGAGGACAGCAACTGCGTGAATGGAGGCGTGACCCAGGAGACATTAAATTATCCCATCTCGCTAAAGGAACAAAACAGTAAGCTATATGCGTTTTACACAGGGGAAGCTGCGTTTAATGTAGTGGTGTTAGGCAGTCAAGGGGTCTTTGGTGGGTGCTATAACATGGAGGTTGAAGCATTTTTTTAGGAAAGACTCATGAAGAGCTAGGCATCCCAATGCCGGTTTAGAGGCCACATCGACGTCGATAAACCAGGTTAAGTAATTTTATTATTATTTTGTTGTTTCTTTCTCTCATTAGGAATTGATTGTGTTATCCTATATTAATTGATGTAGGTATTATGTATGGATAATCGGATTTTCGTTATTATTCTGTTGTTTGTGTATGAACCCATTAGGTATTGTGAGTTGATGATTTTAATGCATTTATTGAATCGTTAATTGCAAAACCATTGCTAGAATTTCGATATAATCCGTAATTGT
>JAOQMP010000009.1:17220366-17230889 GCA_027563575.1 Erythroxylum pedicellare
TTTAATTCAATCAACCTATATCATATAATCTTTCTAACATCAACATAATAATTAACTCTACAAACTTTCATAAAGACATCATAATTGATGTAAATTATACTTATTCATCGAGAAAAAAATTTGGGGCCTAACAATTTGTACCTTATTATAAAGCTTAATCTTTTTCTTGTCGTTTCACTTGAACTATTTCTTAAATAAGTTCTTAACCACTATAATCTCACTAGTTTTTAACCACAGAATGTGTTGAGAGAACTCTACAACTATTACAGACGATTAGGTAAGAAGTATTAGCTTCCTTAGAGCTTAAGCTTATTTATAATAAGTTTTGAATATTTTAATAATTTAATTGAAATTAAATTATATTTTCAATTAAAATAAATGTAATTATGTAGCTCAAGTAAATATGAACTGAATAAAATAGCATAATTGTAAGGGTGCACGTGTAAAAAGGAAGTGTAAAGAAACTAATGACTATAATAGTCATTAGAAAGGATGTAACAAACTTAACAAATGAATAACTAGTTTTCTTCCGCTTTTATGTTTTTTTCTCTATCTCTTCTTGTTCTTGATAATTCTACACTATTAATCATTATTTCATAATGCTAGTTGAAATTGCTACTAAAAATCAATGCTCTAATACCACTCTTGAAGGAAGAAAGAGCAATGGAGGAAATTTTGAAGAACATGATTTTGGAATTTGAGGCAAAATATAGAGAAACTATTGAAGAAATGAAGGAGTTAATAATGCAGTTACATGTGGAAAGAAATGCTAGTTATAGATCAGTAGAGGATGATAAGAGGATACCGAAGATGCACTACAATAATTTCCAAAGAGGAAATGGGTACAATATACCCACCAGAATTAGCAAGATCAAATTCTCTTTCTTTGATGGAGAAGGATTAAAGAGATGGGTCTTTAAAAGTAAGATCTTTTATGATGGATAGAACACCTGCAAAGTTAAAGGTTGGAATATTAGCTATTCATTTGAGTAAGGAAGTTTTATCTTGGCATCAGTTATAATGAGGTATAAGTTGAGGATGGAGCCTAGTAGTTAGGGAAAATATCTTATAGCTCTCAAGAATAGATTTGGAGAGGCCCTATTCGAAGGCCTAATGGGTGAATTGAAAGAGTTGAAACAAATTTCATTTGTGAATGAATCTGAATTAAGGTTGGTTTCTTGTCACACAAATTGGTGATATTAGAAACCTATTTGGTCAATTTATTTTTGAAAGGACTGAAGCTAATGATAGAATATTCAATTAAATTGTTTAATCCTAAAATCCTTCAATAAGCTTATGAAACTCCTCAAAAGTAGGAGCTAGTTTTCTAATATTATACAGTGGCTTATAAAAGGCAATGAAGAAATGCTTAATACAGGGTGCAAGGTATGAGTTCAGCAATGAAGAGTCAACCTAGATTATCAACCAAATGTGTAACATCTTATAATGATATTAAGGCTACTAGTAATAAAAAGAATGATCAAAGGTGAGCTAAAGGGTTATGTTTTTGGAGTCATGAAAAATTGACAACAGGACATAAGTGTAAGAAAAAGCAATTTCACACGTATGTGGTACAGGAGGAGGAGGAATACAACAAGAAAGAGGAGAAAATGATACCTGACCATTAGTATGCAATCTCTATGTAGACTATAACAGGTACTATTACCACATTTTACAAACAAAAGTAAATGGAATATTTAATGAGAAAAATGTTCACATACTCATTAATGGGAGGAGTACATACAATTTTATTGATAAGGCTTTGGTTAAGAAAGAATAGGTGATACTGGAGAATATAGATCCTATGATGATTAGAATGTAGGGGCTTAAAAATTTGGACAGAAATGTAAGAAAGTGAAATGGATGATGAATGACCATTGGTTCCAATCAGAGTTATTGGTCATTAACATAGGGGAAAGTGATTTAGTATTAAGAGTGCAATGGTTGGCTACTTTGAATGATGTTATGTGCAACTTTAAAGAATGAATAATGGCATTTGATTGGAATGGAAAAAAAAGTGAAGCTAGTTGCAGGGTAAGAAGAGAAACTCAAATGATGTTCTAGTGAACTTTTGGAAAAGCAAAATGATGTAATCTGCAAATTCTTCCTAATGAGTCAAGGAAACCAATCAAAATGGAATATATCAATCAATTGTGGAAAGGTATGAGTTCAGCAATGAAGAGTCAACCTAGATTATCACCCAAATGTGTAACATCTTGTAATGATATTAAGGCTACTAGTAATAAAAAGAATGATCAAAGGTGAGCTATAGGGTTATGTTTTTGGAGTCATGAAAAATTGATACCAGGACATAAGTGTAAGAAAAAGCAATTTCACACGTATGTGGTACAAAAGGTGGAGGAATACAGTAAGAAAAAGGAGGAAATGATACTTGACCATCAGTATGTAATCTCTAAGCAGGCTATAACAGGTACTATTAACACTTTTTACAAACAAACGAAAGTAAATGGAATATTTAATAAGAAAAATATTCACATACTCATTAATGGTAGGAGTATATACAATTTTATTGATAAGGCTTTGGTTAAGAAAGAATAGGTGATACTGGCGAATATAGATCCTATGATGATTAGAAGGTAGGGGCTTAAAAATTTAGACAGAAATGCAAGAAAGTGAAATGGATGATGAATGGCCATTGGTTTCAATCAGAGGTATTGGTCATTAACATAGGGGAAAGTGATTTAGTATTGAGAGTTTAATGGTTGGCTACTTTGAATGATGTTATGTGCAACTTTAAAGAAGGAATAATGGTATTTGATTGGAATGGAAAAAAAGTGAAGCTAGTTGCAGGGTAAGAAGAGAAAGCCAAATGACGTTCTAGTGAACTTTTGGAAAATCAAAATGATGTAATCTGCAAATTCTTCCTGATGAGTCAAGGAAACCAATCAATTGGAATATATCAATCAATTGTGGAATGTAAATTATGGAAGTATTGAGGATGGAGCATCTAAATAAGGTATTTCAACAACAATTGATGCAAGAATTATTGGAGCAATATGAAGACTTTTTTGCTTAACCATTTAGATTACCTACTGAAAGGAAACATGATCATCAAAATATTTTAAAGGAAGGGACAGAACCTATAAATATAAAACCATATAAGTAGGCAGGGTTGTAGAAGAGAGCAATTGAGGAATTAATTAAGGATATTCTAAAGCAAAAAGTAATAAGAGAGTGTTAGTCCCTCTTCACACCTATGATTTTGTGAAAAAGAAGGATCAAATATGACAAATATGTGTGGATTATAGAGATTTAAATAAGTGTAATGTGAAGGATAAATTTCCTATTTCACTAATTAATGAGCTAATGGATGAATTGGGAGTGGACAGGGGAGCTTCTATTTTTTTCTATGCTTGATCTTAGAACAAGGTATCACCAAATTAGAATGTTTGATGGAGACATCCAAAAATCTACCTATAAAACTCATGAATGACATTATGAGTCTTGGTGGCCTAACTAATGCACCAATAACATTTTAAAGTATTATAAACTCAAATCTTTAAACCACTCTTGACCAAGTTTGTTTAAATATTTTTTTAATGATATCCTAGTGTATAGTTCCTCTTTACAATTGCACTTAGAACATTTAGAGCAGGTGTTGTAGATGTTAAGAAAACAACACTTGTTTGTGAAGAGATCAAAATTCTCTTATAGGAAGAGTATGTTACTTGGGCTGTTTTATATCAATTTAGGGAGTTTCAATAGATCCTCTTAATGTTGAAGTTGTAAAACAATGACTAGTTCCAAAAATTTTAAAGCAACTTCGAGGTTTTTAGGGGCTAGCAAGATATTATAGAAGATTTATTAAGGTGTATAGTGAAATAAGTAGATGTTTGACAACCTTACTGAAGAAAAATGCTTTTATACAGTAGGATCAAGCTCAAGTTGCTTTTATAAAACTCAAAGAAACTTTAATTTTAACATTTGGTCTAGCATTACCAGATTTTGGTGAAATCCTTTTAGTAGAAACAAAAGCAAATGGAGAAGGGTTAGGTATTGTTTTAATGAAGGAGGGCATCCCTTAGCATATGTGAACAAGGCTCTTTTTGATAGATGCCTGCGTCTATCCACTTATGAGAAGGACTTAATGGACTTAATGATGGAAATAAGGCATTTTTCTCATTATCCTATAGGGAGGAGATTCATTGTTTATGCTAATCATAGGAGTTTGAAATATTTATTGAAACGGAAAATGACAACACCATTTCAACAAGTATGGTTGCCCAAATTACTTAGATTTGATTTTGAAATAAAATACAAAAAAGGAAGTGAGAACACGGTAGCAGATGGTTTGTCTCAAGTAGGTAGTGGTGAACTTTATTCTATGTTGATTTCTCAAATAAAAAGTGCATTAATGTTTAAGGTTAAAAGAAGTTGACAAAATGATGCCACCATTTCCCAATTGATAGAAAATATGAAACATGGTATAATTCATAATTGATATTATATATGGAATAGTGATTTATTGTAATGGAAGGATAGATTGATTATAGAAATGGCCCTTCTTTACGACAGAAAATAATATCATTATTTCATTACTCTATAGTTAAATGACATTTAGGATTTTTAGCAAATTTCAAAAGAATAGCTTTGTATTTTTATTAGAAAAAGATTCAAGCTCATGTGTGGGAGAGTATATTGGAAGGTGTGAAATTTGTCAAAAAAACGAGTATGAAATTGTTGCGACATTAGGAAAGCGTCAACCTTTGCCCATTCCTTAACAACCTTGGACAATTGTTAGCTTAGAGTTCATTAAAGGTTTACCTAAATCTAATAATTGTAGTGTTATCTTCACTATTATTGCTCGTTTACAAAATATGCTCATTTTCATGGCTTTATCATATCTTTATTCACTATTTTATTAAGCACTTTTTTGGCAAGAATTTTTTTAAGGCATGGCTTTTTGCTAGCTATGTCCTAGATTTATCATCCTTAGATAGATGGTCAGACAGAAGTGTTAAATCAAACTTTTGAAACCTATTTATTAAGCATGGTGGGTGACTTTCCTCAATAGTGTAGTCAATGGTCAGCTTTTGTGAAATGGTGGTTTAATGCCACCTTTCATTCAACACTTAATTGTTCTCATTTCAAAGCCTTATATGGTTTACCCTTGCTAGCCCATGTTAATATTTTGTCGAAGATTCAAAATAGCTTATGGTAAACTAGTTAATGGGGATAAAGAAGAAGCTATACAGTTGATTAAATTTCATATCCAACATGCTCAAAATAAAATGAAATAAAACTGATTATGTTTTTATAGTTAACAATTGGGTTTATGTTAAGTTATAACTTTATCAACAATATAGTGTTCACGCTCAAGCTAACCAAAAATTGTTAACTTTGTATTTTGGAACATTTCGCATCTTACGACATGTGGGTTAGTTGCTTATTGTTTGGATTTACCAGCATTATCCATAATACCTAATGCGTTTTATTTTTCTCAATTAAAGAAACATGTTGCAGATGTCACCAAGATTCAACCTCAGCTTCTAGTCTCTCTTCCATCTAACGTTAAAATCATGTGGCTATTAGAGATCGTTGTATGGTCCGAAAACAAAATAAACATATTGTTCAAGTTTTGGTGCAATGGTCTAAAGATGTTAATGATGTTACTCGGGAATTTTGGTATGAATTACAGCAATGGTAAGCTCACATTAACCTTATGGACAAGGTTCTCGAGGAGGGAGATATTGTTACAACTCAATGAAGTATTGAAGAAGAAGATTGAGACGGTGTTAGATGAAATAAGGATATAGGATTTAAATGTAGTTGTGTAGCTCATGTAAATATGAAATGAATAAAACGACATGAAGTGTAAAGAAGCTAATGACTATAATAGTTGTTAGAAAAGATGTGATGAACATAACGAACGAATAACCAGATTTCTTCTAGCTTCTTTATCTCTATCTTTGTCTCTTCTTATTCTTGATAATTCTACACCATTAACTTCTATTCCATAACCCTAGTTGAAATTGGGACTAAAAACCAAATTAGATGTATTGGATCCTTATTTATTACATACTTTATATTCAATCATAAAGTTTCTCAAAATTTACAATCAAGTCTAACTTGATTAAGACATCCTTTCTCTCTTTAACTTATTATTTATGTGTGACTCATTAGGTTTTCAAATATGTTAGCAATGGATATATATTATAACCCTCAACCATATTCAGGATTAGATAAATTAAACTCTTTTAATTCATTTTTAATTCTCTAATTAAACAATTTATATTCATAGATCAAGGTTGGCATCTAGTAATACTTCATGACCACTTAAATATTTTAGAATGTCAAAGTAGTTTTCGCTGATCTTTTTATCCGTGATTTTTTTGTATAATTCAATTTTTTCATCATACAATGTTCTGATTGGACACAAAGTATGAAAATAATATATATTCTATTTGAGTCCAATTATAGTAGTTCTCCACCATTAGTAACTAATTATATTAATGATATCCAAAAACTATTGCCTTTGTATCTTGGCCAATAATTTTCTGAATCAATACTAATTGAAAACAACGAAATATTCTCCCTAATTATTTTAAGGTAATGAATCCTATATTAATCATGTAACTACCTTTATATAGTTCATGCTATATCTAAACACTATCGACTAAGTTATCCTTGATTAGAGTATGTCATAACTCATAAGTAGTATCTAAGCATAAAAATCTCTCTATGAGATTCTTTAGTGATCTCAAGTCAAATGATCACTTCTACAATTATCATAGTGAGAATTTTCATAGATATATAAGTACTATTCTAAACAAAATTCTCATATAGGGTTAGTTTAATGAAATTATTCTCTAACAAATACTCACACATTTGTTTAAGTATTTTCATTTTTTATTTCGTGAAATTAACCACTTCCTTCATATGGTAGAAATACAATGTGTATTAGCCTTTTCACTCTCTATTAATATTTAATTTTAATAGAACAATAATTTAGAAATTATGCATAATATGAGTTTTATAATTATGATTTTATCGTAATTTCATTTGTAATATACATTTATCCTATGTATTTTATAATATATATTTAAATATATATAAGAAAAAGAATGTCTATAAATAATTTTCATTAAAAGTACAATCAATTATTTGACTATAATATATAAACCAACATCAAATACCTAGGGAAAAGAAAGTTGTTGAGCTAGTCACACCACAAAAGGCTAAAAGTAAACATGTTATTCTTCTTCTCGAGTCTACGATTACTAACTACTCTATACCAACAAGAGCTCAGGTTGTTGAATTACTTGGTGGCATTTAATGGATATATTTTTCTGAATCTTGGTGATGAGGAATGTGTAAAAGTATAATGCACATAAAATTGTATGTTACCAAGAAAATAGAACAATGACTGGAAACGCGTCAGAACATAAAAATCAGTTCTTTTAATTTCTTCTTTGGGAAGTTCCCTTCGGACATAGACTTGTCACTTGATTGAAAGATCATTGTTAGCCAACAGAAAAGCAAAACCAGGGGCCTGAAAGTAAGTTGCAACTGACAAGAAGATAAGATCGTTCCTTTGTAACTCGTCCTTCTAGACTAGACTGCCTATAATTTTCATATATGCAAAGTTCCAGTGCCAGTCACCCACTCTAACCCAGTTTCATATAGCACTTACCCTAATCTAAGAAGAAAAGTACCCAACTCGATAAACATTATAAAAGACGAAGCCAACTTACGTATAATGCGCAAAAAGCTATGTTCTGCGCGCGTTTTCAACTTCCATCTTTCAAAGAATAGTTTAGTTAAAAAGTTTTGATTTTGAAGGAATGTCTGTGGATCATCATATTTTAGACTAGTCTAGTGTAGGCATAGCCTGCCTTTTTCATTTTTCTCGCTGTTTACTTTCTTTGAAACTGTATTTGTCACCCACATTCCATCAAAACATCACATGGACGGTGGAGTCATAGTGGCCACGGAGCCGCAACATTTTTTTTTTCCCCAAACAAACTCAAAAGGGATCTAGAGGTCCTCGAGGGACCTGGGATCCTGAGTAGCAGCTTGCTTGAGAAAAAGTAGCATAAAGGGCAAACACTAAACTTGTGAACTACAACAGAGGATTGCCGCATTCCTTAATCCCAGTTAGAGCAGAACAACAATTAACTTAAGGCTTCAGGACTCGGCATCGATTCTTCATTACTCGATCCAAAACATGTTGGCAACGAAGTAATTGAATTGTTATATTTCTTATACAAATTTATGATTGACTTTTATTCTTCTTAATTATTTTGGCTGATCAATTGAAAAACAACTTGACTTAATTTATACACTCAGAGTTGTTTCTTATATTAATTAATAGTTTAAATTATTCTAACTTCATTTCAGAGAAAAATTAATAAGATAAGCCGTTTATGAAATTATTTTTCACTGTTTGACATCACTCATATAAAAAAAATTAATAATTTTTTAGGATTACAAATATTTGAATTGTTTACTTATAATAAATATCAGAGTTCAAATAGTCTTTTAATTAAAAAGATTAGTAAATATAATTAATTTTTAATGAATCTAAGTTTATTGAATACACTATAATTAATTAGTTTTCAATTTATTTATTAACTTTTTAATTAATAGATCTTGCATAATCTGAATATTATTAATTTATAGAAGTGTTAAATTGAAATTTAATAAAAATCCATGTTTACTAGCATAGTGGTTGGACCCTAAAGTAGATTGGACCACCACAAATTCAGTATAATTCAACCAAAGAAAAGGACCTCGTTTCTATCTTGGAACTAATGTATTCAATTGTTTGAAGATTAAATTTAATTTGGGACCACAAAGGGTCTGATTTCATGGTATGTAAATCATAATTATAATTGATATGATGGCGACTGGATGAAGTAGTTATATACGTCTTTGGGAAATTGCCTTACATTTCAAACAACCTTTAAACATTATGGATTAATTCAAAACGTTATGGTTAATTTGTGATCCAAACAAAAGTATTTTAATTAAATATGATTTCTGTACCATCACGATTTACCCAACGGCCTCTCGATGTCTCGTGACGTGACCAAAATTTCCTAAACAAAAATCAAAATCTCCACCATTTCCTATTTCTGACTCTCTATCACTTCAGTCCAACATGGTTTGGTCATTTTCAGGTCAATTGCTTGTTGATGTCAGTGATCGATGTTCCCTACCTAAGATTGTGAGTTATTGGTTTGGTCATCACGGAGATGAACTAAGGACCCAACCCACCCGCGAACAGCTAGACGGTAAATTGTTTCTTTGCCTCCGATTGTAGACTAATTAAGCAAATTCAATTCAAATTTTCGTAAGCACCTCTGTGATTTAATTTAATTATTTTGAATAAGGGGTTAAAGGCCCTGCAAACTGTTAGTAACAAATCTACACAGTGAATACGAAGAATCTACGATGAACATTAAACAAACATTTTGACAATTTTTATTTCTTTACAACATGATGGTGAAGTTTTAGGTTATTAAATAACTTAGGGTATGATCATGTCGTTGTTGTATTCTTTTCTCTCTTCTCTCGTTTCTTGTGTTTGGAATCATCTCCTTTATGTGAAATGCATCTGGAGCACTCTTCTGTACCCTTCCGATACTTTGAGAATCCTGTTTTTATTGTTTTGGTTGGAACTGAGCTTTCGCAATTCTTGGCCACAAGTTCATGTCTGAGAGTACTCGAAAGGTAATTTAAGGAGCAAAGACAACTTCACTTTCACAGATAACAAATCGGTTGCCTATGCCCTTCATTTTCCTTTAAATCACTTGTTTGTAAACTAATTTATTATAAGGAGATTTTACAATTTCATCAAAATTCACATATATATATATATTAAACATTTTGCAAAAAAAAGTCTTATATTTTGTGAAAACTTTAAAATTAATCCTTCAAATTTTATTAATTTGATATTTTTACGACACATAACAATTCATATTAACAGGTATACCGCAGATAGTGGTTGAAATAACGTTTAAGAAGTGATCTGTGTCAAATATAAAGATTTACCGACTGAAAATTATTTACATATTATTATTTATAAATAAATATAAATGTATTGAGTATTTGTAAATAATTTTTAATGTAGAATATTATTTTATTTTATTGATAATTATTAATATATTAATGTAATTAACATGGAAGTAAGATGACTATTTCACTAAAATTTTATTTTGCTAAGTAATAATATTAATAAATACCCATTCTTTTATATAATTTATTTTCTATAATAATTTAATTAGTTTTATCGTTGATAAATAAAATTAAAGAAGTTCTTATTATTTTATTAGTGTATTGTATTTACGTATTGTTACTTGTATTAAATAGTATAATAATATTTAATATTCCTTTTATTTATAGTTAATAAAAATTATTCATCATAATTTATATAGTAGTAGATTATATATTTTATTATGTTTTATATAATAATAATAATAATAATAATAAAGATTATTACTTTTATATTTTTAATTACTTTTTAATTTATAAAATAATTATTTGATTTTACTATTAGT
>JAOQMP010000009.1:17258463-17274180 GCA_027563575.1 Erythroxylum pedicellare
TTAAATAGAATATATTAAAATATATTAAAATTAAATATAATTAATTAGAATATATTGAATTTTGAAGTAAAACAAAATTTTAACAAATTTTGATTTTTTTAGCAAAACAATATAATTAATTAGAATATATTAAAGTTTGACATAAAAATTAAAAAATATTTCTCAAAAATTTCAATAAATCAATCTAATGATTATCGATAGTAATAACAATCATTCATTCGTTCTCGCTAACCATCATAATTATAACGATTATATTCATTCTCATTTCTTATTATATTTATTCTCTTTCCTATTATCGTTGCCCCATGTGAACCAACCGCCCCCTTAATTTCTTCAGTCTTATTTTTGCAATTCCTTTGTATACATCTGAACTTCTTGCACTTGAAACACTAAGGCTTTCCTTTGTGCCAACAATTTCTTCCTTATGACCAGGCTTCTTGCAAATAATACATTGAGATTGAACTTTTCCTTTTGAAGGAGAGGCCTTTGCTAGATAAACCCTCTCAACTACCTGTTGAGTTCCTTCTTTTTTCAACATTCTTCTTTGCTCATGAGCATGTAGAGGATTGATTAATTCAGACAAGGTAATTTGATTGATATCTCTTGAATCCTTTAGAGATGAAATTTTTGCTTGAAATCTTTTAGGCAAGTTTACAAGCACTTTCTCTATGATCCTACTATCAGGTAGCTCTTCTCCCATCAATCTATTTTTATTTACCGCTATCATTAACCTGTCAGAAAAATCTTGTAGAGTCTCCTTTTCTTCCATCCTTAGAATCTCAAAATCTCTTTTGAGATTTTACACTTGAATCTACCTTGTTTTATCGTTACCATGATAGATTTATTTCAATGTGTCCTATGATTCCTTGGTTGTTTTACAACTTGTAATTCTTGGGAAAATTGATTCAGAGACAGCAATATGAATTTGTGATAAGGCTTTTGGAGCTTTGGCTTCTTCATCTTCACGAGCCTTAATTTGATTGCATGTTGAGTTATTTCCTAGAGGTGGTATTTACCTTTCATCTTTAATCCACTGCTATAAGCCAATACCTCTCAAGTGAGTTTTCATTTTGATTGCCCAAACTTGACAATTGTCACCATTAAAAATTGGAGATCAAAGAGTTTATATATTATTGGACATTATGCCACTATTGTCTCTCAAAAACTCACAGTCCCCTTAAGATCATAAGAAGCTCTTATAACAATATTGGGTTTTAGAACCAGAAATTAACCTTAAAAAACATAGTAGTAAAGAGGTAATGCAAGAGACAATTTATTGATAAATACCATTTACATTGACATTGAAGGCCTAAATATATAGGCAATGAAATTACAAACTTAGCTGATTTCTCGATAAAGATTAACCATACAAATCAAAAGTTTAAAAGTTTAAATACCTAAGATAAAGGAAACAATTTAAACAAACTTGGATAACTCAGGAAAATAGAACCACATTTCTAACAACTTTGAATCATTCTCCAACAGGAGAAAGGTCCAAAGCTAGGAAAAAAATAAAAGATAAAAAGAAAAGAACTCAACAGATGTTGAACAACTTTTTTATAGCATCAAGTTGCTTCTTTAAGTTCTCGTTAAAGGGCTCCTACTTAGAAGAAACCAACGAATATACTGCGAATTCCTGTTATATACATTTCTGGTTGACAAAGTTACTAAGGGTTTTATTAGTGGAATTTTTTTTCTTAGTATGCCTTATCTATATAAAACTTATTGTTATTTTTGGGGATATGAAAATATTTTTATGAGTTAAACCCCCCCCCTATTAACATTGTTGTTTGAATAAAATATTATGGGTTTTTTACACATTTCATTTTTCTCAAAAAAATCTTTTACAATTCATACATTAATTTCTTCTTAAGTTCTAGGTTTTGAGAATTCAAGGTTCAGTGACATTAATTTACATTCCTATGGAATACAAGTAAAAATAGAATTTTCATTCAAATAGCTGATTAAATAATTGTTGGGAAATCATGATGGAATTTGATCTTGACTGCAGTGGAATAATGACGAAACTTTTTCATATTTTGATTTCTCAAAAACTAAGATCATTTTAATTCTATAAAATGATTAAAATGTTATATCATAATAGAAACATGAATCTTAATTTGTAGCTTATTCTAAAACTTGATCATATTCTTATTGTATCCCTCAAACTATTTAAAAACTTGATCCATCTTAACCACCATAACTTCATAAGCGTTCAGCTTCTAACGGTACCTACAGAATAAGTTGAGAAAACTCTATAACTCTTACAGAGAGGGTTAAACAAAAAGTGCTAGCTCCATTAGAGCTTAAGCCTATTTATAATAAGTTTTGTACATTTTAGTAATTTAATTGAAATTAAATTCTAATTTCAATTAAACTTTAATTAGAATTTAATTGAAATTACAAATAATTCTAATTAAATATCAATTATGCCCAAATAAGATCTAATATCTTATATTGATAATTATTTATTGACTAACTCATATTTAATTATAAAGTTTCTCAAACTTTACAGTCAAGTCTAACTTAATTAAAATATCTTTGTTTTCTTTATCCTGTTCTTTATATATGACCCATTAGGTTTCTAAATATATTAGCAATAAATACAAATTATACCCTTACATCATACTTAGGATTAGATAAATTAAACTCCTTTAATTTATCTTTAATTATTTGATTAAACAATTTATATTTATATATCAACATTGACATCTAGCAATACATTATGACTATCCAAATAGTTACGACTGTCAAAGTGATTTTAACTAATCTTTTTGTGTATGGCTTTTTCGTATAATTTAATCATTTTATCATATAATGTTCCAATTAGATATAGAATATGAAATTAATGCCTATTCTATTTTGAGTCTAATTATATTAGTTTTTTTACCATTAACTATAGATTCAATTAATGACATTTGCGAACTATTTACAAAATATCATTATACCTTAATCAAGGATTTCTCATCTAAATACTAATAAAAAACAACAAAACATTCTCCTTAATTACTTTAGGGTGATAAATCATATCTTGATCACTTAACTAGTATCAAAACATAACAATTTCTATACAAGATAACTTTGGACACTTCAAGTCAACAAATCACTTATGCAATTAATATAATGAGAATTTTCATAGACATGCAAGTACTGTTTTAAATGAATTTCTCATATGGGGTCAATTCAATGAACTTGTTCTCTAACAAACACTTACATGTTTGTTTAAATATCTCTGAGATCGACTACTTCCTTCATAAGAAAAAACATAATCTATGCTAGTCCTTTTGTGTTATATTAATGTCTAGTCTTAATAGAACAATGATTAGGAATAATTTAGGGATAATACATAAAAGTAAAATTTATAATTATAATCTTATCATAAATTTATTTGCAATGTACAACTATAGCATGGACTTTATCATATACATCTAAATATGTACGAGATAAAAAAAAACTCCTTTAAATTATTTTGTCAATAAACTATAACCAACCAATTGGCTCTATAGCATAACCAACAATCTCCCACTTGCATTAAGCCAATCATTTAAGTTTCTTATACCATATCACCATATGAGGATCATGCTGCTACTGGGATAGTGACTTAATGAGATAATTCTACAAGATTCTCTATAGTAAGAATTTATTTAAATCTTATAACTTTCATCTTAGTTATCATCATAATTAAGAACAATTGCCTAAAGAAATAATTGGATTTTTTATGAGACTTAGCTCCTATTATATACCCAGTAACTCTAATGTTCCACAATACATTCCTATTTTGAACAATGCAAGTAACTATATTAATTTCATTAAAGAACTTATTAATCCAATTTCCACTAAATGAAAAATATATTATGGCTTGCTTAGCAGCCATTATTACATGGAACTTTGCTAATCTTAAAATAATATTTTTCTATGAAAATAAAATCTTAATTAGGTTTTCCTTCTAAACTTAATATCCATATAAGATTGAACTCAAATATCAACTCATACATAAAATAATGAATATCTTTAATACTTTATAAGTATCATATATCTCAAGTACTAAACATCTTTAGTACATTGTCTATGTACTTGGACTTAAAATATGTAAACAACTTCCAATTTATCTTTATAGATTTAATTCCCATAGTTAAATTGTTACTTTTTCATATTCATCAAGAGTTGTTCTTAGACAATTATATTTTCAAAAATTAAAAATTAGGTTTTTTTCTCTATGAGCAATATGTCTTTATATACTCTCACTAAAGAGGACAACTATACTCCCACTAACCTTTATGTAGATATCATAAATTCACGATCATCTCCCAAAAAAACTCTTTGAATTCACCATGAAAGTGAATCTTTCAAGGTCTCATATCCTTTCAACTATACATCAAATGTATCATCATAGGTACTAGTTCTAATTGGATGTATTGTCATTATATTTAAAACTTTCAAATTTCATCTTTCTCCTACTACTTATCTTGAGAACCATTCTCTTATAAGTGTTCATTGAAACAAAAAATTTGTTTAATAGGCCTGTAAGATTATATCTAACATTTTAGATATCTCAGAACCTTTTATTATTCAGTTTAGTTCTAAACTTAGTGGATAATACATGCTTCAAATCGCAACACATTCATAAATCATTAACTTGACTTTTTTAAATACTTAGAGTTTCATATATATCTAATATGAAATCTTAATAAATGATTTAATTAAAACTATTAAAGGTAAATTATTGTACAAGGAATATCTATAGAAGAAATAATATTGCATCATACAACATCTCATATTGTATTTTCCTACTTGTAAAAATCTATACTCTTATAGAATTTTATTGTAAAGGTATTCACCAGATAATCTTATTCCTATAGATAGTTAAAAATTTTAAACTCACCAAATCGATCTCATCAAAGTGTTTCAACATTCTAAATGCTTAATTTCTACTTAGATTTAAATAATTTGAACTTTTCAAAATTTTAAATTAGTATTTCATTTAATAAATATGACTATATCACATAAAGTCATTAGTGATTTAATGAAATATAAGTGTCATTCTTTTATGAATTGTTATTCAATCCGATACATCATATGTATAAATTTAATAATTTAATACCATCATCATCCTTTCTTAAAGATTGATTTGGTTATTCTTCAACTTAGTAAGTTCCATACGATTTATAATCAAAAGGATACATATATCCTTATATATAACTTTATGATTCTCATCATGTTGATTTAACCAACATTGTAAGACCTCAAATTGCACCCTAGAGGAAATGATACATGGTCATGAAAGTACATGTATGTTAGATGGTTAAAAATTGAGATAAGCTTGAGAATGTCATATGACTTGTTTGATGAATTATAGTTCATGAATTGGAATTATTTCATTCCATTAGAGAATTTAGGTAATTAAATGTACATTTGGTCTAGGAAAAAATTATCAAGTGACAAGTTAGGTTGGTATATGGAAATTAGAATGACTAAGCCTAGGAATTAATGCTATTTGGCATAGCTAATGCATTGCCATTTGGCATCATCCATTGTGTGACAAATGGCTCAGCAAAAATGTGACAAATGGCGTTGCTAATAAAGTGACAAGTGGCCTAATTTAATTATGGCATTTGGCATCATTCATTAAGTGACAAATGGTTTAATGGAAGTTTGACAAATGGTAGCTTAAGTGCAGGACATATGTGACACATGTAAAGGAGACATAGGTCATATGGTGGGAGTGACACCTAGATGGTGAAGAAGCAAGTTTCTGCTAAAAACATTTTCTGTTCATTTTGCTTTCTTCTCTCTATTGAAACTCCCATTTTCTCTCTAACTTTTGGAATTTTTTTTGGACTTTGGATTTTTCATCACTTGAATTTTTGGTAAGCTACTGAATCTAGAAAAAGGCTCTACTAATTTTATGTTCTATTGTTATGTTAAGGCTGAAAGTTGCATATTAAACTTAGGTATGTGCTGAATGTTTGAAAGTTTAGATTCTTGGAGTTGAATTTGAAGTTTAGTGAGGTAAGAAAATTATAAACTTGGTATCCTGTTATACCATGTATTGTTTGAGGTTTGAAGTGGATAAAACGTGTACTAATTTGAGAAAGAATTGAGGTTAGAAATTTGATATATGCTAGATATTGGTTAGGAAGAGTAATTCTACTGGATAGGTATTGGTATTTTAGTCATATCTTGTCCTGTAGATATCCATATAGGATAATTCTAAATTCAGATTAAACTAGATACCTATATCTACAATTTTTATGAAGGAGTTGAATTTGATTTTTGTCACTAAGAGTGTCAAAATTTGGCTTGAAATCAAGTTTCTAAAATTTGTCAATGTTTGAGACTATTCTGTAGTATTTTGGATATAACTTTCAAAATATTGAACCAAATTGCATAAAATTGGTGTCACTAGAAACTTAAGACATAAAGAAATAATTTTTTAGAAGAAGCTTTGGCCTACATCCTTCATTTTCATTGTCAAGATGATAGTATAAAATTGACCCAAAAGTCTATTTTTGGGGAAGAGCTGGAAGAAGTTGGAATAAAAGATGGTACACGATCGTGTCATGAAGGGGTTGCACGATCGTGCCTGAGATCAATTAGAAGTGCATGATTGTGCATAGTGGATGTGTTTGACAGCTTTGAACATCCTTCACTCTTTTGATCATAACTTTTTCTCCGGACCTCCGTTTGACTTGAAATTTGGACCACAAACTCTTCACACATTGCTCTTCCTCTACACCAAGTTTCATTGTTGTCTAAATTCATTAAGAATGAATTGTTGTTTACCATGTTCAGGTTTGGAATTTTGGAGATGTTATATGAATGAATGAGAGTTTGGATAATGCATGACATGTTAGCTTGTTTAAAAATCTATGATTATGTTAAGTTGAACAAATTTGTACGATTTGCAATCTGTTCTTCACATGAGACTTCTAAACTGGACTTGTTTTGCCTTAAATCTATTAAGTCCTAATTGTGGGTAAATAGGCATGCCTAGAAGGGTCTACAGTTGCTCCTGTGACACTTCGGTGTCTCCTATTATTGACACTTTGATGTCTCCTGTTATAGACACTTCGGTGTCTTCTATTATTGACACTTTGGTGTCTCGTATTATTGAGACATAAGTCTCTCCTATTCTGTGATATCGATCATGGTATCTCCTGTATGAGTCCTGTTACCCACTTCTGTAAAACAGATTAGCGGTCTAACTTATTTTATATTTTGATAGATGTTTAGTTTGTTCTAAATAAAGTCTATTTTGGTTCAAATCATGTTCTAATTTGAAGGGTTTATACCCTATTTTGATATTTGGTTCTAACATTTGTACATTCTGATATAAGATTTAAATGATTTGCTTCAACATAAGGTATATTCTATATTGATTAGCTACATTCGATTCTAAGATACATTGTGTTTGAATTCTGATATTGGTGAGTTTTGTTTTGGAACAAATAGATATTCTAGTCTGCTGAATTATAAACGATTAAAGATTGTTGTAATATGATTTGAATATGTAAATATGAACGTTAGACAACTGTTAAAAATAGTCGCTATGATGCATTACGTTTAGTTATTCCCCATTAAGCTATATGCTTAGTACGATGGATTTCCCCCACGTAGGTTCTGGTAAGAAGATTTGAGACTGGGACGAAGACAACCGCGGTGCCCAATTGAAGGATGTGACATGTTTGGAATTTGTTTGTTTGAGTTTTTGAGGTTGTTTTGAGTTGTATTAAATGTAATGAGACATGTTGTATTTTGATATAACTGGTTTGTAATAACCTTAATATAGTTTGATTTTCGAATTTATGGTATGTATTATGATAAGCACAGTATGTATGATATGTTATGTTTATAAAATCACATATAATGATATATAATGTATGTTTACTGAGTTTCTAGAAATGTATGTATGAAATGTTTCAAATGATTTGGATTGTTTCAGTTCTATTTGTGTGACACTTGCATATCCTCTCAGGGGGAATGTGGGTGTTACATTTTTTGGTATCAGAGCATGGTTTAGGCGATTATGGTTTAATCAACGCTTAGCTCCTACTTATAGTTGAGTGTAAAAATTATGTTTTGGCTTAATACGGTTTTTCCCATATTTTGATTATAGAATTAAAGATGGAAAGATCTCATGAAGCCGTTGATGAGGTTGCTGAGAGTAATTATCCTGAGAGATCTCGTCTATCAATATCTGGATCCTCTAGGGTCAATCGAGGAGAAGCTAAGGTGCCACCTCCTCCTCTAGTTCAAAGAGAGGCTTTAGTTAAGTTATCTCAGGATATGATGATATTACTGCATCGTATGACTGCACCCAAGACTCTGATTGATCAGCTGCGAAAGTATGGAGCTGAGGAATTTACTGGGACATCTTTGGAGGAATTTGAAAGAGCTGAGTTCTGGATAGAGAAAGTAAAGAGGGTGTTAGATGAAATTAGTTGTCCACTAGATTAGATGGTGCATTGTGTTGTCTCTCTTCTTCAAGGCACAGTCTATGAATGATAGAAGTTCGTTTTGAAGAATCCTCAACTACTGGTGTCTTTGACTTGGGATTTTTTTACCCAAGATTTCAAAGCTAAGTATGTTAAGAAGGCTTACAGAAAGGAGAAGTGGAAGCAATTTTTGAACTTGAAACAGAGGAACTTATCGGTTGCTGAGTATGACCGGGAATTCAATCGACTCAATAAGTGTGCCCTCGAACTGGTACTTACTGAGGAGTTTCGGTGTCATCAATTCGAGGATGGTTTGAATGATTCCATTAAGGAGCATCTGGCGGCATTTATCCTTTTGCAGCAAGTGAATTACCATCAGTTGGTGCAAGCTGCTATGAAAATATAAAGGCAAGAGATGGTTAGGAGAGAAAGGAGTCAACAAAGGGGCTTTGCTGGAGGAGTTCAGTCCTCGGGCAAGCGAAATCAGGAAGGTGCTTCCTCTACACCAGACTTTACTCAAAGATTTGTTAGGGGGCTACGGGTGCATGTTTCCGATGTGGCAGCACTGGCATTTGCGATCCAATTGTCCTCTAAGATAGTCTCGGAAATTACAAGCCAATAACGAGGTCTCTCATGTATCTACTGGAAATAGAGAACGTGGTAGAAGTCGAGGAGAATATGGTCAAAACAGACTTAATCTGAGTACCCAATCGAAAATTATGGATCGACCAGCTATGCCTTCTGCTTTGACTTGAGCTTATGTATTAAAAGCTCGTGAGGAACAGGACGCACCTGAAGTCATTGCTGGTATTAGTTCTCTCTTTAATTCTGAAATGCATGTACTAATTGATCCTGGCTCTACTCATTCCTATATCTGTGTTAGAGAAATGTATGATAAGGAGATATTTATAGATTAATTAGAGTATGGTATTCATATAACCAGTCCTCTGGGTAGTAGTGTGTTGGTTAATCAGGTGTTTAGGAATTGTCCTATTATGATCCAAGGAAATGAATATGTAGCAGATCTGATTAGATTGTTGTTTCATGAATTTCAATTGATTCTGGGTATGGATTGGTTATTCAAGCATCAAGCAGTAGTTGATTGTAATGCTAAGACAGTTATGCTTAAGAGGCCATATCAGCCTAAAATAGTATTGCGTGGCATCCTCACCAGTTCCTTAGCTAATGTAGTATCTGCTATGTAAGCCCGAAAGCTCCTTAGGAAGGGATGTGAAGCATATCTAGCTTTTGTGTTTGATTCTAACAAGGAGGGTGGTAAATTGTATGATATTCTGGTGGTGAATGAATTTCTAGATGTGTTTCCTGAGAAATTATTACCCAGACTCCCTCCTAAAAGGGAGGTGGAGTTATCTAATAAAGTCATGCTTGACACTGCTCCTATATTTAGAGCACTATACAAAATGACTCATACTGAATTGAAGGAGTTGAAGGTGCAGTTATAAGAGCTTTTAGATAAAGGGTTTATTCGACCTAGTGTGTCACCATGGGGAGCAATGGTCTTGTTTGTTAAGAAAAAGGATGGTACACTACGGATGTGCACCGATTACAAGCAATTGAATAAAGTCACAGTGAAGAACAAGTATCTGTTGCCGAGGATTGAAGACCTATTTGATCCGTTGAAAGATGCAGGAGTATTTTCAAAGATAGATCTGCGATCGGGGTACTATCAACTTCGAGTAAAGGATGTGGGAAGACTGCATTTAGGACCCGTTATGGACATTATGAATTCCTAGTAATGCCATTCGGGTTAACTAATGCTGCAGAAACATTTATGGATCTGATGAATAGAATACTTAGGCCTTATTTAGACCAGTTTGTTGTGGTGTTTATAGATGATATCTTGGTCTATTCTAATAATGAACTTGACCATACTGAGCATCTTTGAATTGTGTTACAGACTTTGTAGGAAAAAAACAATTGTATGCTAAGTTGAGCAAGCGTGATTTCTGGCTTCAAAAGGTATCTTTTCTGGGACATTTTGTATCTTCTTAAGGGATTAGAGTTGATCCTAGTAAGATAGAAGCAATTATTAACTGAAAGCCACCACGGAATGTGACAAAAGTGAGAAGTATTCTGAGTTTGACAGGTTATTATTGTCAGTTTGTGAAGGGATTCTCGATGATAGCATCCTTTTTAACTAAACTGTTATGGAAGGGAGTGAAGTATGAATGGTTTGATAGATGTCAGAATAGTTTTGATCAACTGAAAAGTAAGCTACTGAAGCTCCTATATTAGTTCAACCTACTTCAGTTAAGGAGTACGTTATGTTTAGTGATGCATTTAGAAATAGTTTGCGTTATGTTTTGATGCAGGATGGAAAGGTAGTTGCTTATGCGTCTAAGCAACTAAAGTCACATGAATAGAATTACCTTACACATTATCTGGAGCTTAAAGCAGTAGTATTTGCCTTGAAAATCTAGTGGCACTACTTATATGGAGAAAGGTGTAGAATTTTCACAAATCATAAGAGTCTGAAGTATTTGCTTACCTAGAAAGAACTCAATTTGAGACAACAACGTTGGTTGGAACTGTTTAAGGACTATGATTGTATTATGGACTACCATCCGGGTAAGGCTAATGTCGTAGCTGATGCCTTGAGTAGGAAGATCATTTCATCATTATCAATTAAGCAGAGTGAATGGGAACTTGTATCTAATGGAGCTTTTATAGCTCAATTGAAAGCAAAGCTTTCTTTGAGACAAGAGATTTGTGATGCTTAGAGAGCTGATGATAAGCTACAACAACTTATCTTAGCTACTCAGGAAGGTAAACAGCCTAATTTTTCTATGAAAAGAGATGATGAATTATATTATAAAGATCAGTTATGTGTGTCAACTAATGATGAACTAAAGAAAAAGTTGTTGTTTGAGGCTTATAATATAGTCTTTACTATGCATCCTGTAATAAAACAAGATGTATCAAGATCTGAAGTAGCATTACTGGTGGTCAGGTATGAAATGGGAAGTTATGGATTATGAAGCTAAATGTCTGACATGTCAGCAAGTTAAATCTGAGCACTAAGTTCCATTAGGTTTGTTACATCCTATTTTTATTCCTCAATGGAAGTGGGATAACATTACTATGGACTTTGCCACTGGACTTCCTCTCACTCAAAGAAAACACGATGTTGTATGGGTGATTGTGGATAAGTTTACCAATCTGTTCACTTTTTGCTTGTTCGCCCTGACTATTCTTTAGATAGGCTTGTAGACCTATATATGAATGGGATAGTGAGATTGCATAGAGCACTATTATCTATTATTTATGATCGTGATCCTCTATTTACTTTGAGATTCTGGAAAAGTTTGCAAAAGGCTTTGGGTACTCAAGTTAAGTTCAGTACTATTTTTCATCCCTAGATAGATGGATAATCTAAACGAGTTATACAGATATTAGAAGATATGCTTCGAATTTGTGTGTTAGAGTTTCCAAGAAGTTGGGATAATTATTTGACTCTGATGGAGTTGGGTATGAAATGGGAAGTTGTGAATTATGTAGTTAAATGTCTGACATGTTTGTTACATCCTATTTCTATTCCTCAATGGAAATGGGATAACATTACTATAGAATTTGTCACTAGACTTCCTCTCACTTAAAGGAAACATGATGATGTATGGGTGATTGTAGATAAGTTTACCAAATCTGCTCACTTTCTACCTGTTCGTCCTGACTACTCTTTAGATAGGCTTGCAAACCTACAAGTGAATAGGATAGTGAGACTGTATGGAGTACTGTTATCTATTATTTCTGATCGTGATCCTCAATTTATTTCGAGATTCTGGAGAAGTTAGCAAAGGCTTTAGGTACTCAAGTTAAGTTCAATACTGCTTTCTATCCCCAGATAGATGGACAATCTAAACGGGTTATACAGATATTAAAAGATATGCTTCAGAGTTGTGTGTTAGAGTTTCGAGTAAGTTGGGATAATTATTTGGCTCTGATGGAGTTTGAACAACAGCTATCAAACCAGTATTGGCATGGTGCCTTATGAAGCACTGTATGGTAAAAGGTGTAGAATGCCAGCGTGTTGGACTAAATTGAGTGAAAAAAAGATGATCGGGCCTAATATTGTAAAAGATACGGAAGAAAAAGTTCAGGTTATTCAACATAGGTTGAAAGCTGTCAGTGATAGGCAAAAGTCCTATGCTAATCTGAAAAGGAAGGATATTGAATATCGAGTAGGTGATAAGGTATTCTTGAAAATGTCATCATGGAAGAATATACTTCGGTTTGGTAAGAAAGGTAAGTTTAGTCCGTGATACATTGGTCCTTATGAAATTCTTAACAGAGTTAGATCAGTAGCTTATCAGTTAGCTCTTACTGAAGAATTAGCCAAGTTATATGATGTATTTCATGTTTCTATGTTGAGAAGATATCGGTATGAGGATACACATAAGATTCCTATGTAAGAAATTTAAGTACAACCGGATTTATCTTATAAAGAAGGGCCTGTTTCTAGCCAGAGAAGTCAGAAAACTTATGAACAAGCAAATACCTTTGGTGAAAGTACTCTGGCAACACCATGGTCTTGAAGAAGTAATATGGGAACCAGACGAGACCATGAGAGCTTAGTATCTGCAACTATTCTAATGTGGTATGAATTTCAAGGATAAAAGTCTTTTAAGGGAGAGAGAATTATAAGGCCCCAAATTGTACCCTAGAGGAAATGATACATGATCATGAAAGTACATGTATGTTAGATGGCTAAAATTTGAGATAAGCTTGAGAATGTCATATGACTTGTTTGATGAATTATAGTTCGTGAATTGTAATTAATTCATTCCATTAGAGAATTTAGGAAATTAAATGTACATTTGGTCTAGGAAAAAATTATCAAGTGACAAGTTAAGTTGGTACATAGAAATTAGAATGACTAAGCCTAAGAATTAATTATATTTGGCATAGCTAATGCATTGTCATTTGGCATCATCCATTGTGTGACAAATGACTTGGCAAAAATGTGACAAATGGCATTGCTAATAAAGTGACAAGTGGCCTAATTTAATTTTGACATTTGGTAGCATTCATTAAGTGACAAATGGTTTAATAGAAGTGTGACAAATGGTAACTTAAGTGCAAGATATAAGTGACACATGCAAATGAGACATATGTCTTATGGTGGGAGTGACACTTAGATGGTGAAGAAGCAAGTTTCTGCTGGAAACATTTTCTATTCATTTTGCTTCCTTCTCTCCATTGAAACTCCCATTTTTCTCTCTAACTTCTGGAATTTTTTTTCTGGACTTTGGATTTTTCATCACTTGAATTTTTGGTAAGCTACTGAATCTAGAAAAAGGTTCTACTAATTTTCTGTCCTATTATTATGTTAAGGCTGAAAGTTGCACATTAAACTTAGGTATGTGTTGAATGTTTGGAAGCTTGGATTAGCTGGATTTTTGGAGTTGAATTTGAAGTTTAGTGAGATAAGGGAATTATAAACTTGGCATCCTGTTATAACATGTATTGTTTAAGGTTTGAAGTGGATAAAACGTGTACTGATTTAAGAAAGAATTGAGGTTAGAAATTTAATATCTGCTGGATATTGGTTAGGAAGAGTAATTCCACTAGACAGGTATTGGTATTTTAGTCATATATTGTCTTGCAGATATCCAATTAGGATAATTATAAATTCAAATTAAACTTGATACCTATATTTACAATTTTCATGAAGATTCGAATTTGATTTCTGTCTCTAAGAGTGTCAAAATTTGGCTTCAAATTGAGTTTCTAGATTATGTCACTGTTTGAGACCAGTATGTAGTATTTTAGGTATAACTTTCAAAATATTGAACCAAATTGCATAAAATTGGCGTCACTAGAAACTTAAGACATAAAGGAACAATTGTTTGGAGAAGATTTGGCCTAAATCCTTCATTTTCATTGTCAAAATGATAATGTAAAATTGACCTCAAAGTTTATTTTTGGGAAAGAGCTGGAAGAAGTTGGAATAAAAGGCGGTGCATGATCTGCACAAGCACGATCATGACTCTTAGGGTCATGAAGGGGCTACACGATCGTGACTTAGGAAGATCAATTGGAAGTGCATGATCGTGCATAGTGGATGTGTTCTGTTGTTTGACAACTTTGAACATCCTTTACTCTTTTGATCATAACTTCTTCTCCGGACCTCTATTTGACTTAAAATTTGGATCATAAACTCCTCACACATTGCTCTTCCTCTCCACCAAGTTTCATTGTTATCTAAATTCATTAAGAATGAATTTTTGTTTACCATGATCAGCTCTGGAATTTTGGAGATGTTATATGAACGATTGAGAATTTGGATAATGCATGACATGTTAGCTTGTTTGAGAATCTATGATTATGTTAAGTTGAACAAAGTTATACAATTTGCAATCTTTTCTTCACATAAGACTTATGAACTGAAATTGTTTTCCTTTAAAACTATTAAGTCTTAGTTATGGGTAAATAGGCATGTCTGGAAGGGTCTGCAACTGCTCCTATGACACTTCAGTGTCTCCTATTATTGACACTTCGATGTCTCCTATTACAGACACTTTGGTGTCTTCTTTTATTAACACTTTGGTGTCTCTTATTATTGAGACATAAGTCTCTCCTATTCTGTGATACCGATCATGGTATCTCTTGTATGAGTCCCGTTACCCATTTCTGTAAAACGGATTAGCAGTGTAATTTGTTTTGTATTTTGATACATGTTTAGTTTTATTCTAAATAAAGTCTGTTTTGGTTCAAATCATATTATGATTTGAAGTTTACATCCTATTCTAATATTCAGTTGTAACATTTGTACATTCTGATATAAGATTTAAATGATTTACTTCAACATAAGAAATATTCTATATTGATTAGCTATATTCGGTTCTGAGATACATCATGTTTGAATTCAGATATTGGTGAGTTTTGTTTGGGAACAAGTAGATATTCTGTTCTACTGAATTATAAACGATTAAAGATGATTGTAATATAATTTGAATTTTTAAATATAAATGTTAGATAATTGTTAGAAACAGTCACCATGATGCATTACATTTAGTTATTCCTCACTAAGCTATATGCTTAGCACGATAGATTTGCCCCGTGTAGGTTCTGGTAAGAAGATTTGAGACTGGGACAAAGACAACTGCAATGGCCAATTGAAGGATGTGACATGTTTGGAAGTTGTTTTGTTTGAGTTTTTGAGGTTGTTTTGAGTTATGTTAAATGTAATGAGAAATGTTGTATTTTGATGTAACTGGTTTGTAATAACCTTAATACAGGTTGGTTTTCGAATTTAAGGTAC
>JAOQMP010000009.1:17280479-17293320 GCA_027563575.1 Erythroxylum pedicellare
AATAAATAAAATTGAAATTGTGTTTATATACAATAGAAGTTATTAAGAAACTTACATAATATTGTGTGAATTCAAAAACGTAAGCCAATAAAAAATGAAGTCCGCACATAATTAGAGAAATTATATTTTACCTCGAAGCTTTAAATTAATGAATTGTAAATCTTGAATTTATTTATCATTCACTTTGTATTTCTTTAATTCTTTTGTATAAATCATACGCGTATAATTTGGTGGACATAATCAGTGCAGATTGGATCGAGTCCATTATTTCTCCGTAGGTTCGGCCTCATGATAGCAGCGTTGCAGCCCAATGTAGGATCACGGTTCTTTGACTCTAGTCTTCACTTCATTTCCTGGTCCATGTCTATCTGTTCCAAATACATGGACCCTTGTTTTGCAATAAGACTTGGATGTTAAAAACTGAACTGAGGTCTCCCAGTCCCAGATAACCAACTATAAAAGATACCTTACAAGTCACAATATAACATGCCTACTGCTCCACCACATTGGAGTCATGTTAACTACAACGTATGCTCCAACATGAAGTCAATGGGTTAACACTTAAAACCCATATAATATGCAATTGACATCAGTTGATTAGACTAAGTCTGTAGTTGACTTCATCAAACATTGAAAAAACTTTGATTTATTTTATTATAATGAATGGTTTTACTACTAGAATTCTATTAATAATTAATAAAAAGGCAAAACACATGTAATTTTAATAAATAATTGAGAATATTATTTTTGGTATTATTGAAATTTGAATCTGATCAAGGTATGCATATTTGAAATTAAGAGACACGATTTCGGATAACTTAAGTATAATGATCTAAGTAATACAAATTAAAATTTATCAAATTTAAGCAACGACATTAATGAGGAAGGAAACTCGGAACCTTAAGTCAAACCAGAACAATCTATGGTTCCTTCTTACCCTCGACTCGCATCAGTTTACTCTTGTCTTAGGCCCTTTTTGTCTTCTCTCAAGTCTAAGGTCTAAGCCATTCGATTCCCATTTGAAACGCAAGGTCTTTATCGTAAATTTCGATCCGAGTCTAACGTACCCCAGGGCACGGATCGCCTGCTTCACATCTGTAGATGCGAATACAATTTCTCTTGGACGATTTTTAATGTACACCCTTCTTCGCGGTCTCTCGAGATCCCATTCTCTTGGTGTCCCTTTCGTTCGAGTAACCCTCTTGGTCTTTTCCTTTCATGGCGTAGATTGCCTTGTCCATACAGTTTCGTGTGTTGGAGCTTCGAGACCGTGCTGCATTGGCTAGACTAAGTGCCGACGATCCGTGGCCGTCTCCAAGTTATGAAGATTTCTCGTTTGGTTTTGGTTATTCTGTATCTTCTCTTTTTTTCTGCATACAAGTCTTTTCCGATTCACGATTTACACCAAGCGTAAGTGACGCCAAGAGTTTCTTAATGCTTCTTCCGTCACTTCTATTATCTTTGTGCTCTGTTTTTGGAGAAATATATAATCGTCAAATGCTTGTTTACAAGATTTTCTGTCGTGAACCGTATTTCATTCATTGTTTCTATGCTAAATTATTTTTGATGCTTAAAGTTTGTTTCGTCGTAAATTGACGGGAGTGTTCCTTTGTCCGCGTATTGAAGTGCTTAATTGTTTTTAAGGCAAACTATAGTCCTGCAGTCAACAATGAGCTTTAAGTTAAACAAGAATTCATCAACGATCACTTTTTTCTTACGGGCTGGTGACTAGTAATCAATCCTGCAATTTCCCAATTTGGTACTTGGAGTGACGAATTCTAGTTACACAGACTTGGGCACGAAATTGGAGATCCATGTAGAAGACCACCTAGTCAGGTTTTGCGATTAGTTGTTTGAAAAAACTTTATAATTTCCTGGCATGGTTATAAAAAAGTATAGTATGTTTAGGGCCTTATCGTGATAATCTTTTCTCTTGAGACTAGGGACTGGCATTAAGCTTCTCTGTTGTCAGGACAGGTGCTGCATTACTCAACTTGGGTGACTATGGTAAACATACCGATAAATTAGTCCCCATGCGATTCTTGCTCAAGTATACTTACATGAATTGAAGAACATCAATGATGCAACATTGCGAAAAGTTTCATTCTGTTGTTCAGTTTTCCTATGAACTGCCATAGTCAACACAATTTCTGAACTATAGATCTTTTTTCAAAGTTCACCCATTTGATAAAACACAAGAATCATCCACTTCATCTTTTAACTCTGCGTTGTATTTGTATTGTTTTCTATCTTTGCTTATCAGCCTTGGCCTTTCATGCTTTTAGCCAGTTAACTAATGCCTTTAAACCGTTTCATATTATTTGTCTTTCTGCTTTGTCTCACCTCTGCTGTCTCTGGTGACATTTTGGTCTTTATAATTATTCCATTTCAGCTCATATTTTAGACACTTTGAAAAAGTTGATGACTATTTTGTGCCACTAAATATATATTTTTGTTTCCTCACTTGCAGCTTTCCTATAGTTGAACCTGATCCAGGCCATACAAAGCTTCGCCTTTCAAGTGAGGGCCTGGAAGCCATCAGCCAAATAACGAATCCTGTTGCAGCTGTTGCTGTATGTCTTAAGCATTTACAAGTTGCAACTAGTCATACAGACTTTATATCTCTTGAATTTGGTTTTTCTTATAGGGGAAAAACTCTTACAGAGCATTTTGCTTTGGTGTCACTTATGTCTGCTTGCGTGATTTGCTTATTTGATCACATGCTCACAAAGTTGGTTTCATATTTTCTATTGTGGATAACCATAAGAAGTAAAGCATTGTCCAACCTCCTTTTTCAGTTCTTGACTTTCAGTTTGTTGGCTGTATAATCAGGTTATTGGTCCATACCGCTCTGGAAAATCTTTTTTGCTGAATCAACTTCTTTCCCTTTCTTGCTATGAAGGTGCTGTGCTACTACTGTGAGGGTCAAATATCTTATAAATAGGGTGAGTGGGTTCACTTCTACTGATTAGTTGCTAACTTTTCCCATCAGGTTTTGGAGTTGGACATATGCGAGACACAAAGACCAAAGGTGTGGACTTAAGACAGAAAAACATGCAACTACTTGACTAGATTTATGCCATAATTCCTTGTCTTACAGGGATTTGGATATGGGGAGCTCCAGTGGAGATGGAAATTAACGGAGTAAAGACATCTGTGTTATATCTCGACACAGAGGGATTTGAAAGTGTTGGAAAGTCAAATGTCTATGATGATAGGTAAGCATGCTTTCTGCATTTGGCCTTTAACTTGTCTCTGGAGATTGCGGTTATGTATTTATGCAAGAAATTTCTTTTCAGGATATTTGCCTTGGCAACGATTCTGAGTTCTGTGCTTATTTATAACTTGCCAGAGACGGTTAGTTGTTTTGCCTGTAACTCTTATTGTTAAATCATATCTGCTGGATCTTTTGGATCAATTGTATGGAATTTTATCTTGTTGGAGTTACAAATGGTATGGTGATGATGGGGGTAGGTTGATATCAAGTGTTTTCTGATGATTACATTTATTATTAGATGCACATTTATCATATACTTATGAGCCTGGCAAGAAGCGTTTACTCTGAGGTGTAATTTTAGTAGATAAACAATGGTGGAATAAGTTATCTTTATTAATATTATTTCAAAAATGGGCCTGCATATTACTAGTATTATATACATTCTTTAAAAATTATAAATAAAAGTTATCCAACTATATAATTAATCATGCTAATTGGGTTCTCACCAACCAAAGTGGAAAATCATTCTACCGAGATCAAGAAGCGTTTACTCGGAGGTGTAATTTTAGTAGATAAACAGTGGTGGAATAAGTTATCTTTATTAATATTATTTCAAAAATGGGCCTGCATGTTACTAGTATTATATACATTCTTTAAAAATTATAAATAAAAGTGATACAACTATATAATTAATCATGCTAATTGGGTTCTCACCAACCAAAGTGGAAAATCATTTTACCGAGATCTGGTTCTCTGTGTATAGTGAAATATATATCTGGATGGAGAATGTGCGGTGCATCTTCATTTTTGTGGAAGATGCATTCTTATGGCCATGGCTACAGTAACATTTTAGTTTCATGTCATTTCCTGTTATAACAGCCAACTACAAAAATGAAACTTAGAGTTTAAATGCTGTTAACCATTATATTTTGTTTGACCGTTTGGATTCCTGATCGATATTTACTTGAAAACAAGATCTAGATAAAATAAAAAGAACTTTGCAAATGATAGAACGAAAAAGTCGTAAATGATTATCATTTTTGCCTTAAAGTTATTCAACATTTGTCTTCAAGCTGCATCATTTTCATTGGTTCTCTTGGCAAGACCTAAATGTGTCTCATTGTACCCTTTAGATCAGAGAAGCTGACATATCCCGCTTGTCATTTGCTGTTGAAATTGCAGAAGAATTTTATGGAAGGTTTGTCCTGTACTGTCCTTTAAGTTCATCATATGAAGATCACACCTTTAATTTTTTGAAAGTTATTCCTTCTATGTTACTAACACCAGTTTTTCTGAATTTTGATATTCACCTAATGGAGAATAGAGTGAAGGTAATTAATAAGCCACTTTTATGATATTCCCTCTTTTATAATATTCTCGGATTTATTTTTCTGATGTGAATAATGAAAATGCTTTATAGGGCCAGGATGTTGCTTTTGAACCAGCAAAACTTTTGTGGCTTATTCAGCGTGATTTTCTGCGTAAGCGATTAGAGCTTTCCTACAATCCCTGTCGTAGGTTTATTTTACCTGCCTGCTTCTTTCTGGACAAGTCTAGCTTGGCCACACTAGAATACTTTGGGACACCATAAGGTCATCCTCTCCATCATTACCCGTACCTATTAAAGCATCCCTTACAAAGTATCATGAACATATCAGGCTAAAACTTTCGTATCAAGTAATTATTCTTTTCCTAAGCTTCTCATGAAAGTGCTGCGCAATTCACGAGAGTAAGTTTGTGATTTGTTGATGTTTTAGGTGCAGTGAGTCTCTCAATTTAACATTCTGCTTATATTCATTTGCAAGGGAGCTAAAAGGTGTTTTTTTTTAATTTGTTTTTTTTCTGGCAGAAGGCAAGTCAGTGCAAGAAATGGTGAATGAAGCACTTCAACATGTTCCTAACAAAGATGGTTAGTTTATTCCCTAGCCACATCTGCAGAAGAGATGATTGCTATTCTCAGTGAATTAGTTTTGAATAAAGCACTGATAATGATTGCTTTATTGACTTTGCAGGGGATAAAAATATTAACTTGGTAATTTCTCTTTACATATTTTCTGGCTTCTTCAACCTTTATGATTGTGGGGCTAGGAGATTATTTGTAATTTCTTTTCAGGTTAACCAGATTCGGGATTCATTGGCTATCATGGGTGACAACAGTACCGCATTTAGCTTACCTCAAGTATGATATACTAATTATTTGTATTGTCAATAGTGTCTTCTGTTTCTGCTTGCGTTCATTGTTGCTGATTTTATTATTTGAAACATATTCCTTCGATTCCACGGACCAATTACATGGATATGTAATGTGCCTAACCTGCATGGTTCATCCATATTTTATCTCATGGCCATTGGACTTGTTTCATGGAAAAGATAAATGCATGTATAAAAACATTGCTTGGAAAAATTGACCGAAACTCCAGAATATTAGGATTTAATGGTATATATAAAATTCTTATGACTCTCTCTTAAAGAAGTAAAGTTTGATTATCATGATTTGCCATGTAAATGTCTCCCAAGATTTGGTATGCCCTGCAGGCACTTTTTCCATTCTATCTACGGGCAGGGAACATAATGTCACTTATTATAACTACTATTACAAAGTTATAAATAAAAAGAACTGCCTCAGACCCAAAATATGTGATTTGATTGGTTTGAAGTTAAAAAGTGCATTTCATATATGTACATAGTAGCTAGGGAACTTGCAGTCATTCTATTTTATATAGCAAGGCAGATATAGCATTGGCCAACTGATCTCGACCATTTAATGGAGTTGAAATGCCTGTATATACATGCTGATCAATTTTATTTTTCCAACATATTTCTTTCCGAGGATAGACCACTTTTACATCATCAAGGTGGTTAGTTACCAAATGTGCCATTGAGTTGTGAAGAAGATAATACTTGGAACAAAAAGAGAGATGCTTTTATTTAGATCTTCATATACTGTATCTGAGCCATTTCTTTTGTCTGTGGAAATGACTTTGTTTGGATCTTTGCCTTAACCAAGTTTTGGGTTTGGATTGACAGCCTCATCTCCAGCGTACAAAGCTTTGTGACATGAATGATGGTGAACTTGACCCAGCATATGTTGACAGAAGGGAGCAATTAAAAGCCCTTGTTGCTAGAATCACTCGCCCAAAGATTGTGCAGGGAAAGCATCTAAATGGAAAGGAATTTGTAGCTTTTCTGGAGCAGGTAACTTTATGAAATCAAGCCTTTTTAATGGAGGCAGTCTTTTGCTTTGAGAAATATCAAGCTTAATTGCAGGGGGTTGAAACAAGACAATTTGTGTGGCTTATATGTGAAAATTGAGTTGGTTTTTGGCTTTGGTTGATTTCATGTTCTATATCTGATTAGCACTGAGCTTGTAAGCCATTCATTATTTTAAAATTTAAGGCTATTTTGACTCCATTTGAAATGTTAGCTTTTATAATGTGCTTTCTACAAGTTCCTCAACTATCTTCTATTTTCCAGATCCTTGATGCTTTGAATAAAGGAGAGATCCCATCCACAGGGTCTCTTGTCGAAGTTTTCAACAAGGGTATTCTTGAGCGGTGTTTGAAGCTATACAGTGACAGGATGTCAAAATTGCATTTGCCACTCTCAGAAAAATCTCTGCAAGATGCCCATGAAAGCTCCAGAGAGGAAGCAATGAAAGTTTTTGATGAACAGCATTTTGGTCGTCATCATGCAAAGAGATCGGTGGTCCAGTTGGATGAAGAATTACAACAGGTATGAATTTAGATTTGCCCATTACATTCTATAATAAGATTTTGTTCTATTCTGTTTTATTTTGGATTTGATTTTTGAGGTCTATCAGCCATGTAGTTGTACTAATTTGGGAAGAAGTTGAATTGCTCTGCAATTGGTAAATGGATGTGTTTGTGCCATTCAAGCGAGTGGAAACAATGAGAGAAGTCTGTCCTGCAGAACTGCCAATTAAGGCCTTTTGCTGAATGCTAAATGCCACTTTTCAAAGATCTTCATGGTTGAAGTATCCAGTTGATCAGATAGCTATCAAAGATTAGGCCTGGGAGCAGTGGACAACTATTCATTTGGTATTGGCTATGTGTGGCAATAATAAATGGAGTTTATTTCTTTGACTGATGAACATGGAGAAACGGAATTGATGGGAGAGGTTGGAAATCAACTTTTCTATCCTTCCATGAAAAGTTCATTCCTGCTGTCCTCTTCTAAGGACAATCACAAGTTAATAAGAGTTGGGATGGTGGTTCTATCCTATAAATACTTTTTGCTTTTATAGTAACTATATTTAACCATGAAGTTTATGCCGTCAGGCAGTGTAAGAAAATAAAACTGAAAACGTCTTGGAATCTCATATTAACCTTCTTTTGGGATTTGGTAGGTTTATAAAAGTTTCATGCTTGCAAACCAGTATCAGTCAGCTAAGATCTGCGAGGCTCTGTATACTAGTTGTGAGGAGAAAATGGACCAACTTCAAGTTCTCAGACTTCCTTCCATGGCAAAATTCAATTCAGGCATCCTGCAATGCAACCAAAGTTTTGAGCGGGATTGTGTTGGCCCTTCAAAAGCAAACTACGAGCATCGTATGATGAAGGTTAGGCATACCCTTATTTACACATCCTTATTTTCACTTGATTTGGGGGCCATATCACAAGTTTTCTGTTATTCTCAATACACAATAAGAATAGTTGATCCATTTCTTAGTCGGGTCTACATTTTGTCATGAGAATCTGCAGATGTTGGGGAAGTCGAAATCTCTGTTTATAAAAGAATACAACCACAGACTCTTCAATTGGCTGGTGGCCTTCTCCCTTGTCATGGTGGTAGTTGGCCGGTTCATTGTAAAATTCATCTTAATAGAAATTGCTGCATGGATACTTTTCATCTTCTTAGAGACGTACACCAGAATGTTTTGGTCAGCAGAGTCTCTCTATTACAACCCGGTTTGGCATTATACAGTAGGAACATGGGAAACACTTGTCTACAGCCCTTTCCTTGATTTGGACAGGTAACCTCATGTTTCTGCTTTTTCCATTCTTGTCGAGTGGTAGATGAACTGAACATAATGAATATAAATAACTACATGAAGCCGTTAATGCCCTTAACTATGCATGCATTGCTGCTGTTATTATTTCCTTTTTCTTTTCCTTCTTTGTTTAACCATTTTGGTCTACTTCTTGGCTGGACACAGATGGGCAGTCCCAATTGGTATTATAGCGGCTGTTTTAGTAGTTTATTGGCGATGTTATGGCAGGAGGAAGCATGCCTCACGTTGGTTGCTGCCTCTGCATAACAATCACAAGGCAGGCCCTAACAGACCAAGATCAGACTAATTGAGTACTGGTCTTACGCCTTAAAAGATTTGGCATGATTACCTTCATTCATCTTCAGCAAGCTTTTGTCTTTTAACGTACAAGGCCTGCCATTCTGATTCCGATCGGCCGTACAATGTAGACTAGAAGAATGATTTGATGATTTACAGGCACACTCCAGTCTGGTAGTGTTTATAATGTTAAAGCATTTCAAATTAGTTTATATAAACAATTTTACAGATAGTTTTGCTTTACTGTATAGGGATGGTACCTATTAAATGAATGCAGCAACCAAAGTTAGATTGATGCATTCTGTCGAAGAGAACAGCTGTTTTTTTTTTTTAATTTAAATTACTTGGTTTATAGACTCCACGAGAGCACAAAACCATTGGATTGTGCTTAGAGATGTCAAACTTTCTTTTGTATTGGAACGACCATATCATTGGAATTTTGTTTATTTGTTAACTAGCAAGGCAGCGATTATCATGTGAGTTCTTAAATAAAACGGTTTCAATTTATTTTCTTTCACCACTAATGCTTGAATCTGACCGTTACTTTTCAAGTGGTTGATTGTACATTAATTCTTAGCTTCCAACTTTGTTGATTTCTTTGCTTCTCTTATTCTCTTCTTACGGTGGTTGCTTAATTTACGGTTAAAGGTACGGACTTAATATTTTGACATTTATAAATTAACTTTAATGTTGATATCTGGTTCCATAATATATTATATAATAATGAGGATATCCTAATTAACTTTAAGTTAATAATATTAAGAGTTTATTTATACTAAGATAAAAAAAATGAAGGCATTAATTAATAAATTACGTCTAAATAAGAATTGATATATAAATAAGCATAAATAATTTTAAGCAACGTCTGAAACAATTTTAAGCGATAAGTGCATGTATATGTGTGTATATATAATACAATAACTAAGGTTGTTTACCATTATTGGTAAATAACGATGGCCTCTCTTGATGCCTCCTCTACATCTGACACCATTGACTCGATACCCGAATTCGTTCAACCTCATACTTTCCTCCTGTCCTTAATACATACCCTAAGTCTAAGATTCTTAAAGCTTCTCTCCCTACAGAGAATCGAGCTTAGAAACTAGTGTGGAGCAAAGTGGTAAGTGACTCGAACTACTTTGGAAAGCTTTACTGCATCTTGACCTCAAGAGGAGGTGTTTCGATCTCTTCAGTGTTGAAGGTTCTATAGAGTGGGGCAAAAAAAATGGCAAGTTGTCCTAGTAGGATGCTTCTTTGACAAACTTCTTGCTTTTCCTTGGTCCAACGATATGGGCAAACAACAATTGGAGAAGATTTGGCTTAGAAAACACACTGATTAGTGAACCTTTGACTCCTTAGTATCTTGCTTTCGTTGAGAGAGAGTTGGAGTAGCTTGGGTAATTTGTTGGGGAGTAATTAATTGGATAGTGGATGAGGATGGTGTTTGAGAATGAGATTTTTCTCAAGTTTTTGATGTACTAGTTTCTAAAAAGGGTTGAGTAGGCTGATTTTCTAAAAGAGATATGGTAGATCTAAGATGGTTTATTTCCTTGGTTATATTACCAACTTACTCCTTCAGTTCTACTAATTCTATTTCTTTTTTCTTTAATGTATCCTTCAGACTTAATATAGCTACTTCCATTCTCTGGTTAGAATATCTGTAAGAAAATTATCAATAGATTTGATATATTGAATGGTAAATTGATATTGATTGAGCTCAAGTTCCCATCGAATAAGACGACCTTAATTATAATTGGTTTTAATATGGTATCTAATGAATTCACATAAATATTTGAAATCGGTTTGAATTGTAAATTCAACCAGTAATAGACTTTTTGTTTAAATGAAAGAATATTTTTTCCTAAAAATTCCTTATAAATTTCTACTGATATAATGTGAAAAGTTTGAATATTACTGGTTACAGTTTGATATAAATGTGTATTTTTAATTCCATCTACAAACCCCAATAAATTTTCATTTTCTAATTTTTCTATTAATAATTCTAATTTCTGTTGTACTTTGTATATAAGTTCTTTATTCTGTTTATTTTCCTTTACTAATTGTTGTACCGTACGTATTGTATTTATTTGAACTTGCATTAATTCAATAATTAAAGCATCTATATGAATTTGTTTTCTTTTATTTCCTGAATATGTTGAGAAATACTCATAGGGTATTTTTAATATAAGTGGTTAAATCTTTTAATTAAGTTTTTATATCAATCAGAATAGTAGATTTATCTATAACAGGATCAGTTATTTTGACTGTTTTTCAATATTTTGTCTAGGTTCAATAAAACGGATTGGTTTAGTTAATCAAACAGATTTGATATGTTATAGAAAATGGAAATTGTCCAGTGGTCATAAGATTTTCTTTATAAAATTTAGAAGCTATTGTTATAGTTTCATCTAATTTATGAGATTTAATGGTATACCTAATTTTAATCGAGTATTAAATTTAATTTTTCCATAAGCTAGATTTCCATTCATAATACCTATAATTTGATCATTTAAATTAGTCATTCGTTCATCTACAATTGGCATTCGTACAGGAGAATCAATGCCTTCTTGAAAGGATTTAAATTGTAAAAAGATGAATATAACCAATTTTTTGACGTTTTTCAAGCGGGAATTTTTGTAATTGCCTACTTGTTTGTTCTTGGTCAATTAGGTTAATTCTTATATGTCCATTACACTGATCAATTTGTATAGGAGTTTCATGAATTATTTTACCAAAATAAATAATATATTTGCGATTAATAATATTTTGAAATAAAGAATGTTGAATATCTTGACCTGATTTTAAATTTAGCTGAGTTTTCGAAATTTGTTTTTTCTTTTCATTAGATCATAATGTATTAATATGAAAAGTTCTTAAAGATTCTGCTAATTATAAATTATCAACATCTAAAATAGTTGGTTCTTGATTTTGATCGTTATTTCAGTCATTGTAATGATTTAATGATAACGAGTACTTATTTGACGATTGTTTAATGTTCTTTCTAAATGATTTACTTGGTGTGTATAAAAACTATATAATTGTTGAGCTAAATCTAATCTGTCTTTAATTAGATATAAGGCTTGAGGATTCGATATAACAAATTGAACATAATTATAACGGTTTTCAAAATGTTTGAATTCATTGTAATATTTTTGTTGTAATTGTTCATTATAGTGGATATGATCTATTAATTGAGTACAAATAGCACAATTAGGTGTTGTCATTACTTAATATAAACTATAGATATCATATGTAGTAGTGAAATTGAGATTAAAGAATTTACACCATAGATATTTTCTAAGTTGATAAATAAATCCGTCAATAAAACATGCATATAAAAAATCTAATTTTTCTACAGGATGTAAACATAATAAACAGATAAGAAGGGTAAATATAAATGGTTGAACATAAAGTACAGCAAGAACATTATAAAATAAGATAAGCTGGATGATCATGGATAAAAATTTATAGTATGAAAACTTAATCTATAAGATGGTTTATCATAAAAAAATAATTTTTTCTATTTTCTTTATTAATTTCTTTGAGCTGATTAATGTAGATGATCATTTGGGTTGTATCATACATTCTGGCATATCTTCTAGCATCTTGTGAATTATGAGCTTGTTTGTTATATCCATCATATCTGCCTAAAATGCGAACTAGTCTGTTTTTTATCATAACTTTCCTTGATTAAGGCCTTTAATGCTTGCTTTTGTTCAAAATAACCCATATTATATCTTCGATCGAAAGAAGGAAGAACTAAATTAGAGATCTGTATTCTGATCTGGATTTATTTAATGAGATAATTCTTTTCCTCAATTGATAGTCTATTGATTTCTAGGGATTGTGATCTAATCATGATATTACAGAGTTGAATTTTTCTAGAGAGGGAGAGAGTCATGGCTTAATATGACTCAATATATGATGAAATAAGTAAAAATAAGTGATGAAATAAGCAACTTAGTTTCATACGTTTTACATTTCCTCGAGAAGCCAATACCAAGCAGAACAGAGGATTGAGTAAAGGTAAGAAAGAGAAATTTTATTTCATGAGCTTTAAAGGCTCCGAAGGCTACATTATATAAAACTTCAAAGAAAAAAAGGCCAAAATAGGTAGCCGACAAAAGAAAAAGTAAAGGAATCTAAAACGACATAAAGAAAAGCTAGATAAGACTAAAGTAAAAGGAGATTCCTGACAACTGACAAAAGCAAAAGCAAAAATAGAAAAAGAAAACATCATACAATAATTTACATAACTTTACAAAAAAAGAGGGGCCTACATGAGGCTGACTACTTTGTCATTTCTTCTTGAATTA
>JAOQMP010000009.1:17305126-17336621 GCA_027563575.1 Erythroxylum pedicellare
TCCAACAGATTCCCTCATTTTCATTCAATCAATCTTTCTCAAATCAATTCATAATGATGCCAATGTTTTTGGAGAAATAGAATAATGTGTTAGGAATCGATTGGATTAAGAATCAAGTCATTTTGAGGTCTAGAGAAAAAGTTATTATCGAAAGAAGCAAGACTGTTCAGCTTGCAACTACTCTCGGATACACAGCAAGTCACAGCTAACAATTGAAGTGCACAGTGTTTGATGCGATAAATAAGGTTGTGAGTGTCCATTAATTGACAATCACAGGGCTGAGAAAGTAAAATCATGGGCGTGCATGACTCACGAATGTGAGTGAGGGTCATGGGTGTGACAGATACAAATAAAAGAGTTGGATGAGAGCATACTAGTCAGACCCATCCCATGTATATCACTCAATCTCTCTCAAATTATTTCAGATGGCTATAATTTTTGGTAGCCATCTTCATTCAACTAATTCACCAAAAATTCACAATACCCCTAAATATGAAAATTTATTCAAATTTCTCAAAATTATCACAAACCAAATATCAGTTATTCATCCTCTTCATGTTTTGCACTTCATGATTTTCTGTACATTTTCCTATCTTTTTATTCTCTACATTTTCTTAATTTTCTTCCTCTAACTTTCATTTATACTATCTTTTTCACCTCAGACCATCATCTCACAACTATTCTTTAACTCTAAAACCATTCTTTTGGCCATCTTTAAAACACTCACATTGTCACATAGCCCCCCCCCATATATATATTATATTCATAGTGAAGAGAAATAGAGCATATCAGAAAATCATCCTTTCTATACATTCTCTATTTTTCTTCTCAACTTCCATTTTAAATCTTTCGTTCTCCTTCCTAAACATCACCACATACTTATTCCATAACTCTAAACTCATTTTTTCTATTTCTAAAAAATCCAAAATTTCACGTTAATACCATGAAAACAGAGTATATACATATCAACTTTTCATGATTTTTTTCACTCTCCCTATACACATTATCTATGATTTTTTTCTAACTCAAAAATAAAAATCCTTTCAACACCATCATATAACATATTCGTCATCAAATCTGAAAAATCAACACATACGACATACCCTGAATTTGCTCACTCACTTTTCTGCAAACATGCATATCACTATTGCATAACCATTTAACAATGAGCTAACGTGATGCATGCTTCATCTTATACAGAAATAAAGAACCATAAAAAGCTTACTTGTTTAAAGCTCTAACATCTTCAAAATCATGTGAACCCTAATCCCTCATGCAACCATATAGGTCATTGTAGAGGTTGGTAGGTTTCAGTTTTCTTTGGGGCAAATGAAAGAAATAACAAAGTAGGAATGGTAGTGGGTAGAAGAAAACAAGATTTTACTTTGGTGGAAATTTGACGAAAAACTCTGTGTATTAGAAGAAACTTGAAGAAGAGGCTACGAGGAAGATGAAAATAAGAATACAAGACTTGGTCTTTCCAATGAAATTGTATAGTCAAAACTTGAACTAGACAAGTGACACTTATCACTTATCTAACATCTTAGGCTCTAACTAATTTCTCTTTGAACTAACTCCCATAACTTTCATCCTTTCATTATAATTATCTTCAATATTTTCAATATCATTTGTAAATTATCCAATATCGTTTTATTTCTATTTCTATTTTCCATGCATTAATTTACTTGCCAAGTGGCATTTTTCCTAGTACAATTTATCCCATATTTTCGGACATTATTCCCCAAAATTTACCAAAATTTAAAAATTAACAACTACACTCTCTAATTAAATTTTAGATCTAACAATTTCACAATTTTCAATAGTATCTTATCACAATTCAATTATACCCGGAATTATCCAGGAATGCATGTACAATTGTTTTCATATGCAAAAAAGTTTACTATTCATGTGCATGTGTATGAAATATTATGTATGAGCATGAAATGCATTATAAATCTCTTAGTATTCTTTCATATTTACTATCCTAACCTCCCCGCATGTAATGGGATGTTATATAATATACTGATATTAATATTGAAACTTGTTGCAAGAGTAGAACATTAATAAAAATTTTACTTGTATATTCTTTAACATATTATATATGTTATGTTTCTATGTTGTTTCACTAAAATGCCTAAATTGTCTTATCAAGACCTTATTTAAAACTTCAAATTCAAGTTGAGATTATTAGTAATGTATTATATCCTCTTATACATTTAACAAAGGAGAATACAAAGCAGACTGTTTGTTCACTTTGATGAATAGTAAGTTGTCCGTTAAAAGAGATAGGCATTAGATGATTTTTCCTTAATATAATGATGAATATATGAGGTTAACTAAACATCTTATTAAAGGAATTTTTCTAAGATGGCTAATGGGAATGAAATTTTTTGTCCATGCAAAAAATGTTGTAATTATTAATATATAGAAAAAAATATTGTATATGATCATTTAATTATTGATGGATTTGCTTTGAGATATGATGGTTGGAAATTTAAAGTGGAGGGATCAATTAATGCAAGTATAGATGTAAATGATGATAATGAGTTTGATGGAAGGTCTATATATTATAATATAGACGGATTACTACATGACACCTTTAGAGATATAAATGAAGGTGACCGATAATTGTACAAGGGTTGGTAATGGTCCAAATTTTGATGCTAAGAAGTTCTTTAGGTTCATAGAGGAAGGAAAACAAGAGTTGTATCTAGTTGTAAAAGTTTTTCTCAACCTTCTTTCACCATTTGACTATATCTTTTTAAACGTACCCATGGAATTAGTAATGTAGCATGTACTGATCTTATTGGGATACTTAAAGAGGCCTTTCCTAATGCAAATATTATGAATTTATTAATGCAGAAAATTTTTTTGAATCATTTAGGACTTTATTATGAAAAGAAAGTTGATATTTTTCTACAGCCATTGATTAAAAAGTTGATAGAGTTGGTGGCAGATTTGGGTAGAGACATATGATTCTTCAACTAACTAATCATTTAAGATACATACAACCTTGTTATGTACAATTAGTAGCTTTTTAGAATATGCAATATTATTTTGATGGAGTACAAAGGCAAAGTTAGCATGTCCTGATCTTCATTATCAAACTTGTAAATATTTAAAGCATAATGGGAAGACTTGTTATCTTTATCTTCAAATATTTTTAGACATAAATCATCCCTAGAGGTGTGATAAGAGATCATTCAATGGTGATATAGAGATGGGAGAATCATCAATTTCTTTGTCAGGATCTAATGTGTTAAAGCTTATTAATGAGTGTCATAATGTTCTTGGGAATACAAAAAGAAAAAAGAACACTAAGTGATAATTCTTGTAAGACAAGGTCTACATTTTTCAAGTTACCTTACTAAAAGCATAGTGAGTGATAACATAATCCAGATATGATGCACATCAAGGAAAACATATATGACAATGTTCTTAAAATTTTATCAGAGATTTCGGGTAAGTCAAAAGATAATTTTAATGCAAGATTTGATTTGAGTGAAATAAAGATTATAAAATATTTGTAGCCAATCAAAGTAGATGACTCTTATATGTCACCAGCTCAGACTTACTTTTACATGACCTCAGAAGACAAAGAAAACTTCTATTCAATGATGATGAATATGAAACTACTGCAAGGTTGTGCATCAAATGTTGCATAATATTTTAATGGTAGTAAGAGAAAAATATCATAATATAAAAGTTATATTGCTCACATTTTTATGTAATACTTACTTTAATTTGTTATCAGGAAAACACTACAAAAAAGGTTGCAATTATTTTGAGTAGGCTGGGTGCTTTTTCAAAGGGTTATGCAATAAAGTCATTAAGCTAAAAGATCTTGAGTAACTAGAAAAGGAAATTATAGAAGTATTATATCAAGTTAAATCAATATTTCTACCTTATTTCTTTAACATCATGGCCCATTTGCCTATTCATTTACTAATCAAATCAAATTTAATGGATCGGTGCATTATCACTCTATATAATTTTTTAAGAGGTATTTTGATAAGTTAAAAAATTTATTCATAATAAAAAAGACAATCAGAAGAGTCTATAGCGGAAGGATACTTATTCGAAGAGTGTGTAAATTTTGTTATATTTATGTGCATCATAATGTGAGAAAAATATTACACATACACACACACACACACACACACACATATACATGAAAGACAATGAAAATGCAAATCTTATTGAATCATCATCTTCAATTTTTCAAAAGTTGGGCATCTTGTTGGAGGGAAAGGGCAAGAGAAAGGCAAAGTAGTTAATTTATACTTAAATATTTTATTTTAAGCTCATCGATACATTCTATTAATTTATATGACAAAGAGTTAAAAAGTACATTATGTAAGATACAAATATATTATTTAGTCATCTCAAGATCAATTTATTATTCCCACCATAATAATTAACCTATATCATTCCCTTTAGGGAGCATCACGTTTTAAAAGCTATACATAATAAAAAAAGTCGATGGTGAAGCACACAAGATAATTGTAATGAGTTTCCTTAGTATTTTCAAGATAAAATAATATCTTGTAAAGATTCCACAAATCATATTCATTGGTTTTATATATTATTAATGGATACAAGTCCATAACTATAAATGGAATACAAGATGTAAGAGTCAAAACAATAAATTATCTTTGACAATGTTAACTTCGAGTTTTGCAAGTTCTTAAGACCAAATTCCAACACTTGGAAATGTGAATTATTATAGTTCAATAGAAGAAAATATTGAATTAGATTGCCAGGGATAGTTTACGTAGCATTCTTCAAATGTTTTTGGTTTTAAAAGGAGAAAGATGAAAATAAGTCTACTTTGGGAAACTTCAAAAAGTTATGTTATATAGAAGATTCTTTTGTATTAGCCAACTAAGTAAATCAAGCATTTATGTAACTGATTATCTTAAGGAAGTTTGTCATTGTGTAGAGCAGAAGGTACCAAGGTTTTTATTTGATGTATCTTTGGATGACAATAAAAATGTTAAAGAAATATATTGTAAAAAACCAAATAACTATTTTAACTATTTCTTTAGAAATGAAGGTAACATGGATCCTAATTGTTCTAGAAAAGATCTACTTATAAACATGGTTGATGTACCTCCAAATAGCTTAAATACTGAAAAAGAAAATGATGAAGATGAAGATAATTTAGATTTTGATGGCACTGAATGGGATTAGATGGATATTGATCAATAATTTGTTATAGAAGGTCTTAGTTACTTTTCTTTTTTATTCAAAAAACTATTTTTCATTAAGATTTGTTTAAATAGACTTTCTAATCTAAATATGTAAATATGGTTATTAACAACAACATTGTTTATTACTATCGGTCTTTATAATGACAAAAAGGGAATAAGCAAACATATACGATCAAGTTTATTACACTATATCTGTAACAAACATTTGAAGAAAGCAACATAAGAAGACTTTGTTTTTGAACTAAAAGATCCACCTGACTTATCATACGGAGAGAAAGAGCATTTGGAGGATAATAAAGAGCAATGCCAAATCATTGATAAAAAATAGTAATAATAATTATAATTGTTATCCATAATAGGTACATGTTGTCTTTTTTTTTAAATAGTATATATGTGATTATTCTACTACTAAATCTAGTTTGCATATAATCACCATATAAAGAATAAATTTTACTCTTCCCTATAATATGAATAAAGATTTGTTTTTTCCTTCTAATTATTAAATAGATAAATAAGCTTATAATTTATTTTTTCTTATTTCATGGCTTTAATTATTACAAATTTTAATAGAGAGGAAAGGACCAATCCTCTAAGAAGAATGACATACCATAACCTTTATATCCTTTATGTAGTATTGCTAACTTTTGAAGGTGGAAAGAACAAAACAAACTTAATAAGGAATAACCACAAGTTGAACAAGTAAATAGATGCAATGAAGAAGGCATACAACATGATAATCTTGGTGATTAAATTTCCAAATGTTACGGAAGGAAAGAGACTGTTCAACAGAGTCTACTCTTTTAAGGTAGCAAGAACTACCAAAACAATCAGAACTGCATGAAAATCTAGTAGAATGTTAAGCTTCCAATCTTCCTTTGAAAATGAATTTAGTACAAGAAAATGAAAATGATATAAGCATGAATGTGATAGAAATTACTATTACCTATTGCAAAGGTAATTTATAATATTATTTAAATAATATATTTGTTGTATACTGAAATTAATAATTGATTTGAATATAGAAAATGATATAATCATGAATGTGAGAGAAATTACTATTACCTATTGTAAAGGTAATTTATAATATTATTTAAATAATTTATTTGTTGTATACTGAAATTAATAATTGATTTGAATATAGAATTTGTGAAGAAAAAGGAGAGAGGTCTAACTTTGCTTAATGAGGTTCATACAAGATTCATGAAATAATCCAAATGAATATTTTTTCAATACTTTTGACGAGGCAATTGGTCCTGATGAGCGGATACCAACTAAATTCACATTTTTCTTGGGTATTGTGTTTCATATATAAAATCTTGCACCTTTAGATCATATTAATTAGTGTAAGATTGCCAATGTAACTATTTGGGAATATGTTAATGTAAGAAATGATCATGTTACTACTCATTTCAATTTGATTTATGAAATTTAAATGAATATTGATTACATTACAAAAGAGATATTCTTCCACTTAAAGGTAAATAATGGACTTTGAAAACTGTTGGAGATGTATGGAGAAGTTACAAGTCTAGAGTGAAGTCAAAACATTTCAATCAATGTTACGACATACACAAAAATAAAGGTCAATCATCCTAACTATATAAGCAAAAAAAGTCTTGGAGGGGCTAATTGCTTATTATAACCATGCAAATGTGAAGGTATAACAATTATTAGTACTTTTTATAAATCAGTTTCATAATATCTAATAAATATAAATTTTCAATATGTAGTAAATTTAAAACAAATATTTGAAATAGAAAATAACAAACTCTAATGGACACAACTAGTCCTAAAAGTTCCGTAAGTATTTACGCTAAGTTGGTATGTTCTTTAGGAACTTACAATCTACCAAGAAACAACCAAAAATTTCTAAATTATTTAAATTGTAATTAAGAATTATTTCCATGAAAAAATGAAAGAGAGGATAAAAATTCACTCTCTAATATTGAAAGTATCTTACAACTTATAAAAGAAAGCTAGGAAAAATGTATGAACAGTCTATTAAAGCTATAAGTGAGAACATTGTTAGTAGTATTTTGTCTTCTAATAATTTTGTGTTGTTGCTAGTTTCATTGAGATACCTAGATTTTTTACTCATTGCCTATGCTTATGATCCTATTATGTTGTTATACCACTCATGTCGCTTAGATTTCATTTCATTTGTTTTTTTTGTTATTGCTCTATTCTTCTTGTCAAAATAAGTTGTTCCTAGTGTAATTGGAATGACAATATATTTCTTTGTAATTACATATAGTGCATGCATTCATTAGTGTGATTCCTATTTGAAATATATGTGTTTTCATTATGGTTTGTTTTCCATAAACCTATAATCATACTCATTAGGGTCAATTTGATCAAAGAAGTAACATATTACTTTTCTTTTGTAAGCTCATATTGAAGAAGTGCATAAAGAAAATGATAATCAATAACTTGATGAACTTATGGCTGATATGGGAGTGATAAGGCTTAGATGTAATTAACTATTTAGAAATGGTGCGAAATCATCTAGCATAAAAGAAAATAATATGATGAGTGAGACCTTTTAAAAAGTTCTTAATGAGTATTTGTAGGCCATCAAGTTTGCAATAAAAGAAGAAATTAACTAGAAAGTAGAAGCTACAAAGTAGGGAATAAAAAACAGAATTAGAATTAAAAAAAGTTGAAAACGTAGAAATGAAAAAGCAACATAAACAAGATAAAGTAGATAGATAAGGAATGAAACAACAAATGTTCTCTCATTCAATTTTAACTTTGCAAGCCAACGCCACTAACATAGACTTGTTTTGTAAATTGATTGCACATAGTTAATTAAGAAGGGAGTATTCTATTCTTCCAAATCTAAGATATCAATATGAAGAACATTAAGTGACAAAGTTCCAAATTTCACACTTATTGTATACCATCTTGTTGTCTTTTCCATTGAGATTGATTACAAATCATTTTTGCTTATTTTCCATTTTGCAAATATAGTGCACCCAATATGGATTGAAAAGTTCATACCTTCTAAATTTTTTAAGGAAAACTATATCTTTATGTTGTTAATTTTTAAACCACATAAATTATCTTGATTAAATAGAGGTCATAAAAAAGTGGTTGGTACTTTAATTTTTAGATTTATTAACTTATTTATGAGCATAATTGTTTTAGAACAATTCTAATATATTTGTTGTTTTTTAGGAAGGTGATGCTTAAAAGTGGATGAATAGGTACTTTGTGAAGGATTTTAGAGTATGCTCATATATACATGTCAGTTTTACTTTGTATTTGGATTAATGCACTTATATTCATATGGTTAGAGAAAGATAATAGAGTTGCATATTTTAGCTAATAATCTTTAGCTATTGTATTTTGGATCTATTAAAAGTTGAATTCTAGAAGTCCATATGGAGTATACGATAACATATATAAATACAGTTGTTTGACTATCAACATTTGACAGTATGTAGCTTAGGATATACATTAATGTATGTATGGCTACTCCTAATAGTATATATTATTATCTTAACGAATATTACAATAGTTTCAAGGGGTTGGTTGCCCGCGATTATTTATTTATTAATATAATTTTATTTATTTTTACGAATCTAAAGCTTAATAAATGAAAGGCATTGCCTTTCTATCATAATTTTGTTGTTGCAATTTAGATGAAATTTTGTTACTTTAGTTTAACATATTTTTTATTTTTTGTCTTTTATAATTTTAGTTCATCAACAATTTTCAATAAAGTTTGTTGTCTTTACAAGTAAAATATGTTGTCTATATCTAAACAATAAAGATTTGCAGCTTTTAATTACATACAATAACTATATGTTAATTTGTTGTCTTTACAAGTAAAATATGTTATAACTACAAGTTTGTTGCCTTTACAAGTAAGATATTTTGGTAATGAAAGGATAAATTAGTGTTTTTGTTGTTAGATATTATTGCCTAAAAAATCAATTTATTACTTTATAAAGATTCAAACTATTATTATATTCATTCAACATGGATGCTATAATTTAAATTTGTTTAATTGTTTTAGAAAAAAGTTCAAACAACATGCATTATCTAACGAAGTTTTGCTGTCTAACCAAAAAATGGTTTGTCTTACACCATTTTATTTCAACTACACTTTTTCTTATTATCCAATGCATTTTTTGTTATATGTAATGTTTTTCTTACAATTAATAGAATATTCTTGACTTTCGGTTCAATATAAATATTTATATGATCTTTTTGACTTGTTTACTTTACTATATCTCAAGATATTCTATCATAAGATGTACTAAAACTCTCAAACTATAAAAGCAAAACGCAAAAAAAAAAAAAAAAGCATTCAACTGCACCTTGTAAAAATCCGGAATACATTATTTTAACTAGTCATCGTGGGTTTCAAGCTAAAATTTGAAGTTGCATATGTATATTTCTAATTAACTATTTTGTTATCGACTAAATTAAGATGTGCAAAAGAAAGTGAAGGTAATTTACCTAATTGTTGGTAAATTAAAGTCCATTGTCCAATAACATTTTAACAATTCTAATTAAAACATTTAAGGTTCATTTTGTCCTATTTTCTTAACACTTATCCTAACACACCAACCCCACCCGCCACTCATGACTCGTACTGATTGACACATCATATATTGTGGGCTTCTTCTTCATGCCAAATTAAGCACACAGTGCCTGAGATCTCCCATATATGGCAGCTCACTTGATTGTGTTTACTCTCCCTCAGTGGCCCTCAAGAACCAAACACAACATTAACTACGGTTGTGGTTTTGGCTATGTTCCTTTTGGTTACGGTGACACAATTGCACACCTTAGACTCTGGTTTACCTCCAAAGTTAATGAAACTTTAAAATGTATATTTTTTTTGTCAGGTAGTGAAATTAAGGACGGATCTAAGAGCAGGTGTCGTTCATTAGCCAAGCCTGAAACGTAACCCCTAAAGGTTTAGTCATTATATATATACACACACATAATTTCACACCCCCACACTGAGCCTAGCAGCTTTTCACTCACTGCTATTAGCTTGCAATTGAGAGTGTTCTTAAGGTTGTAGTTGCTTCTTAGATTCGTTTACCCATGCTTCTCCTACTGTGCTTTTGATTTGTAAGGTTTGATTGATTAGTCTAAAGATTTTCTTTTTTTACAGATCTGAAAAATGGAGGGATCATCTGGTAAGAAAAGATTGCAAAGAGGTGAGATCTAACCTTGTCTAATTGATGTCGGAATTTGGGCTATTATTTAACTGTTTCTCTCTGATTTTGAGGCTTTTTTTTGCTCTTTTCTCTTGCCTCATCAATGTAGTTGTGATTATAAAATTTCAGTCGTTCGTGTGTTTTTTTGTGGTTAAACTAAGCTCGATTTCTTTTGTAAGAAAGTGCAAATTGAATTTAGAGTTTTTATAAAATAATAATCTTTGTCAACAATATCTTTAATTGAGTTTTTCTACCAAAAATCTCTCTTCAACCTCTTATAAAAAGTATAATAATATCCTAACAACATATTTATTTGTAAAGTAATAATATCAAGTGTTAAAGACGAGACATTTGGATGCCCTTGATCATAAGATTATGTATTTTTTTTCTTTAGAATGTTCTAAAAGATTTCTTTTAGAGTCATATCATTCCAAATGTTTTGGAACGAATATTTAAAAGAAGTATCTTCGCACGGAACTAAATTTTAATTGATAATATACTCGTTAACGATTACTTACATTAATTAGAGAACAATAATGAACTACCGACAAAAATTAATACAATCTTATTAAATAGTTTTATCATTTTTATAAAAATATTAGTCTTTCATTATAAAATTATTAGGTCTATACTAAAACTTCTACTCCAATTTTGTTAGGATTTTAATGCATCACATAGTCATTATTTGATACATCAAAATATATAATACTTTTACATATTTTTGTTTTATTTTTTATTAATATTTAAATCTTGATAAATAAAGAGATATCCTTATTTTTGTTTCATATTTTCTAACATATTTTCACCATTGTCGTCTTTCTCATTCTCAAATTCTTTCATGATGAGAAACAAAACAATTAAACTAGTGGAAGAAGACACAGGAAGATAAATACATGTTATTACTCAACTTATATCAAGGAAAGACCAATAAGTATTGGTTATAACTCATAGACACCTCATGATTTAACCTTTCACTTATTTTTCGTTTCCCAAGATTGTTAGTTTGAATATCGATTGTTGTGAAATTCTAATATTTCAATAAGACATAAGTCGGAAACGCCTATATACTATAGTTGAATTTGAAGATTTATATGTAGCACATAATCAAAATGGAGTCATTTTAGAGATTATCTTGCCATCAATGTATCCTTACAACTAATTAATAAATGAAGAAGTGGGACTGAAAAAACTTAAAGATCAAGAGGTGTTTATGAAATTTGGCAATAGTTTAAAGTGTATCTGTCCTTTCCCTTTCAAGCATTCCACCTAACATAAAATTTTTGGTATTATCTTATGCCTTTTCTTAATTAAAAGAATGTGCTTAATTCACTCCAAGCAACCAAGTCTGTACTGCACTTAGATTATTTATATTAGCTACATTGCTCCAACTTATCAACACCAATTTCACTCCTTAAGATTAAACTTAATTTACTAAAGAACGAGAACAGATTGCATCAAGTCACAACCATTAAGGATAATTTATCGGACTATATATGGTTGATCCTCTTGACGCTGAAATGGAGATTACATAGTTTCAACTTTCAACCATAACTTTTCCTGGAAGTTACATTCACCGATTTGGTTATCAAGATGTTCATAATAAGCTCCTGCGCGTGAACATACTCTAGGGTTATAGCTTGAGTTATCTACATCTATGGATGTCTAATTTCCATATAGACTAACATATCCACAAAGTTCCGTTTGAATATCTAGTGGAGAAACAAGTATATATGCGCATGTTCTATCACCAACTCGAATTGTCTGCAGTCTAACTAAATAATTCTATCGCTGTCGTGCTTGTTATTTTACCGGATAACATGTTTTCTTCTCTGAATCAGAAGGATCCGTTGAGTCAATGGCTTCGTCCTCGAACGTCCCATTCAATGGATTCGGATCACTGTCTGCTGCTCTCAGCATAGACAAGGAGGAACATGTAAGTGCACCAACTTGCTTCCTTTGTAGCCCTAATATGTAGAGCTGTCAAGGGTGTGTTGCGCTAATTATTGATACGTCTTCATTAATACTTTCAGGATCGTCGCATCCTGGATGAAGCTGCACTTGAGATTGGAAGCATTATAATGAAGAAAGTCAATGGCGTAACCATAATGGGAATTGTCATTGATTTTGATTTAGAGACCGACTTCTACAAGGTTTTAACTCTTCTCAGTTTTCTGTGATGTCTTCAAATCTTGGTAGTTTTCGAAATCATTGGTTTGGTTATGGAAGGAGTAACGTTCTCTGACAATCTAGTTAGGGTTTGTCTTAGAAATCTAGCTTATATAGCAGAAACATCAATTCAGAGATTGAACTTCCATGCAAATTAAAAGTTTTAATTATGAATGACGAGTTATGCTCTCATTTTGTGTTGTGGCGACAATTTAAAGCCCCGCATGCTGTGATTAGATAGGTGCAATAAAACTCTAAGTTGAAGTGGATGTGCTTCTCTCTTTGTATTGAGTGGTAACGAGAGACAGTTTTATTCTTTGTAAGAGTAGGCTGTCTATGAAGATAATCAAATTGAGGAAATTGCTCGAAGGGAACTGCGCAATTACCTGGCACCTCCATATCTCGCTTCGGATTATTTAATGGAGCTCAATGAGAGGTTATTCTGACCAGATCATCCGCTTTCTTTGTGATAAGAAATAATAGCTAATGTCCTACATATTATATACAGTATGAGACAAAAAGAAAAAGAAAAAAAGGAGTACAATGCAAAAATCCATGTTGGTCTGACCCTGACGAGATAAGTAATAACCTGAGTGCCTTTTGGTTTCAGCTTCAACTTGGCAAGGGGTCAAGTTTCACCAGCTGACCTGGCAAGGTAAACTCAAAACTTACTCCTTGTTGTTGCCCTACACAATAGGGCAGCTTTTGAGTGAGATTCGTCATACTATTTTCCATACATATATAGGCTTGGTTCTTCTTGTATTCCATTCGTGCTCTTTTTTTGTTTCAGTTTTCTACAAAACATGGTTATATGTGGATAATATCAACATCTGTTCTGAATCTTTCTTTCTTTTTTCCACTTCCAAGCTGGTAAAATTTGAGATGATATATAACATATATTATTCCTAAATTATTCATGACATTGCAGACTGGAGGAGGCCAAAGCCATGATGCCTCCAACGCCAAGCCCCTCACCGCCAACTCCTCCAAAGAAGAGCTCTCAATCTGAAAATAATGAGCCCCCAGTTGCCAAAAAACCTAGAGCTAAGAGAGCAAGCGTTGATCCTAAGACCTATGTCCCATTGGCCCTCAGAGAGACCAAGAAGGACGCCTACTACTGGTTCTTCGAGTAGACCAGGTTGATATACATAAAAATACACCTGCAAGCTCTTCAATTATATATATATATATTACTTATTTGTAGTAGTTAATACTTTAAGCTTCATGACCAAGTGATCTTTTTCTTCGTCTTTCACAAGTTGTTTAAAACAAAGTAATTTTATGGACTTGGTATCTCAGGTTTTCAAGCTTCCGCTGGTTGAGCTAGAGTGTTCGTATGCAGAAAGCAGTGAAGGCTTGAAATGGAAGTGGGACTACATATAGTTATTAATTAGGTGGCGGGAGGGAGTGCCTATAAGTTGCTCCTTACTCAGTTTGTTTAATTATGGAACTGCTTATGTTAAATAATTAAGGGCGTGTGGAAAGCACTCTTCACGTCCCGAACTGCATGGATATTGTTAGTTTCTTTCGATTCCCAAACTGCCTGGATATTAGCTGCAGGCCTCTCTTAATTATAATCTTTATATTTATATATATGTGTGTGTGTGTGTGTGAATCTTATAGCTACAGTGATTAGTTACATATATGAATATATAGGGACACTGGTAGTCGTTAGTCATACAATTGGAAATAGTCCCAGGTTCAATATATGGTATCGTATTATATTAGACGTGCGCTAATTCACTCATTTCATCTAGTTCACTGGGTTAAACGCTTTGAGTTTTGAATAATTTAAAGGTTGGGTTTTAATTGAAATTAAGTAAAAAAATTTGTACTATATAAACAACCTTTTAAAAAGTCCAAATCGGTTGACCCATATACTCAAATTCATGTAATTTTAATGAGCCAGCTAATGGGCCAGACCCAGACCGATTGGATGACTAACTCTTCTAAGCATCGGGCAAGTCTGGACTTGGGCAATCCAAGTGTAAACTCAATTAAAAAAAAGTTAATTTATACTTTAAATTTTTTAAAAAATGTATTACGATCCTAAATCAAACCCGACATTTGGAACTTATGAATTTTGTTTAACTCTTAGAATTTACACTTAATTTGTTTAAGAATAATAAATTTATCTCATAGTTTATTCAAATTAAATATGAGTAAATTTTTTTAAGTTTAATTGTTTATTTAGTTTATCGAATGAATAACATAAAGAAAGATAGTACTATTAAAGAAATTCTAAAATAGTTAATATATTCATATAAATATTTTAATATTAAAATCTTATCAAATATCAAAGTTATAAATTTTATAATTGATTATAAATTATGAATATTATTTTACATAAAGTTGTTAGAGAATATGTTTTAATTTTAAAATAAACTTTATGAATATTATTTTTATTTAATAAAAGATTAAATACTCTTGACATATTTTATATAATCATTAAAAAATTTAAAAGAAGCAAATTTATAAATTGAACTAAAATTTAAAGCTTCTTACTTTTGTAATTTAAATTTAACAGTGTTTATAAATATGATATCTTGATTTAAAACTAAAACTCATTTCTTGAATCAAATCAAAAATAGATTTAAGACTTCTATAAAAAATTTAGGTCAAAGTTAATTGCATCAATATTGTATCACAACCTAATTAAAACCCTCTTATTTATTAAGAATCAATATCTTGAAAAAATGGCTCTCTCATTATTTGCTCATTCCTCTTCCTTCTCACTACCTTGTCATGGTTTCTCTCTATGATTCCTTGTGTTTTCACCTCACATCTCACCCCCTCTCTCTCATAAACTCTTCCTTCTAGCCTCTCTTCTTGCTTAGCTTCAACTCCACTTTGCCTGTCTCTCTTCTTTCTTGGCTTGAACCAAGTTTCTCTACCTTTTTTGGAAGCCCGCCTTAACCATCAAAAAATTTGGGTACTAACAGTTTACCATTATTGGTAAACGTCACCCAGTTTTACATCTTCCCAAGATCTTTGGTTGGAGAGTGAGGAGTTTCCTCCTCTCACTTTCTAGTAAGCTTCTTCGTCCCAAAAGTCAGAGAAGCAAATCTGGAGTTGTAGTGGGAGATCCACATTCATTTGGTAAGCTGCATTTTTTAACTGGTTCAAAGGAAAGTCCAATCACCACACTAGCTGAAGTTCTTTTGGAAGGTACAAATAAGTAGAATTCTTCTTTAGTAGGCTACTATCTGAAAAACAAAATTGTCTTCCCTATGATGCAACAGTGGGCAGACTCAAACTGAAAGAAAAGTTGTATGTATTTAACACTTATCACAGAGGATGATCTCTTCATCTTTAGGTTTTCTTCAAAGGAAATGGTTGGTAAAGTTATGGACATAAGACCGTGGCATATACAAGGTAAGCCTTTGTTCTTAAGGAAATGGGAGTTTGGATTCAAGGTTGATAGAAAGGAAATTAAATTTATCCCTATATGGATGAATATGCACAAAATAACCCTTAAATACTAGTCATCTAAAAGTTCAAATCACTTAGCTAGTTATCTTGAAACCCCTCTTACTTTGGATGAAAATACAACCAATATCAAAAGAGTAGGCTACGTGAGAGTGTGTATTGAAGTTGTTCATTAAGAAGATGATGGCAGACAGTATACCTATAATGAAGTTTAATTTAAGTGGAGAGCTAGTTGAAGACAAGATTTTGCTTTCCTATCCTTAGAAGTCGTATGCTAAACCTGTTACCAAAATGTGAATCCTTAAAATAAATAAGGAAAATTTGAAAAATAGCATTTAGTGAAGTATGATTCTTTACAAGCTATAAGTAAAAGTACTAGTATACAAATGCAAAACTCACAAGTTACAAAAATTGTGAGCTTGGAAAATACCATTACAGGTCATGTGGAAGTTACAGAAACTAGTAGCTAGAAAAGACTTCTACAAATCAGGTTAAAGCTGATAAGACTAATTTAGATTTGAATATTCATAATCAAATTGAAGTACTTGTCGAAGAGCATGTAGAGAATGCAGAAAACGAAAGCAAGCTAATAGTAGAAAACGGAAGCAAGGTAATAGTTTCAACTCATGGTAGCTCTCAATAGATGGCTAGTTCGCATAATCAAGGAGTTACATAAGTGCAACATATCTGCTCTTGTGATCATTGTTACAATGTTGAAGAAGCTGAGAATATAGAGAACTCTTCACTTTCAAAGTGTGAGAAAGCAAAAGCAACAGAAGATGATAGAGTAGTAACTCCTAGATCTATTATTCTAGAGAATGATGTTAGTTGTAATGGAACTAATCAGCAGTAAGAGGAATGGCAAACAACAGTGACTAGAAATAGAAAATTTAGGAGAAGGATTGAGTCCTCACACTCCAAATGATGGGTACTATCTGGAATGTAAGGGGACTTAATTGTCCCAATAAAAGACTAGCTTTAAAAGATTACATTGAAGCTAGTCAAGCTTGTTTTGTTGGTTTGGAGGAAACCAAGATTAAGGAAGATGCTTTTCAAAATGGTTTGAAATTCATATATACAAATTGGATAACTCTCAGCAACCATTTAAAACATCCTATTGGAAGGGTTATAGTTACTATTGATCCTACCTATTTGCCTATGTCTAAGTGGTACAGTATTAACCAATTGCTTCACTGTGAGATTGTTATAAGATATCTCGACATTCCTATTATAATAACAATTGTTTATATTGCTAATTGGGAATTTCAAAATGACAACTTGTGGAAAGAATTGCATGTTATTGATTCAAATATGTCCATTCCTTGGATGGTGGAAGCGGATTTCAATTGTCTACGCTCTCCTTCTGAATCCTTCGGTGTAAGGAAAGTATCTCATGCTGATGTTAAAGAACTAGCTACATTGGCTGCTTCTCTTGGATTGATTGATCTGAGGATTTATGGACCTATATTTACATGGAGTAATCAACAAAAAGGCTTAAGTTAATACAAAGAAAGTTGGACAAATGCTTAGTTAATAGCGGATGGTTATCTCAATTAATAAAAATTTATTTAAAGTTTGAGGACCCTTTATTCTCTTATCATACATCAATAAATGTGTGTATCTCAGGCAACTCAATCAAGAAAAGATCTCCTTTCAGGTTCTTCATTTCTTTACTTAAATAGGCTAAGCTTGAATCAATTATTACACATACTGTTGGATTGAAGCTATAGGGATCTAAATCATTTCAATGTGTTCAAATGCTGAAATTCATTAAAGGAGAATGTGTTAAGTTCCTCAAGCACAACTCAGATCCTCTAAAATTTAGTAAAGTACAAGCCCTTAAGAATTTATCTTTAACTTAAAAGCAATTGGCTATGGATCCTACCAATTACACTCTCTTAGTTAAAAGAGAAATTAGACTTCAGTAGGCATTTGCAATCCATTGAAGAATACAGGGAACAATTGAAACAGAAGTATAGAATTTAATAGATGCAACATGGTGACAACAATACCAATTACTTTTTTTAATGTGATTTAGGGAAGAAGAAATAGAAACAAGATTGTGTGTTCTAAGAATGAAGATGGTATCGATATATATGATCAGGAGGAGATGAAAAGGATGCCAGAAGTCATTTTTATGCAATAAATGGAATCTTTATGCACACTGGAAGTCTCCCTAGCTGTCTAATCAGATGAATGGTTGGTTCAATCAATCATATACAAGAAGTTTCTCTAATCAAGGAAGTCACTAGTGAAGAGATAAAGGAAGTCTTGTTCTTTTTTCCTTTAGATAAGTCTCCTAGGCCATATGGATTTAATGCTAGATTATTTCAAGAGAAATGGAATCTTTGCAAGCTCCAATGGTCAAAATAGTTTAGATTTTATTTAGAAGTGGCAGATTCCTCAAATAAGTCAATAAAAATTTTCTTGCTTTGATGCCTAAAGTTTTTAATCCTAAGAAACTGAATGACTACAGACCTTTTTCCTGTTGTAATGTGTTATATAAGATAATCTTTAAGATTCTTGCTAACGGATTGAAGATTACTCTACCTAATATCATTAATCCTAGTCAAGGTGCATATGTCCTAGGTAGATTTATAGGTGATAACATAATGCTTGCTTAAAATCTATTCAGAGACTACCTCTAAAAAGAACATATTAGAAGTTGTGCTCTCAAAATTGACTTCACTAAAGCTTATGATAATGTGGAGTGGGGTTTCATTATTAATTCTCTCCATACTTTTGGTTACCTTAGTAGGTTTCTTAACTGGATTCATGCTTACATATCATCAGTATCCTTTTTATTATCACTATGAAAGTTCTTCAAAGAATGACATAGATGTGTATTGAAGAAAGCCCAATTTTTAGATATCATTATCGTTATAGAGAGCTCAATTTACTTAACTTTCTTTTGCAAATGATTTACTCATGTTATATGCTAATGACATTTCTTCAATTAAGATTATCTTATCATCTTTATAGAGATTCCAAGAAGTTTTTGGGCCGAGATTTAATCCTAAAAAGCTTTGCTTTTATGTTTAAGCTAAGCCCTGATGACACCTCAAGGGTGATTATTGAAGTTGGTATGTCCATTCAATAGTTACCATTTACTTAGGAATTCCTATCTCCACAAAGAAGCTTAAGGAACCTTTCATTGATAAAGTTATATCTACTTGAACCAATATGTTTCTGTCTTATGGAGGTAGATTTCAGCTTGCTATTTCAATCTTCAATAATCTACACATCTATTGGTTGTCTCACTTAGTTATTCTTAAAGGAGTTCTGAAGAAAATTGATAGAAACATAAGAGACTTCATATGACATGGGCTAAACCCAAACGGTAAGAAGACTTCCAAAGTTAAGTGGAGTGTCATTTGTCTTTCCAAAGTAAATGGAGGGTTAGGAATCAACGCTGCTAGTAGAATAAACAAAGTATTGTTAGCTAAAAGGCTATGGGGAATATGTTATGATAAGGAAAGCCTTTAGCTAAAATAGGTGCACATGTTTCATGTCAAACAAAGAAGCATTTGATTTCTCTCTGAGAAAAATACTCAACCCTATACTTTTTAACAAATCTTATGTACCAGGTCCGTTATGCATCCTCATATCAAGCACTACAATAGAGATGGTAGAAGTACTAAATTTTGGTTTGATAATTGGCATTCTCTTAGGCCTTTAAGCTACACATAATACTCTGTTGCTCTTAGAGGACCAATCCTTAAAAATACCATGATGCATAAACTTATTCATAATCATAACTAGTATTGCCCATATCACGCAGGTAGGGGAATCGGTCCAATTGCAGACTGTGTGCTAGATTATTTACCTGATCAGAGGCTAAAGGATGAAGTCAGATGGGAGTTACATAGCTCACAAAAAATTTAATGCATTTTCACGTAAAAAGTTGCTTTTAATCCACTCATTAAGTTTCCCTTTTACAAATTGATATGGGGTTTAGGAATTGCTAGAGCTCGTTCTTTCATTCTCTAGTTAGCAACTATTCTAAAGTTAAGAACCAGAGATAACATTAAATTTCAGATACCAGATAAGACCTGTCCTTTATGCACCTATGAAATTGAATCACTTGATCACATCTTTTAAGTGATGTCATATAAGTCAGTTATGGAGAAAAATTCTCAACTTGTTTGATCCGTAAGACAAGAGCCTCAACTAGTTAGAATGTCTATCTTAGATCATGGGGTTCAAATGAAAAAGTAAGGAAGATTGGAAGGTGTTTAGGGTTGGTTTTGCTATGCTAGTGCATTTCATTTGGATGATGAGAAACAAGTTATTTGGGAAATCTGAACAGGACAACAAATTTATCTAGATGGAGTTTTACCTTATGTTTAGATTGAAGATTGAGACAACCCATTATCAACTCATCTTTACATAATTCATTGTAATTGTATCACTTATAAAATTACTAGTTCACTACTAAGTGTTATCTTAATATGTAGTTTGCTATTATATTACACTCCAACTATTGAGGATGAATTTCATTGCTCATTATAATTTCTCCCATTTTGAATGAATAAATTATTTATTTTCAAAAAAAACCCCTCTTATTTATCAGTTTTGTACGCTTCTGCATATTCTTCTTTATGCATCTTGTCCATCCTACATTTCCTTACCACTATTTTCAATGTAGATTTGTCCACTCAAAATAGGTCATCTTTAATAAGCTTCTGTAATGAATTTTTCCCAAAAAAAAAAGCCTTCGTGTTGGGATTGAAATGAGTCCTCTCCATTTTACTATGTAGTCACCATCGTTTCAGTCAATATTTGATTAGACTCTGCCTACCCATAAGCAAACAGTATTGCTGATGAAAGAAAAACTGAATACATCTAAAATGCAATAAGACAATCACGTAAAAACCACTATGCTAGGAGAATACAGAGATCACTTAAACCCGGCTACAGTCTAGACAGGTGATATATAAGATAATCCACAGGCTGAAAATACCACATGTCCTTGAATTTCAGACCCATGCAAGTCCGACATTCATATTTTATTTGAAACAATAATACACTACGCAACGAACTTAGAACATAAGGATATGGTTCATTTTATTTCTTTCTCCTCTGAAACTGCATGAGAACGTCCTGAGTCACATGGAAGCAAAGCCTCACCAGCACCTATCTGCTTTGGCATGTACTGAGACTTGTTCATCGTACTTTGTCCACCAGCTGCAAGTATCACAGAATGGATACCGGCAATATTACTGCCTCCATTACCATTTTGCGTATTTGTGTGAACAGGAATTACAGGGTTGGTAGGGAAACCATTATTTAGTCTCTGGAGATGCGAAGTCGGAGCATTAACGCTAGGAACAAGTTGTGGGTGGGGAAAGAAACGGTTGGAGTTTGGTTGCACTGGACCCGTAACAATTTGAGTTGCATCTGCTTGGCCGCGTAGCTGGCCATCCATGCTAGGCATGTTGGACCTTGCCAGAAGCATTGGGTTCAAACCTGTCACCTGTTTAACTTGTTCTTCAACCATCTTGACCTGGAAAGTTCACATAATATGTACACGTGATAAATGTGGTTAATATAGAAGCATCTAATCAATTAAGTTGCCCATAGCATTTCACAATATCAAATACACTAAAATATTATTCTTAGTACCAGGAAATAGTAAGAGTCACATGGTACCAAAGTTAAAGCCACAACCCCAAATAACTGATACCAAGCAAAGCAACCTCAATTCATATGCCATCATTTTAATGCCTATTTTGACTTTGTGATAGCCTGACATTCAATGCCTTTGAGGGATCTACAGCAAAGCAGATCTTTCCAAACATGCTCCATGTCACAGTCAAATTTAAACAAGAAATTGACGATGATTCCATTCTTGCTGACAGAGTCCATATTGAATAAGTCCAAAACTGAATAACTAACAAATGCAAGTACTCAGATGAATCCTTAAACTGAAAGTATAAAGACATCAACTTACCTTTGCTCTTAATGTTTCTATATTAGCCCTCAAGATCCTATTGTTAACAACAGCCTCATCACAGTTCTTATTAACATCAGTTTGGCGAGATAGCAATGATGAGCGTTCATCCCTTAGCTGACTGACCTGTTCAATGTAGCATAAAAGCTAATAAACCTTGAATACAAATAAACCATTTGAAATAAAAGGAAAAGCAAAGAACAGGCCTGGCAGTAAAGTTTTGGATAAAACCTGTGTCTCCAGTTCATTCAGCTGAGCTTGTTTTCTTTTTCTTGAGCGTCTGGCAGACTCTCGATTTGACTGCATCCTGAACCATCATGAAAAGTTCCGCATAGCAATTCCTTAGGACAATCCTCTTTGTATCGAGATATGAAGCTACATATTGTCAGCATTCAGGAATCTCAATGCTAAAATCAGATTCCTTTTCCAAATTCAAATGCACCCTCCACCCCAAGATAAAAAGAGCAAAGTGGACGATCATAATAAAACATTTCAGTAGGAACAACAATGTTCCAACTTTTCAAGAGACACAGTTTCATATAGCAGAAGACTGTTTGTCAAACATTACCACAGACCAATACTTGCTTGGTTGTCTGAAGCAAGTTTTCGACACAATGTGATCCTTAGTTATAATCAAAAATTAAAAAATCCTTCATTTTCCATTAAAGTAATATTAGGAACATTCAGACAGGAAGAAACTCTGCTTACCTCCTCACACGTTTTGCATCAATAGGATCCATATTTTCATTAGTTCCTGTGTCTCCTTCAAGGTCATCATCATCTGAATCTTCCTTTGATGAGTCACTGGTTGTTTGCCTAACTTGAGTCTCCTCGTTTCTTTGCATAACAGGTAAAACTGGAATTTTAACGGATTCACCATTGGGTTCCTTTTGAAAAGTTGGCATACCAGATCCTGTATCTGTAATAGTCCGTTTCATAAAAAATCACGTATCTGGAGAACAAGGCACATTTCATCCAGTGCAAAACAAATATGTGAATTAGAATTCATGAAACACATAGCTCTAGAGCTGTACTTAATCATCTACATGTTACCATATAAGACACCATGGAAACAGACTGAATACTTTTTTGGATGAAAAGAAAAATGAAAGATGGCTGTTTTCCAAGATGTAGATGCTGGAGCTAACATTAAGTTGATCCAAAAGATCTAATTTCAGTGAGCCAATGATTTTTAGTTTTCAGTTCTTAATTTTCTTATACTTCTGCATGCAAATGAATTTCCTCACACATTGACCATAACTCAATTAGCGTAATGGGTTCAAACCGTCTTCTTGTAACTAAAAGCAATCCCATACCGACAGCACCCTTTCAAAATCTTGGAGCAGTTCATGTATATATCCAAATTCTCACGCAAAACATGCAAAGCAAATTTCACATTTTCAAATCTGCTCAGATCACGATAAACTGAAAAACCCAGTTGGTGAACAACATTGCATATATGTAAACGAACGACTTAATAAAAATCAAGAATCATGCACAATCCTACGAACTCATTACCAGAAGCTTTTGATCCCGACTGAAAATTACTATCATGCCTTTGATCACGAGTTACAGAGGGAAAATTTGCAGTCTTGGCGCCCGATACCTGTATTGACATTCAGAATCCCGAATGAAAACACATCCCCTAACAAAACACACTCAACCCAAAAATAAACTCCCTTCATACAGTCTCCTTCGAAAACACATACCATAGACATGGCCGCGGCGGCGCAAGCCTGATCGAGTTTAGACTTAAGAAAGGCACGGTACTGCTCGGAATCAATCGCAGCCGAAGGATTGCGATCTAACGGCTGAGGAAGAGTAGTGTGTGGCGGAGGAGGATTAAGAGCACGAGGACACTGGATCTCAAGCACTTCATTGTCGCAATTTCTGCGTCGAGAGGACGTCAGCGACTGCGACAGCGCAGGCGGCGGAGCCTTGTCGTCGGTGGCGGAGTTGGAAGCAGTGCAAGATAATTCTTCTAGAAACTTCTCGAGCTCCCACTCCGATGGGCTCCGATTCATCGCCGAAGCGGAAGTGTTGACCATCGATTGCCAGAAGGCGTCGGAGAGATCTTCCACCGAGAAAACACTGTTCATTGCGTGACCTTTGGTTTTCTCGCACAAAGAAACAAATGATATCATCGTGGCGTTTATAGGAAATTAGTCACGTGTGTTATTTGCGTAAGTTGGGTGAGGAATCTTTCAACCCCTCAGACACGGTTGGTACATGAACAAAATTCAATATTTTTAAAAAATATTATCTATTTATTATTTATGATAGCATGTGTATAAAAATATATAAATATCTTCAATTATTCACTGTAAAACAAAGTTGTGACTCTCCTACAGAGTCTGTGCTCAAGAGAGGGCAGATTTTAATGCCTTGGTGAATGTCTCCAGTTCCTTCAATCCTTCCTCTGGTGACTTCGCATCGCCCAACACCTCAACCATGGCACTACCGATTATGACGCCATCAGCACCCCATCCTGCTACCTGCAACAAAACTCCAGTATAAGTAGCAAGTCTAAATTCATCCAGCTATCAGCATCAGAGGTCTAACCTGTTTCACTTGCTCAGGTTTCGATATGCCAAAGCCGACAGCGACAGGCTTGTTTGTAATCTGTTAGATTAGAATTGCAGCTGCTAAGCGTGTGAAAAAGTATTCGCTTCATAATAACATTGCCAACATAAATTAAACAGCCGAACTTGTTATTGCTGTCTATTATTGTGCTGATCAGACGTACTTGGTATGCTTAACAAATGAAACTAATACTATGCCTCTTAGAGGCCAAGGTGTGTAATAAGGGAGGAGGAGAGCTTAGTAAGAAAAGCCACTAAGGACAAACAGATTCTTCGGGAGGTCATTTAGAATGAAAATTCCACCAAGGTACCAAGAACTACTTCTCTTATTACCTCCAAGCCAAGCCATAAACTCCTAACTTGCTATTAACTGCTTTCTAAAAAATTAAATATACTTTCCATTGAAGAGTATATAAGTAACTGGAATCCATATTTTGTACTAGTTTTCTTTCTCAAAATTATAAGAACAGCAATAAGGTTTGTCAGATCTGTCATAAGGACATACCTCTTTGATTTCGTGCAGAAGGGTTTGAACTCGATCACTTACAGATGCACGTGCTCCAGTAACTCCAATAGAACTGACCTATATTCCAGCACAATCGAGTCGTCAAAAATGTCTCTCCTTATATGTTCTCAACTATCATCTATACAGGAAACAACTATGGGAAAAACGTATGAACTTTAAAAGGCCCTTACAAGATACACAAATCCTTCTGATGCTTTGACAATGGCCGCCATACGTTCTTTGGGAGTAGTAGGTGTTGTAAGAAGTACCTATACCAGCAACATGTCAACAGAAGATGGAAAAGATGCATTGGTGAGTTAGAATATAAGAACATAGTTCAGGGGAAACAAGGTGGCATATATTTCCTCATTAATCCAAAAGAACTGTATTGCAAAAAGTTGGAATCACAACTTATCGAATATAAACCTCTTCGTTAGCCCAAAAAAAAGAAAAACCCTTCAGTTAAGGAGTTGGAATTTACCCTCCTCCACCTTTCTTTCCTTCATGTTAGGAAAACATTATTTTCTTTTCTTGTCAATAAGAAGATCCACAAAATGATTAGAATGATCAGACAACTGGGTTAAATCAGCACCAACATCCAAACGTAGAATGACATGAATTTGCATATCACTGGTGTTGTGTTTGAATGTCAGAATCACCATAAAAGGTCGACCATGGTTAATGCATGCAAGTGCAAGAATGATTCAAGTCAAGCACACAGCACAAGATTACTTGTTAAAACAATTAATTTTTTGGCATGTAAGAAGCTATAAAATGTGGACAACTAAAATTTAAGTACATCCTGCAGTACAAACCAGTTCAATCTGATTCTTCAAAGCTGCTTTCCTCAGAAGCTCTGTCTCCTCCAAAGGAACATCTGGGACCACAAGGCCTGCAAAAAACACCAGCATAAAACATCACCACTCGCAGAAATGACAGAACGAACAAAAATAGCTAGTAACCATTAGCCATAGTGCAAAAGTGTGAGTCAAACCCCCGCTTATGCAGTTACGCAAAATTTACCTAATAAATAACTTATATAGTATGCAAAATTAAGTGAAACTTAGAAGAGTGACTTTCCGTTACATTACCATGTACACCAATTTCTTTTACAGTAACCATGAAATTGTCAATTCCACGCTTTAAAATTGGGTTGTAGTACGTAAACAGAGCTACTGGACAGGATAGTTGTGGAATCACCTGTCAGTCAACAGCGAACCAGTTGAGGAAGTTGAATCAGGACCAAAACAGTACAGTTTTGGACACGGATACTGAAATATAAACACGGCTAATTGTTTATTCGTATGTAAGACCGCAAAATGGGACAAAAGGAAGAAGTAAAAGTCTAGACATGACATTTAAACAACAATGAAAAGCATAATCAACAAAATAGTGTTGACATGAAACTTACAGCACGAAAGACAATATTTACAAAGGATAAAATGTGAAAAACGAAAGGATCATTTCATATAGACATGTAACAGTCCTCCTGTGAGAAGAAAAATACTACTCATGTCCTTGAAAAGTGTTTTTGTAAATCCATGCAAAAGGCAATAAACTTTCAACAAAGAAATACTCCAGATGAGAAGACTCTTTAGCCAGTACATTTCGTTTCAACTCAGAGTAAACTTCTGTGAACAAAGCAGCTTTAAGTTGAGAGTTGGCTCTGGTCTTTTGTATATAACATCCAAATAAGAAAAAAAAATCATGTGCAGCCGACATTGGCCAACAATACATATCTCTATGTATATAAAGGCAACTAGATACTACTTGGTGTTATTACCTTCTTCAACATTGATAGAACTGCCTCAAAATTGGTCCCCCTTGCCAAGGAACGTGTAGCTGCCGCCTAAAGAGTAGCAATCACTAGTAAGAACATCAAACAAGAAAATGCATTCAACGATTGATAAAATTATTATCGAACCTGAATAACTGGGCCATCTGCCAAAGGATCAGAATAAGGCACACCAAGCTCAATGATATCTGAGCCACAGGAGTCCAACACTTTTAAGGCTTCTGCTGTAATTGACAGGTCAGGATCACCCGCTGTGATGTAAGGAATGAGTGCTACCTGGAGATGGAGGATCACTCATTACTTAAAAAAGTACAAACTTTTTCATATTGTAAATGTGTTTTCCTTTCACTTTCAAAATTCATTGGTGGGACGCTATTCCTCCCCCTCATCCCCTTCTGTTTAGAAAATTCAAGATCCTATAATAGATCAAGAATCACTTCCAAAATGCTTATCTTAATTACAGTCCTCCTAATTCTAGCCAACCAGTCATCAAATTGATAGGCCAAATGAATTATCACTAGACCTCCTCTTTTCATCCTAGGTATAAATAGACGGCTAAACATATCACCTCATTATGAAGTTAATAAATACCGCAAAAGAAAGCAGATGAACTGAGTTCCAAAAAGTTCTCAATCTTTTGAGGAAATTGTATCATCACCCGAAATCAACATTAAAGAACGCAATACTTGGCACGAGATATGCCTAGTCATACAACCATCTGTTTTTCCATGTTGTGATGCTAACAGATTGAGCACTTCGTCTGTTGCTACTGTTATTTACTGCAAGACTTAAATATGATAACGAATCAAAAATATCCGATAATATGGACACACAAACGATTCCTCTATGCACCAGCAATCTCCAACAAATGGAATAGTGAACCAACAGATAAGAAGAATCAATTGGAAAACCAGAAAGCATTTCCAAAATTCTTCAGGACCTCATAAGAACAAATTTCCTCCGTCTCTAGCGAACACTACACTAACTAGTGTATCCTTCCAATGTCTAGATACAAAACAAAACCACCACCGCCCCTTCCCACAAGAAAGCTGCCAACTTTCTGTATAGTTACACACCGTGAATTGACCATCATCAACTAACCGAATGAAACCCAAAAGCAACAAAGAAAATAAATGATTAAAGAATGAGAAAAGGTGCGTACTTTTCCTTGTTTCTTCAGCTGCGAGAAGGTCTCAGTAATACCCAAACTTGGGCCTGCAGTGCGAGCAGCCATTGCTGCAAAACTCCTGGTTGAAACATTGGTGGGTTTGCGAGATGGGAATGGAACCAGGAACCGAGTCTCTGATTTTGTGGGGACGAGGGAGCTGAAAGTTGATTTCAGTGCAGTGGCCATTACACACAATACAAGCACGCCGTGACTATACAAAGGTACGTTGTCTTGTGCTGTTGAAAAGGCTTTTTCTTTCCGAACAACAATTGTGGGGTTTTATAATGATAAGCACTGAAGCAGAACGTTAAAGAGCCATGGGAATTTATGGTAGATAGCTCCTCGTTTCCTTTTGAATATTGATCAATTATTACCTTTTAACATACATTTAACTTGAAGAACAAACTTATCAGCAACAATTAATAAATTCATCTTTCATATTTTGAAATTGCATTTCTGTAAATGGAAAGGTCTGATTTACAAGGACACTGCTTCTATTGTATAATTCCTTTTTGGTTTAGATTAACACCATATCCAAGAGCCACCAACTTCTCATATATGAGAAGTTATTACGTTGGATTTGGTCGTAAATATAGAAACAAGAAAGGATATGTCAACGTTTTTGAATGGACTTGTGACTGTCACGCGTTGTTTCTCTCAATTCAATTGACAACTTCGCTGCTTTTGTTTGCATTGCCAAAATTAAAAAGTAAAACGCATATATGTTTCGAGATAAAGACCAATTCGTACTGTACTATACTAGTCTTAACTCTTAATGACTTGCATTTGTGATTACATCTAATAACAGCATCTTAGCCAAAACTCAAACTCCTATTAAGTAGAGCAGTACTATCTTTTTGTAATGGTGAATAGTTTTATTTTATTAAGGGTTAATTAAAAAAATCCAAATTTACTTAATTTTGCACTTTACTAAAAAAAAGTGACAATTAAATATTCAAACTTTCCATTTTTCTCAATTCTAGTCCGACGTTAATATTTCCTTTAATGTTGCTAACGTGACTTGCCATATAAGATATAAATAGTACACACTCGTCAAACTTAATTGATTTAATTAATTAAGTTTAATTAAACTGCATTGTTTTGAGTTTAAAAACTCTAAATCAGACTCGCGGCTTAAATCGTCAAAATTGAAAACCCTAAAACAGTTCATTTTCGCATAGAAAAAAGGACTAAATTGATATTTCATTTAGATTATTAGAAATTGTGTCGCTCTCGTCTTGTACCAGTATGACAGAGTGTTGTTATTATTTCACACCAATATGAAAGAGTTTGATTTAGGGATTTCAATATCAAAACTAAATAGGTTAGTTAAACTTAATTAAGTTTGACATGCGTAAGTATTTAGAATTTTTGTCTTATATGACAAGTGTAACAAAGGTCTACTTTGGACTCGAACTTTTACTGTAAATCGCGCCCACCTTCATATGACAATCCCACTTAGGTCCGCTTAAACAAGATTCAGCCTTCTCACGTGACTGTCGCCGAACAATTTCGTTAGCCCTCGAACACTTCACGTGTACACAAGTGTTTAAAGTATTTCTCTCACACACAAAATGACACAAGTGTATAACAGAGTAAAGAAAGTAACAAGAAATATATATAGCCAAAGCTAATCTTTCATTAACTCTCAAAAAAATATTAACAAAAGATACAAGTACCTTCTTCTTGAAGCACGTACAAGGAAATCCCTACTCGAAACTCTTACAATGAGAACTTCTCCAAAAGCTCTCAACTTTCAAAGCTCTCTCCTCTTAGTGATTTCTCTCAATGATTGAAGAAATAGCTCTAGACTCTAATGAGCTATTTATAGGCTCCTCCAAATGACTAAGTTAGAGTCCTAATAGAACTCTACTAATTAAGATCACAATCTGATCCTATTTTATCCAATAAGATTAAGTTACATCACATTAACAAGACAAAAGATTACCTTATCTAGGAATGATTATCCTTATCTACGAAGATCTCCTCTATCTTCAGATGATCCTTCCACATGATCTTTATCTCTTAAAGCTGATGTTCATCCATTGTTATCTTATCCATTACGTCATCATGTGCCACATCATCCACAACTGGCCACGTCACTACTGATGTGTTTTCACCACGGTCTATCTGCACATAGGTCTATCAATGCATGATTATGGACAAGTCAATCTTCCATGATCAAGCTCACTCATGGTGCAGTCTCTTCACTCTATGACTAAGTACAAGTCATAATCTGAGTTAGTATAAAACCTCACATGCCTTTACGCATCCTCGCGGGGTCTTGCATGCCTTTGCGTACCCTCAGATCTCGCATGATTTAGCTCGCCAACTCCATACGACCTTACATTTGAATCTCACGTCTTATCGAAGATTTCCGCCAATGCGTGCCTACGCATACTCATGTATATTGAATATCGCCTACTCTCGAGATCTTTACTGATACTTCCCGCATTCCTCGCCTACTTCGCAAGTTCCTCGAATTTTGCTCGCCAACTCGCAAGACTACACCTTGTTCCCTCATCAACACGCCTTTCTCATGCTAACCTGTGTGCCAAGCATTGGCCAAAACTCGCTAACACTCGCACAATCCCGCAGTCTAGACTTAGGGATCTAACAGCAAGCCACGCAGCAATGCTAGCAAAAATACTAACGTCGAGTTAGAATTGAAAAAAATTAAAAGTTTAAGTACTTAATTGTCATTTTTTAAAGTTCGGGCTACAATTCAAATTTGAGTAAAATTTGAGATTTTTTAATTAACCCTTTTATTAACTATTTACAAGAAGTTTGCACATTTATTTTTTATTAGAAGTAAAAAGTATAATAAACTATAAGTTATTGTAAATCTAAATGATTTCTTTGTACATTTAACAATGAATGATGAAAAAGCAAACAAGAAAGAAGTAGTTATACACTTGAGATGGAAGTTGATGAGCTTTGATCTTGGTGGTGGCTCCCGTTAGCTGTGGAAGTGATGACAACGTCCTTGACCATTTTAGTAAAAGGAGGTGAACGAGCCACATTGTCAACAACATTCATTCGGTTTAAACTGCTGGTGCCAGTGCCACGTCGAAGGACGTAAAAGCATGGATTAGGACTTGAAGTTGCAGGATCAACTTTTGCAGAGACTATAACACTAAAGGCCTCATTTCGACCACTTCAAAAGAAGCCAAGAAGATGGAGAAAACGAATAGGACACCTATGATCATTTTGTGGTTACAAGCCATGGCATCAATATCTCTTTTTCTTATTTGTCTTGGCATTGATGAACAAAAAAATCACAGAACTTGTTATTCAAATATATGTAGGTTGGACTTCTTTTTCCCGATCTTTCATTGCTAAGAAAGGTTTATAGCTCTAGTCTAATTTAGAGGGAGTAAATCAGCTTATGAATGGGGTAGTGATGTGTTAGTTTATGCCTTACAGTCAATCACTTTGGTTGTAGTTTAGTGACAAATTATTTAAAGGCATTCTTTATCTTGTACATGTTTAGATGTATATGAT
>JAOQMP010000009.1:17338993-17383777 GCA_027563575.1 Erythroxylum pedicellare
ATCAAGATTGACGTCTAATAATATGTTATATCCACCCAAATATTAAGAATATCAAAGTGGTTTAACTCAACTTGTCCATGTATAATTATAATGTATAATTTAACTCTTTTATCATGTATAATTTAACTCTTTTATCATCTAATATTTTAATTAGACATAGAGTATCAATATAATCTTTTAGTGTCAATCATATTTGTTCTTATTAATTAGTAGTTCATTTAAATTTTATGTTTGAAAGTACCTTTTTTAAATCTCAATTCTCTCTAGCTAAAGAATTCCTTAAATCACTACTAATAAAAAATAATGAAAGATTCTCCCTAACTACTTTAGAGTAACAAATAATTTGTTAACTTACTCAACTATTTCTATATGATTACTATATCAAAGCAGTACTTATTGATTTATCTTAAATAAAATGTTATATAAATAGTATCAAAACATATTAATTTTCACATGAGATACTTTAGTAATTTAAAGTCTAATCACAAAATCCATAGAAACATAAGTAATATTCCATTTTGGATCTTCATAATTAGGTCAGTTAAATTGACTAATAAATATCCACATGTTTATTTAAATATTTCCATACTTTAATTTATAAGATCAATTACTTTTTTGTAAGAAAGAAATATATTATATGCTAGTTTTATCGTTTCATTAATATTTTGTCTTGATGAAAGTACAACTATGAATAATTTAAGAATAACATATAATACAAAATAAATATTAAAGTTGTGATCTCATATAAATTCAGGTGCATAGTGTTTGTTCTAAGAATTTTACTTTTAGTATTAAAATATAAAAATAATTAATAAAATACAAAAAATAAAAATATTTTTATTAATTAGAATAATATTATTATACATAAAATTGAGCAATTAATTGATTGCCAAGTATAAACTAATGTTGGTTGCATTTACTGAAGTCTCTTAGTTGTTATCACAAATAGAGATGGCATCAAATCTGGACTTGATTCGGCCAGCCTGACTCGACCGCATCCGGTCAGAAATTAACATGCTCAAGCTTTATTTTCAAATTTTATAGCTTAGTGAAAAGGATGTCTTTTGTAACCCCAGGGCGCAAGTGAGTTGGTAAGGGACTCTCCTGGTTTAAGTGAGATCGTGGGTTCAAATTCCCCTTCATGTATGTAGCTGTTTAAAACTTGGGCCAGAACTTCGCCTCCTGCAAAGAACCTACCCTGCTTGAGCAGTGATTAATCTAGGTGTGAATGATTTAAAGGTGTCTTCTCATTGTTGAGACCTACCTAGAACATCTTGTGGGCAACTAAAAAAAAAGAAAGATATTTTTTGTCGTTTTGTATTTTTAATTTAAAAAATAAAATTTTTTGACTAGGTCTAGCATCAGCCCACCAGGCCCAGCTTATTCTTATCCCCAATCGTAAAGACGATGTAACGGAGGTGTTTGTAACTTTAGGTGAACAAGCAACTTGAGGAGACAATGGATTGACTTCGAAGCCATTCATCATGAACCTGGAAGAATCTCTATCTCAAATCCTGGTTCTGTGGGCTGTGGCTCGGGGGGTGCCGGGTGGTGGTCTCCTGGAAATGATATTATTTTGTTTGTTGGTCTGGAGTATTGTTTCTTCCATGGTCAAGGAAGGACTTTCTAGTATTTTGCTGTTTTCGAAAATCCACCCCTACACTAAATTACCACTTCCAAAGTTCGTATCGACAAAAGCAAATGCGGAGAGTGCCTCAATTACTGTCAAACCCAACCCAAGGTTTTGACTCTATTTGGGCTTAAAACTCAAAGTAGCCGATAATCCCACAAAACAAATCTTTTCTGTTGGTAGCAAAAATACTAATAGAAGCCTACACAGTGGCTCGGGAACAGTGACGATAATAGAATAATAAGCCCTTAAATATACATATAAAAATAAAGCAGAAAGAAAATGGTTCAATTGTAAATAAGGAGAAAAGAGAGGGCTTTAAGAAAAAGTAGGACATTTTAAAGCAGCCTTTTCGTCCTCTCTGTGTACCTTTGCTTGCCTTTCTCTACTCAGTCTCACTCACACTCGTTAAGAAAGCAAATGCCCAAAAGCTGAAACTTTGAAAGCTAATTTCACCAAAAGCTATTGATTTGAGTGCATGCATATGATATGTAGTAGTTATTGGTAGTTTTGGATCCCAATTTCACTCTTCTTCCGCTTCTTCTTCATGGCTAATAACCCCTCCGATCCTCCCACCGACGATTTCCTCCAGGAAATCCTCGGCCTCCCCAATTTCGCTGCCGGAGACGCCGGTCTGGTCCCCGCAGACGCCTCCTTGCCTTCCCAGGCTCAAGCATCTATGATGCTTCAGCTCAGTTCTGGCGACCCCTCTGCCTCGCACATCTCCTCCCTCGCTGGAGCTGGAGGCCCAGCCTTTCACGGTTTTCCTCTGGGTCTGAGCTTGGAGCAGGGGAAGGGGGGCTTTATGAAACCGGAGGAAGCTTCTGGAAGCGGGAAGCGGTTCCGCGATGATGTTGTTGATGGAAGAGGTGGTGCTGTCAATAATGTGAGTAAAGTTTACGGTAATTTTTGAGATTTCAGTTGCTTGTTCGCTAGGAAAATGGACGAAAATAGTGAAAGGAAACAGTTTGCTTGAGCAATTCTTAGTAATTTGTCTAAACACGAGATACGGAAATCCACCTCAGGGCTGTAACTGTAAGTGACATTCATACGATTCGTTTGACAATTTAAGGGTTTTGAGCATTATTTGATGTTAGAATATATTGTTCTTTGTTCACTTTTGGGGATTAGATGTTCTTACTTTGAGCTTTGAGTGTGTGTTGATTATTGTTCCTAGGTTTCTATTATCTAGTTGCCAGTCAATGAGCATACTTGCTCAAGGAAGTTAACATCTTCCTAGGTTTGTGATAGCTGAAGGAGAGGAGGGAAATAAGTTTCGTACAGAAAGGATGCAAAGGCACTGAATTTGTAATTTATGTTGTAAGGTTCCAAGATTTGTGCTTGAAGCAGAAAAAAAAAATCAAAGAAGCTCTTGTCGGTTAGTTCTTAGGACGCAGGATACTAATCTTCATGTGCAAATGCTGATGTATGAAAGTTCTCACTTAGGTTTGAGATATTGCTTATTTGGTTACCTCTAGTTGGTTAGTTTAAGTCAATGGAGTGATACCTGAAGTGGCGGTTCTTGTAAAAATAGCAAATTTTGGGCTCTCATCAAAATATTGGACTTCTTTGGGGTTGACGTCATAACTGGCTGATAAGATAAACTTGCTGTCCGAAAATGTCATGTTAAGAAGTCAAATTCTTTAGTTCGTTAAATTAGATTATTTAGTGTATTCAGCCTTTGGGCTTAAATTTATTTTGCAATCTTTCTTGCATTGCCTTGAAAGATGGAGAATATACGGGGAAGGTGAATTCAGAGCTGAAGAAATTTAGAATTGAATCCCTTAACATAATGAATATCTTGTTTGCTTAGAACAAATCAAGAGGAAAATGCCATCATCTTCTACATTCATATCTTAGAATATTCATTATGAATAATTATTTGATTCTATGTACCACCCTTATTGCATGTCAGTTTCTTAGGGTTCATGTGTTTCATGCAAGAGCTATGGTTTAACCTTTGTTGATAAATGGTTGCGACACATGATTGGTTGTGTTGACCTAACACTGTCCGACAAGCGGCCTATAATGTCAATGAGCACAATAATTGATGTCTATGCTTACATTGATGTTTGAAGTTCCCATTGTAGTGATCTAGTTATCATGCCATCTATGCATGGGATGTTGGTACACCAGGATAATGTTGTGACAGTGTCAGGGTCCAACATTGGCTTCTCTTGTTTTGGTACTATTGACATCAACATAAATTAAAAATATCTGTTACTTTTTATGTAGATAGCTAAAAGTATGCCTAGCCAATTATTCAGGATTTTCTATCTTCAGTTTTCTTTTTTATGGTTTATGAGATTGGGTTGTGCAGATTGGAGTGCATAGTGGTGTTTGCTAATCACTAGTAATTGTTGATGATGCTTTATCTTTCTGCAGGTTTTTCATGGTCAACCAACACCCACTGTTGGCACTGCTCCACATCCACCTGCAATGCGTCCAAGAGTACGAGCTAGACGAGGACAAGCCACAGATCCACACAGCATTGCTGAGCGGGTATGTTGTAATATAGTATTTTCTCACAAATATCAACTATGAAGAATACCATACTTACGAATACTCGCACAGGTCTGAGCCTTCTATATTCAAGAAAATGATTAGATTATGAATGTGGATAAACATTATCTACCTTCAAATTCAGCATTGTAAATTCTTTTATTGAAAATATGATGCTTTTTTTGCTAGTTTTATTGTGTATTAAATGGACCAAAAATTTGCGTGCATTGATAATTAATGAATGCAAGAGTGATTCACAATTCTGTGGATATAAAAAGACCAACCAAAGATGACGACAAGCTCTCTTTTGACCATTGTCTTATGATATCTACTATGATCATCTCCAATACGGAAGTTTAGACATGTCAACTTGCTTCTCTAGAGTTGCCTGGAGGGGCAGTTTGAAGTTGCAGGTAGTAGAAAAAGCAATGCTCAATCTACTTTTTATATTGTGGCCAACATGAAATTGTGTGGTTCTAGATTAGCATTGCTAAAATTAGATTCTAAATTATGCTGTTCCCTTTCTTACTTGCATTTAGGATAATGAAATTATAAATCTCAGGCTTTTACTTAGCTTTGAAGTCCCTTTGGCACATTAGTTTCTGCTCTTATAATTTCATTCTTCCCTAGAGTCCATGCATAATCCTTAAATGTTACCATTTTATCAGTTACGCAGGGAGCGCATCGCAGAAAGAATCAGGGCGTTGCAAGAGCTGGTTCCTAGTGTTAATAAGGTCAGGTATCCGTTGCGAGGTTCATTTATGTTTTTGTATTGTACATAACAGCTTTCTGAATTTTGAATTTTATGACTCCAACCTTGGGAAGAAAAAAGTTCATGGTGGGTAATATGAAATCTCTGATGAATTTACTTAATCTTAATTTGATGTTGATTCCCTTCCTGAGCTACATTTTTCAAATGTGTATGAGTTTATGATAGTTTAGGTGACACAACACTGAAAGTTCTTTCCCTGAAGCTCTAGTGCCTCCAAATAGGGAAAAATGACAAAAAAGGAGAAAATTTAATGCAAGGATGATTTTGGTATTATTTCATTATGCATGCTTGAGGCATGAAATCCCAAATCATGGCATATGAAATGTTAACTGAAACATTCTTCTTGTTGTTAGGGGAGGTATGGTTGAGGGCCTTCATTTGAGCTGAGTCCATATATATCTGTAAAAACTGGATATTGCTTCCAAATTATTCAGATAAGCAGGTCTGCTGACCATTTACTGTCTAATACTTATAGATAAAGTTCTCTTACTTCCATTTAAAATAATTTGCCTGATTGTAGAAACATTATTTTTGGAATTGCCCTTATTGGGAGAATCAACTTATCTTAATAGTGAGATAGGCATCATTCCGTTTTATGCTCCTTCAGTTAGTGTTTTGGGAAACAACTACTTCTAAATATGTCAGAACTTGTGTCTAGCTATGGACGCAGTAATCAATTGCTGACCTTTTGCTGTTGGAAAGTCCATGAACATTTACTTCAAGATATTAACGTGTGAAATTCGATGGGTTTGACCAATTCCATTGCACCCTTTTGGCAACTGTTAAGGGAGATTACAGTTATTGAATTTTTGTTGTTGTTCTGGCAAGATAACTCTTGAGTAACTTTCTCTTTTACATGTGTGGTTTTTTAGCAACTAAGAATGATGATTGCATTTGTTGCGTAGAATTTGAGTCAGTATTCTAAGTTTCTTTATTTTTTGTTTTTTGTTTTTTGTGCAACCTGTTGATCCATTAGTAGCCTTGAGTTATGAAAATTGACCTAAGCAGTTATCCTAATTATGCTAATGATTATGATAATTCCAAGCTTGAGCTTTTCTTATCATTGAAAATTGTTGGTGACTTATTTTTAGTGTTGATGGGTAATGACTCCAATGTTCTAGGAAGATGACACTATGATAAGTGGTATTTGGTTGATTTCTTACAGACTTTTGTGTATTGATGGATGTTTCTTCTTTTGGGAGGCAGACTGACAGAGCGGCCATGCTTGATGAAATTGTGGATTATGTGAAGTTTCTGAGGCTCCAAGTAAAGGTACACTTCATCTGGTTATCTTTAAGTCGGATCTTACTATTCTCCTGTTTGGAAAGTATCAGTGGAATCTCTTAACTCTCTTCATGGCCATGAATGATGCATAATGCTTATTTCATGGCCATGAATGATGCATAATGCTTATTTCATGGCCATGGATACTTGAAAGAAGAATATAGTTTGCTTCACTGTATGAAACATAGTTTTTTTTTTTATAATGTAAATAAGAACCATAAATGTTTATTTCATATTCGAGGTTTTTTGTTAGTTTATGTTGAAGCACAGTCAATTTTCAAATAATTGCCTAACCTATGGATGGTGTTGGTAAAAGTCATTCTTTCGTCCAATCCTAGAGGACTTTTATGCCAAAATATCAATGGTTGTACTTGTTTAGAATAATTGGTTATGACCTTTCCCACCAATTATGAAGTTCCATAATTTGATATGCTTGGCGCTGCTTTCATCTCAGTGATGCGCACCTTTGAGCTTTAGTCTATAAACTCAGCTCTTCTGCCTTTACTGTTAGATACTTGGTCAAGCATCATTGTACAAAAGAAAGGAGGGAACTGGGTTTATACCCTGGCAGATTCGGATGCTCCAAATATTAGGAAATGCCGAAATGAGGGTCCACATTATAGATGACATACTAAACTGGTGTGGTTGAAACAGAGTTGGTTGGTATTATATCCTATGTCTATGTGCACGCATCTAAATGCTAGCATAGAAAATAAACAAACACTCTGTGCGATAAACATGGTGTATCTTTTGGATATTTTATGTACCCTTTTCATCGTGAAATGGAGGTGTCGATCATCGTACATTATGTTGTTGTATTTAATAAAATTGTTATGATTGCTTAACCAGGTATTAAGCATGAGTCGAATTGGCGGAGCTGGTGCAGTTGCACCGCTTGTAACAGACATCCCCCTGTCATCAGTTGAGGTTAGTTTTATGTTGAATAATAATAATTTTCAGTGCCTTTAACTAGGTAGCTAAGCTTTGCATCCTCTATATTAGGATGAAACTGGTGAAGGTGGAAGAAACCAACCAGCCTGGGAGAAGTGGTCAAATGATGGAACAGAGCGACAGGTAGCAAAGCTCATGGAAGAAAATGTAGGAGCAGCGATGCAGTTTCTTCAATCCAAGGCTCTTTGCATCATGCCCATTTCATTAGCCTCTGCAATTTACCATACACAGCCACCGGATGCCTCCACTGTTGTGAAACCAGAAACTAATAACCCTTCATAGACTCTAGAAAGGAGGGTAAGCATCCAAACCAACCAAAAAGTCACCAAAATGCTTTGGGCCCCGCATGTTATTTGTCATGTCCCAACTCCCACATGTAGATGTTGGCATAGTTTTCAAAATTGCAATCAAAGTCAGATGCCATAATAGTTATATATGTTTATATATTTCCCCTTTCCTTTGCTTTCCAGCTTTTAGTTTTGGGAGAAAACAGGGTTCCATGTCAATGCCTAAAGAAATGCAAGCAGGCCGTTTATGTCTTTGCCAAAGTTCCGGATGCGGAAGAATTGTCAAAGCTCTCACTTGCGATGCTTCCTTTGTTTTGTTTTCAGTGATAGGGGTAGTGGAAAATGATGGTAAGCGCTTTCTTAGTGGGGGGCTCTCTAATCTTTTTGTAGTGGGTTTGGGCGTGGGACCTTGTAAAAGGGGACTATATCGACTAGTGTTTATCAAATGTTTCTAAATAATGTGTTGGAAGAGTATTTTAGGGGAAAAGGAAAGGAAAAAGGGGGAAAGAATGGATAACGTTGGTTGGCTGTGGTTGTTGTAGTCCAACAGAAAATAATAGTAATAGTTCCTTGCTTTTGCTTTAGGGTAGGGACTGGGGATGTAGTGTTCATAAAAAGTAATTTGACCTCTTTTACATACAGACAAATCATTATTGGGGACAGGTCAAATCATGTGTGTGTGTGTGTGTGAGAGAGAGAGAGAGAGGGGCAGAATTTGGGCACACTTTAAAAAATAAGATGGTCGCTTCTCCAGAAATTGTTTCTCGAGCAGCAAAACTAGTAGAATTAGACGCTTGATTATTAAGATGTCGAAATGTAGATGGACTCGAGCACGGCAGCATTTGGGCTACAACTGAGTAAACTTTGAAAGGGACACATTATAGTGGGGAAGAAAAGGGAAACGCACGCTCATTGTCATTCGTGCTGTTCTTTTATTTTACTGTTTTCGGGTCACTACTCACTAACGTAATGTATGACGAACCTCCATTTGGTCACTAATGTAATGATGGGAATAAGTCTGGTGAATTGCAACTAAAACAGCAACCTCAACAACCTGTCACCACTTTGGACATCTTGCTCTCATAGTCTTAACGTCCTCAATTTCAGACTCTGTCGGTGAATCCCAATTACATTAATAGAGTGATTATATCATCCACACGAGACGAGTGGGTGATAGGTCAAGACAGTAAATGTTGACTTTATTTTTCCCATTATAAAAGCAAAAGCTTTACACCGCTTATGGAGAATGAAGAGCCACATGCCACGTCAGAAATCAGAATCCCTCGAACTCTATCAACCAGATCAGTATAAGAATAGAGTCCTCCCACCTTTTCCACAATGTCATTTGCGAATCCTGATTCCCGTTCCGAATTCAAGAACAAAGGTACCGTTCGGACGGAGATATGCACACATAAATAATAATGGATCCATACACACATCAAAGAGAAACAAATGCCTCAGGGGAATGTATTGCCTAGCAAGAGGTTGAATGAGACTACAAACTGATGCAAGCCTCACAAAAATTCAACAATCAATCATTTTTTGTATACAAAAAAGCAAATGAGTGAATTTTGTAAATAAATGTTTACCTCCAACAATAAAATTGAACATGCGCGTTCCGATCCCAGTATATGCAGATTAAATGCATGTGTGCAAAACCATAAGCTTTGATACCAAAATTAAGGTGTTTTATGAAATTGATTTTATACCAGAAATTATGCTGGCATAAAATACAAAATATCATTAAGATTGACGAGGAACAACAAGAGAAACTCAAACGAAGCTGATACAACCAGTTCTTTTGCATTATTGGGAGACAACATTTACCATAACTTAGCAGGCATCAAGGTCACGGGAAGGAGGAGGTTTTGGATCACTGAGCAGTGTAGTGTTGCCTCCTTCTGGTCCACTCTTAATGCGCCTAGAATTTTGTGTCCCAGGCTGAAAGACGGAAGAGTTAAGTCATAAAAACATGGTCACCTAAGCTTAATAGGAAGACACGAAAGAAATAATATCTTTAAAAAATCCTGGTCTAGTAGCCCTACCGGTAGCTTTTCTCCCTTTCTTAAGATTTCAACTATCTCAATAACTCGTTTTGGAGTTACATCTTCCTGCAATCAAGAGCAAAGACCAAAATAAAATTCGTCTGGACATCTAGCAGTTGAACTTCACAATTACTTATCCAGAATCAAGCTGTTATCGCAGGACCCACATAATAGTTGTAAGTGTATCCTTCAGATCCATTGGAGTAATCGGCAACTGTAATCATGGGAGCATTCACGCAACATCCCTGTAGAAAATCAATGACAGCATCAAACAGTGCACTGATCAATTACCAAAATGCACTTCAAGGCACTTAATTTTTGGCCTTAAGCTTCTTTCCTGCCCCAGAACTAATCAGGATGGAAGCTAAGACTCCCCATCCTTTAATACCAATCACATTTACATGGTACTTCAGGATTCAAGTTCAAGCCTCATATAATTGCTAGGATGCCTTGCCGTTAAGTAAATGGACCTTTGTAGGTTTTTTCTGAGAAGTCTTTTAAGTTTTAAAATAACAATTGGGTCGCAGCTCATCCAGGGCCTCATGTGAAGAATGATGCTAGCTTAAATAGAACGATGCCAATTAATGAAGCCTATTTGACAACTTTCCACACCCTGCTCCCCTTCCTTTTCAAATTCTTTGTATCAACAGATCTACCTAGGATTTGCCTCCCTTAGGACAATCAGCAATAGTAAGAAGCAAAAATGGGTCATTATTGTGCATCATTTTTACCAATTCTTAAACTTTGAATATCTGGAGGGTTCAAGCAAGGTAAAGACTTACCATGCATTCCATTTCTCCAACAGAAAAAAGGCCATCCTTTGTCACTTCTGCATATAGTATAATGTAACTAAGCCGTACAGTCCTCAAAAGAATATTTCAACGTTCAAAATCTTAACATGTAATGCACTACGACAAATTTTTATAACCTACCATTACGCTTTACTCCCAGGTGTTTAAGTAATGCATCTTCAATATCTCGTGAGCCACGTATCATACAAGGAGTTGTTCCACAAACCAGTAGGTGGTACTTGCCCACCTGGCAAACCAAGAAGCTTAATATAGCTAAAGTGCAACCAATATGATTACAAATTGGAATATATAGTGGAGTCAAAATGTCTTTCTCACCGGTGATCTGTTGAACATCGAATAAAATGTTGCAACTTCATATACACGGATTGGAGCAACTTCAATAACCTTAGCCACCTAAAACATTCATGGAAGGCTAAACGTAAATATACTAGTTTATTACTCATCATTCTAGAAGAATTTTCAGACAGATAGACATACTCTTAGATTCAAATTGTCACAGCAAATAGCATAATGAACTAATAATCAGAACAATAACTTGCAAAATTGAAATTGCCCAAAAGGTTCAAAGTTAATGAACATTTTTTTTCCTTTTTTCTTTTTGGACGACACAGTACTGAATTTTAAGTGATTGTAGCATTATACAATTTCTCTATGTGCTAACATGATGACATTATTCAGAAAAGACACTTGACGTGCTGATGAAAGAAACCAGATCTTGAAAACACCCATTTGTATCCATCAGCCTCCAACTGCATGTTTAGATTTTCCAGAAAAGTTCCAAATTGTAATCAATCTCATAGTTTTGCAATATTTATGATAATAAATTATCCATTTATGGGTCTCACCCATTAGCTTAAACTTTTGGCTTGGATGGTTTTTGACACAGTATCAAAGCCATAGGCGACTAAGAAGTCTCAAGTTCCAGTTGCACCGCTCTCATACAATGATAACAAACTTATCTTAGTCATGGTTACCCTTCAGAAAAGATATCAAACGTAAAGACACAGAGCATGTTGTCACACATCAATAGCAATATACCTTTAAGAAGACTTAGTAAATGATTGATACACAAAATGAGGTTAAACTAATTTCAGATGCCACAAAAAACTTCCATAAATCCAACTGTTTCTTAGGTTTTACTTGACCATAATTTTGAATTTGAATGGCATTTGTTTGAATGGTAATCCAGAGAAACAAACAATGAACACAATGTCCAAAACCAATTTAAATCACCTAATTTGCATGGCCTTGAAAATCCCAGTTGTTAAAATGTTCGACTTTCTATTTGCAACTCAAAGCACACATGACATAACAAGCACATCTGCAGAACTTCAATAAGTGCAAACTCATGTTTATCATGAAAAACTGCATTCTGGTTTATGGAGACTAAGGAAGATGTTTGCAACTATGGGTTAAAGCTGGGAATTTATATCCGTCCATATAATCTTACAGCATTCATTGCTGAAACAGGAAGCCACCCTCCATGCTGCTGTTGTGCAAGATCTAGCAGGGGAATAACTGCAGACTGTTTATAGTTGGACGGATAGTGAGACAATATTTCCTTAACCTGACATCAAAAATCACAAAGTACAGTCAAGAACTAGCTAATTGAAATCATAAATGCTTTTGCACAAGAAATAAGACACAGCATTCCATTTGAGGGATTTGGAGGAGACAAAAAGTTAATATGCTATCCAGATAGAGAAGAAAGTTAAATGCTATCTTCAAAGAAATCCATGTATAAGGATGTCTCCTTTTATTCTATTCTTGGTCATCGACTGTTCAGCCACTCTATCACCTACTTCTAATTAGAGAGAGGTTGAAGAAAAGGAAAAGTTTGGGGCACTAGCTAGAGAGCTCGGTTTTAAATTTAATAACCGAACTTGGTTTTAATAAGATTCTTGAATTCCATTCAATGGAGGATAATATGAACGCATTACATCCTCAAGTATCTCGCAGGCCCTCTTACAGAAAGTCCTAAAAATAATTCAGTACTAACCACAGCGATTGTAGAAACAGAATGCTTGAAACTCCTACACTGGGTGTAAATCCTCTCACTGAACTATAAAAACCCGTATATTAAGCTAGAATCTTCTTACCAAACTATCTCAAAATTAAATGTAAAAGGGGAACAAAAACACATTTCTTTACACAATGTTAAACACATCGAATCAGAAAAAGTTCCACTAGTCTCATGAATGTACCTTCTCCTTGTTAGCGGCAGAGAACTCCCAGGGAAGGTCGGGATTATTATCCGGAGTATCAATGTGCTGTATGAATCACAAATTCAAAACAAAACAACAGAATCCAAACATGTACTACTAAAGAGGAAACCAAATGAGTAAGTACAATACCCAAATTTTGAAAAAGAAAAAGAAAAAAATAGAAATAGAAATAGAACTCACGTAATTGAGGGCAGTGGAGAAGGATCGAGAAGTCTGGAGTGAACGAAAGATACAAAAGAGATAAAGATCAAATGAGAAATTGGATTCCGACGAATAGAAAATGAAAAAGAAAAGAAAAAACAACCTGAGGAGCCAGCCGGAAAATTTGACGGATCTCCTGGAGACGAACGGCGGCGAGACGAGCCAGCATTTTTACGGGAATCGCCGTTTGGGGCCGATACACTAAAACTGGTGATGAGAGATCCGATGATTGACTGAAGAAGGCCACTTAAACTTTGTTCTGCTGTGTATAACACATCCAGTTGTGGCCCAGCCCAAAGCCCGTTATAAATCATACCCGGCCCATCTCATTCATTAGATGATATGTTTCTACTTAATTATTTTTAAACCAGAAATTGTATTATAATCTAACAAGAATAAAATCAAATATTAGTAAAGTAAGACATTATGTTAATAACATAATTACCAGACTTGAGACACTTGACTAAAATGCAAAAGGAAAAATGAAAGATATGCCCGAAAAACTCAAAACCCCTTCGTGTCAAGAACTTTGGCGCTCTGCCAGATCCACCTTCACGGTGAATCTGAAAGCTCTTTGGGAAGCAGAAGTGAAGAATGGCGTTAGAGAGAGCAATGATATATTCCGCAATCCCCAACTCCTTTCTCCGTATTCCCAGAACCCCTCTTTCCAGCACCCAATTCCATGTCTTATCTCTCACTCGCTTCTCTAGGCCAAACATTGAGCATTTGCCTTATAAGCGTAGCTTGAGATGCTCTGCTGATTTCAATGACCAAAACTACGACCGCGGCGCCGGGTATGCAAAACCGGCAGAGATTCCGTGGAATAAGGAGCTCTGTAACTCGGTGCACCTCATTGGGATTGTTGGGAACCCTGTGGAAATCAGACGACTTGCCTCCGGAAAGGTCCTAGCTTGGACACGACTCGCAGTTAAGAAGTCCGCCACCGACACGTTCTGGCAAGTCCACGCTTAAAAGAAATTTGGACATGTTTCTTGTTTTTCCAGTTTGTTTGTGATCGGAAATGTTGTTGATTAAGATTACTATCCAACAGGAATCACGGGCTTTAACCTTTTAGTAACTTCGAAGGTAATAGTCTTATTGTTATTACAAAAAATAATGCGTATTCAGAAACATTCAATAGAAAAGTTGGAAGTTGGAAGTTGAAATGGAGAGGAAAGAAGCCTAGTTCTTGGTATGAAGACTTGGGATGAGATTTCTACTTTCCAGTATTCTTAAAACCTAAAGTTCAAATGTGCATTTTTGTCTGCTGAGCATGAGTGCCTGCATCTTGGGGATCTTATCCTACCTTTGTCATCTTGAAGCGTTCTCTGTTTCTTCTCCACATTGATCAATCTTAAAACCATCACCTTTCGTGGTTGTGTGACGCCATTTTCATATTTTTACTTTGCACCATCCCTGCGACTTTGATCACTGAAGGAAGTCCCTCATGTCTAAAAACCTCCAAGTGATCAAACACAAAGTTGTAGGTGGCCGTTAGAGCCAAGACTGCAGTTATGGCATATTATTGTGGTTGTTGTCGATGACGATGCAGCTGCAGCAATTGCGGCACTTCAATTGTCCTTAATTGCAGTTGCTACAATTACTAAAACTGCTGTACTTCAGTTGCAACTGCATTGCTAACCTCAATCAAAAGCGTTTGAAAGATCTAACAGGAAACTATGACCCTACTTCTTTGTTTCACTATTTTATACACAATTAGAATTCCATCTTGAAACACTTTTGTTATCTTTATACTTCAATGGTCATTTCTTATGCTTCTGCTTTCCCTGGAAAAGAAATGTATCGGTATAACTCCTCCCTATGCAAGCTTCCGGACATGAGACGTCTGCTTGCTTCGCAGAAATTCTTGTTGTCCAATGATGTTTCAAGTATTTTTTTCCTTAACAGTGCAATCAGTGGCTCTATTTTGATTAAGGAGAACAAGTTCTAACGTTTTCTTTTGAAAATTTAAATGAACGTTGCCAGGATCAGTTTAACATTTTGGGAAGAGCTCGCCGAAGTTGCATTTCAGCATGTAGAGAAAGGAAATCAAATATATATATCTGGTCGACTGACTTCAGATACAGTTGAAAGTGATGATGGAAAGCTACAGACTTACTATAAGGTTCAATTGATCATGGTTGCATGCTAATGAGTTACCGTTTCATTAGCTTGTTCAAATATCATTAATATTTCATCCTTTAGCAGGTAGTTGTTCAGCAACTGAATTTTATCGAAAAGAGTCTGTCATCAACACTATCATATGATCGTGGCTCTACAGCAGGTATCTAAATTTGTTTAATGATTGTGGCTTTTCAGCAGGTAACAAAATCTGATAAGAGACATGAGTTATCACAATGTGGATGTTAATGCTACTGCCATCTGCTTTTGTGCAGTTAGAAAGAGTGGTAATAATACCATCAACGATGCGGGTTCCATACAAGAACTATGGCAAGCCTTTTTCGCTAACCCATTGGAGTGGTGGGACAATAGGAAGAACAAGGTATCAATCTTGCTAGATGTATTTGTATTTATTAGTGGATCTATGCCTTATATGCAGCAACTGTTGATTTAGTTTTTTTTTTATCTGATGCAATACCCAACACTATATGTAGACATATGCTGAAGAAAATCTTGAGAGCCGACTTGTCAGTTATCCTAGTGTAACTTTTTAATTAATTGAACTGATTAGTTGTAGTCATTCTGTTTATACAACACTGTTTATTTTACATACAGAAAAACCCAAAATATCCAGACTTCAAGCACAAAGATACTGGTGAAGCTTTATGGGTTGAAGGCAGGTATAATCCTCCATGGGTGAAATCCCAGTTGGCAATATTAGATGAGAAAATGCAATCTTTTCGTGATCAAGAATCTGGGATGCATGTAACTGCAATGACTGGTGATGATCTCGCGCTTTATTAGTGACTCGGTGTATGTTTGTCCATTATTAATGCCATTCGGAATAGTTGTAAAAGACAGAGACCGAGAATTTGACAAAGAAAACTCTAGTATTTTATTCATCTGTGCTGTGAGGTTTTTATACAAGATTTACAAAGGAATGTGCGTAACCAACTTTCTAACAAACTACTAACAAAAAGAAGAAAGAGGGCAAGGATGTTGCGTGAGTATACAAGCTGTAAAAAGAGCTTGCGAAATGTTTGTTGCTGCAAAGATTTTTCTGTTGCGAATGATCTGTACGTTAGGCCTTCAGTATGTTTTATTTATTTGTGAACTCGTCTGTGAGTGTTGGACTGTATATCAGCCCCTCCTTAAGTTGGAAGGTGATTAATCCCAACTTGACAAGAGTGTCAGATAGCGCATGCCTTGGGAGAGCTTTGGTGAATGCATCTTCCAATTGGTACTTAGAAGAGGTGTGTCGTTTGAAGGAAACCATCACGAACAGCATTGCGAACTAAATAGCAATCAATGTCAAGGTGCTTGGTGTGTTCGTGAAATACGAGATTGGTAGAAATGTGTACGGCAGCCATATTATCACATTGGAGAGGAATAGGAAATTGAAGAGTGACCTGTAAGTCTCGGAGAATGAAGCTTAGCCATTTGAGTTTGCAGAAGGTACTGGCCATGTTCCTATATTCAGCCTCGGCTGACGATCTGCTCACAGTTTGTTGTTTCTTAGTCTTCCACGAGATCAAGGACGAATCAAAGAATATGCAGAAACCAGTGAGGGACTTCCTTGTGAATTTGCAGCCTGCCTAGTCTGCATCTGAGAAAGCATGTAGTGAAGGGGTGGCCATGACAGAATAGACCAAGGCTTTTGGGACGATTCCGGATAAGTATCATAAAACATATAGGAGGGCTTTCCAATGAGAGGCACAGGGTGTGGCAGTGAATTGAATAAACTGTTGAGTGGCGAAAGCGATATCGGGGCGAGTAAAATTCAGGTACATGAGTTGATCAACGATCTGCCTATAGTTTTCAGGATCAGTCAATAAGGGGCTATCACCAATGTCAAGTTTGGCACCCTGAACCATAGAGGTATCGGCAGGTTGTAACTCTATCAGTGCTATGTCAACTAGAATGTCACGTATATATTTCTGTTGATATATTAATATCCCGTTTTGTGACCTAGCAATTTCTACGCCAACAAAATACTTGGCATTACCCAAATCCTTAATCGTAAACGCACTATGCAGGAAGCATTTAACATCACAGATCAATCCTTTAGAAGGACTTGTTATTAAGAAATCATCAACGTAAATAACCAAAGCCACAAAGTCATCAGTGGTACCTTTTGTGAAGAGACAATGTTCTGATTCCTTCTGAGTGAAACCATAATTTGTTAGAGTCTACGTGATTTCCTTATGCCACTGACGTCCTGATTGTTTAAAGCCATAAAAGGATTTTTGTAATCGAAGAACCTCTCCCGGTTGGGTTTTATTGTACCCTTATGGTGGAACAATGTAGATTTTTTCATCGATATGGCCGTGTAAATATGCGTTGTTGATATCGCAATGATGGACGGGCCATGTGTTGGCTGCAGCTACTGCAAGTAAGGTACAAATGGTGGTGATTTTGGCAACTGGTGAGAATACGTTGAAGTAATCAACCCCGATGGTTTGTTTGAAACCTTTTACCATGAGGCGAGCTTTTTGTTGATCTACTGAACCATCTGGTTTAGGCTTTATTTTGTAGACCCACTTTGTGGTTAAAGGTTTCTTTCCTGCCGGTAAAGTGGCCGGAACCCAAGTCTCGTTATTCTCCAGAGCTTCGATCTCTACCTGCATCGGCTCAATCCATAATGGGTCATGTTTAGCAATGTCGTATGAAAATGGTTCATGGTCAGTGGATAGGTTGGCTAAGAAAGGTGTGTGGTTATGGGAGAATTGTATGGTTGTCATATCTTTGAATTAGGTTATTTCGGTGGTAAGAGAAGTATTGGACATATGGGTGACATAATCATCTAGGTAAGAAGGTCTTTTTCTTGGTCTGGTACTGAATCTGGTGGGAAGGGGGGCATGTTGAGGATGGGTCGGCGATAGCAATGAAGGTGAGGGTTCATCCAGACTAGAGATAGGGTTAGATGAAGGGGCTTCCTGATTTGAAGTTATCGGTGCTATCGTCGGGTCTGGTAGGGTGGATTCGGGTAGGTTTAAGTGTGGTGTATTTAGGCCTTGTGGTGTGTGTGGGTTGAAAGAGATTAGTGGATTTGGGGTTCCGAAGATGGGCATATCTTGTATTGGTATTTTTGGGTTTCTGTAGGGGAATAAATATTCATGAAAAATAACATCTCGACTAAAAATTATTTGCCGTGTATCAATTACGGATATTTTATAAGCTTTTCTGTTGGCCGCGTATCCAAGTAATAGACACTTCATAGCCCTTGGTTCTAATTTTTCTTTGTGGGGTTTTGTGTTTGTTGCATAACATAAACATTCGAAAGTACTAAAATGATCATAATTTGGTGGTCGAAGATACAGCTTTTCATATTGTGTTTCCCAAGATAAAATTTTTGTGGGCAGGCGATTTATGATATAAATAGCGATTAAGATGGCATCCCCCCAAAACTCTTTTGGTAAGTTGGCATTAAACATAAGGGCTCGGGTTATTTGAAGTAGGTGTTTATGCTTGCATTCTACAACACCGTTTTGTTGGGGTGTATAAACACATGTCTTTTGGTGGACAATCCCTTTTGACTCAAATAATTGTTGGTTGGAAGTGTTAACAAACTCCTTTCCATTGTTTGTTTGTATTTTGGCGATTTTTTGGTTAAATTGAGTTTCAATCATTGAAACAAAAAGTCTAATTATACGATGGACTTGGGTTTTGCTACTTAACAGAAAAGTCCAAGTAGCTCTACTGAATTCATCCACAATGGTCAAAAAATATGTTGATCCATCAAGGGATTTTGTCCTATAAGGGCCCCAAAGGTCCATATGAATTAACTCAAAGGGTTTGGTTGCTATTATAACATGTTTCCCGAATGGTTTTCGTGTTTGTTTCGCTAAAGGGTACGTCTCACAAAAAAAATCATTTAATGGCTTGAGGTGACAAAAATTCAAACGTTCTAAAACCTTAGTGGATATGTGACCGAGTCGAAAATGCCATAAACTAAAAGTATCGATAACATTACAAACAAAATGTTCGTTGAGATAGAATTGTAAAGAGGGACCTTTCTTCGAATTTGGTGGTAGGAAGTGATGAGGTTCAAGCCTGTAAATGCCCCCAATTTCCTCGCAACTTGCCACAATGGAATTAGTCAGCGAGTCCTACAATACAACCTTGTTTGATATGAATATAACAGCTAAGTTATTTCTCCTTGTAAGTTTGCAGATTGATAGGAGGTTGTGGTGGAAAGTAGGTATGTGTAGAACATCTTCTAATTGAACAATATTGGTTAGTGCTACACTGCCTTTTTGGGTAATAGGTTTAAAAGAGTCGTCGGGTAACATAACAGGGTAAATATCAGTTGTAGGGTTGGTGTTTTTTAATAAGTTTTGGTTGTGATCATGTGGGTTGATGCACCTGAGTCCACTATCCATGAAACATATTTATACATAGATCTAACATTATCATTATAGTGAGAATGCATACCTGCGTAGCTATTAAAAGCTACGTGATTGACTTCATTAATACCTTATCCTTTGACTAGTCGCATCAACTCTTGAACCTATATGCTCAAAACACTGAAATCTGTCTCCTGTTCAACACCCGTACCCTTTTGGCTCTCCTGACCAGTGTCAACTGGGCTCTCGGCTACTGCTCCAGCATAACTATTTTTTTTCTCTTGTGTGTTTTTGCCTTAACTCCTTGAACCATTCAGGTTCTCCATGGATTTTGAAGCATGTGTCTACTGTGTGTCCCTTCTCATGGCAGTGGGTACAGTATTTGTCTTCTTTCCTCACATAGCTCCTCTTTCTATTTAATGAAAACCCTTCTTTGGTGTCTGTTTTTCTACTTCCAATAGGTTTTACGGCAAGAGCTATGTTCACCTGCCCTATTTCATTCCAGCGACATTTCTCTGTTTCTCAACAGTGAGAATCATAGAGTATGCTTTGTTTACAAGTGGTAAAGGATCATTCAGCATTATTTGACTCACTACACTTCCATCTTCCTCTCTTAACCCCATCAAAAATTGAACTAGCTTAGTGTTGTCTTCCACAATACTGTTGAGTTTACCGACTTCACACAGACAACCCCTAAAAGGCATAACACATCTTAAATCGTCCCAAAGTCTCTTTAACTTTGTGAAATAGCTAGTCACAGATTCATTCCCCTGTCTTAGGTTATTGATTTCTTGCATTAATTGGTAGATTTGAGGTCTATTGCTTTCACCATATCTAGACCTCAACTCTTCCCATAGATCCCTGGCAGTGGTGACTACAAGGAATGATTTCGCTGGATCCTTAACCATAGAGTTTAAAAGCCACGAGATTACCACGTTATCGGCTGTTCTCCACTTCTTCAATTACAGCAGCCATTGATGAAACCAATCTTGTCTTTTGCTTTTAGGGCAATAATCATCACCCTGCTCCACGAGAGATAGTTTGTCTCGTCCAGTAGCGTCGTCACCAGGATAACGCCTGGGCTCTTTGAGGAAGAGATCGTCGTACGAATCACTCTCATCCTCGTTTATTTAGGTCTGTGTCTGGGTGGTGCTGGAGTTTCCCTCACGTTCGTTGGTCATTGTATATCAAGAGCTTGAATCTCTAATACCATGTAAAAGATAGAGACAGAGAATTTGACAAAGAAAACTCTCGTATTTTATTCATTTGTGCTGTGAGCTTTTTATACAAGATTTACAAAGGAATGTGTGTAACCAACTTTCTAACAAACTACTAACAAAAAAAAGAGAGAGGGCAAGGATGTTGCGTGAGTGTACAAGCTGTAAAAAGATCTTGCGAAATGTTTGTTGCTGCAAAGATTTTTCTGTTGCAAATGATTTGTACGTTGGGCCTTCAGTATGTTTTATTTATTTGTGAACTCGTCTATGAGTGTTGGACTGTATATCACTAGTATTCATAATTCTCTGAGGTGATTTTGTGAACATACTCAAAGAAGTTTTGTTATATAGCCTGCAAGGAAGAATCTAAGTGGTCGAGAAAAGTTGTGGATCTCTTGAATATTTGGAACCTATTTTGAGAATGTTGGCATACTTTATCATCGTAAAATATCATGTGTATTATGCATGACTGTTAGTTCGCATATGTATAAACACTTCACTAAATGTGAATTTAGGAAAGCTTCACGCATTTTGTCATCTTGTGGAACTGATCCACACTGAACTTGATCTCTACTTTAGAAGAGATCGGTTTAGTGGTTGTCAACACTTGTTTAGAAGTCAACAATCAACTTTAATTTAGTCTAAGAATCATGTATGTAATTTTATATAACTATCACTTTGAATTTCCTTATGATTAAACACACCAAAGTATAGAAATCATTCTATCAGTCTTTCTCTGCTTTCTACTTCGCAGTGGTGCAAAGAACACCTCCAAAAACTTACACGCATCATTGCAAGTTGCTAATCCCAAAAAACCTAGCTGAAAACGTTTGAAAGAAAAAGACAGTCTAAATGACATCGTTTTTAATCCCACAAAACGGCGCCACTTTAGATAGAACTACAACTTTACAAAATTCAACCTTGCCACATCAACATCTACGATAGCATTACTTCAATAGCTATAACAGCAAAAGAACATAGTAAGTGCCACATCATCATCTTAGTCAGCACCACGTGAGTGCCACATTAGTATCCTAGTGAGTGCCATATCAACTTCTTAGTCATCACTATGTTAGCATCTAATTGCCACATCAACATCCTAATCATTTGTCACATGTCTCTGCCTGATTTGTCCACGTGTCAAAATATATCCTCTTTGATATGATTCAGACCCAATTCATTTAGTTTGGTTTTAAAAGGGTTGATTAACACTTTGACCGCACAATTTGATCCCTTTTCAGTCAATTTCTTTGCAAACTCGTCAAGTTCCTCAAGTCTTTTGACATTCTAAATCCATTTTTGTGGTTAGACTAACCAAATTCTAACTTTACAAGCAAGTTTTCTACCATTTTTCATTATGAATGTCTCTAAACTTACCCAATACATGACTAACCCCATCAGTATCACCTTTGATGGTTCAATATATGATTTGTGGCCTAAAGCAATATGCAATTTTCTTAAAGGAAGACTCCTTTGACGTGTTATTACTAGAGAAATACGCAAACTAACACAAAAGAAAGATGAAGACATGGAATGCTTGGTATCTTGAGATGAAATGAATCATCAAATATTAAGATGGTTTCAGAATATATGTGTTAAGGTATTCAAACTGGATTTTCAATGCTTTGTCACAACTTAGGAGGTATGGATTTTTTTAAAGAATTGTTGCTCTATATCTAATGATATCAATTGATTTCAGTTATATATAAGACTTAAGGGTAGTCGTAAAGCCTGGTGTTGTGCCCAAAATAAGTTCTAAAAATACTTAGGTCATCCTACTCGCAAGTATACAAGGTAGTTGTAGTTGATTATCCAGTGTCGTCTCTCACGGAGGTAAAATTGGTTCACTTAAATTAATCCTGAATAAAAATAAAAACAACAAATGCAATTTTAAACATTCTATCCCGATTTGTTGAGTAAAGGCTTTAAAGAAAATCACAAAATTAAACTGAAGAGTAAAATGATTCAATCGGAAGCAAAAACGAATAGATTAATCAAAGCGGAAAACTCTTGATAATTAATTTTACTAATTTAATCTCCTATGCATGATTAAGAGGAAATGATTGAATAGTTGTCTTAGTAAAATTAATAGTTAGGTTCTAAGATCAACTCGAATAATAAACTAGATCTAATTTTTGTATTCGACAAGTTATCATCCGAATTAATTATAAAAACCTGACTACTAATTACCATTTAAGTTAATATATTTTTAGTTCTTAACCTAGGTGTCTATAATTTCTAGTTCAATATTAAACTTCTTCTCTCGATCCTTCGTTTAATACTAAAATGATGTAAAGTTTGGTCATGATATTACATCCATTCAATTCAGAAACTATAACAAACATAAGACAACAACACAGTCCCTCAATCATGCATATTTAACAGTCCCTCAATCATACATATTTGACTAAAATAGTTACATTAATCCTCAAGAAAAAGAAATCAGGCCATCATAACATAAACAATTCATCATCTCCATATACTTCAATCTCATGTTATTGTAAACATAAAAATGTAAAAGCGATGAACAAAATAAATACTAAAGATGAACTAACTAAGCAGTAGACAATAACAGAGAAAATAAGTCTAACAAGCGGAAGATAAATGAATTCAACAATAGCAGCATAAGTTGAAATAAAGATGAGCAAACAAAATGAAAACTCTTGGATGCAGAAGTTAGTGTGAATATCTGGCCAAACTCAAGTTCTCTGATGTTGGCTCTCACCTTTTACCTCTACTCTCTTCTCGTCCAGCCGAACGAATGGTTGCTCAAGTTCACTAGAATTCAGCTTCGGCTCTCACTTTCTGCCTTTGTCCTAAAATTCCACCTCTCTGATGTGTTTCTTTCTTCCTCACCCTTGTTTCTATCTTTTCTTCTCTTAGTCAAAGCTCTGTTTCTCCGCCTCCTTTCTCTTAATCTATTCTTTCTCCCCGAATGTCTCTCTGAATGAGGCTATGTAGTGTGTATGTGTCCTGTCGACTCTCTCAGTTTAGCCCCCTTTTTACTCCCACTTGTTTTTTATTTATAGCATGAGTCTAAGTTTAAGATTGTAGGGTTGTTATGTCGCCAACCTGCACGCTTCAATCTTAAGTGAGTGCAAAGGAGTAAGTGAGGGCATTTGTCACGGTAGTGGCAAGTCAAGTCACCACGGTGACACTTTGTAATGCAAAATTATGTTACCTTTCATTTGTCATGCAAAATTCACAAAACATTCCCTTCAACCTTCATGCAACATTCACGACCATTTTCACTCAATTCATCTCACATTTGCATTAAAAATGCAAGAATTTATAACCAAAATCAAGATATGAATGCAAGAAAATTCAATAGAAATTACATACTTCCCCCACACTTAAACTATGCTTGTCCTCAAGCAAAATAAAGAACACTAGACTATAAAAGAATAAACAATAAAAATAATTTTTGCCAATAGTAGTCAAAGATATCAACGATCATTTCAATAAATACAACCTAAGAACTTTAAACTCATAATATTCTATGAACAGATTATTCTCTGCATGCTTAGCCAAAATCAACAAGTACTTCAATTCAAATAATCATCAATAAGTGTGATAGATAATCACTTCACTCTCCATCCTCTCAAGCATTTAAAGGTAGGACATATTCACTCATAATTTATTTCATATAAGGCATATACCATAGGCTTGCTTACTAATCCAATCTCCACCACTCATATCAAATATAAACATCAATTCGAAGGTCTATATTTTGGTTATAATGGGGCCGGGCCGGGCTAAGGGTGAGAAAAAGGAAAATCTTAGTTTAAAATCACAAAACAAATTGAGCTTTTAAAGTAAGACAAACAATGAAGCATAAAACACTCAATTCTTTTCTTTCAAGTTAACAAGATTAACACTCTCCTTTTTATGTCTCTCCTCTTCTTTTCTTTTTTTGTTTATCTTCTCATCCTTTTCCTTTTCTATTTCATTTTTTCCTTTTCTCTTTTTTTCTTTTTTCTAGAACAAGATCAAGTTTAGAAGAGGTAAAATGTAGAGGAGAGGTGCAAATTATTACCACCGTACTCATTTCTAACTCAAAAACCAACTATATCCTATGATTCTCCCCATAATTATTCAAGTAATTATTCCCTAAACTCAATCATACCCATTCAAATGCTCAATTCGTCCTTATGGTAGATATGATGAAAAAGTTAAATAATCAACCTCACATTTGGTTTTAAAGAAGAAATGGTTCATGTTAAGCTCAAAGGGGGCTTACTAAGGGTAAAATTATGGTGGCTTTTTAAACAAAAATGGCATATCCTAATTGCCTTCATCATTTCAATGTTGCATAAGATTATGTGATCTCAACTAGTATTTGCAAGCAAGTTATAGAGTTCCTTAATCATGAAAGAACACTATCAGCAAAGAATACTTGAATTTGGTTTTAAATATTTCAAAATGGCTCAAATTCTTACTAAATGAAAAGTTTCCTTCATCTATTACAACAAGCTAATGTTGCTTTAATCGAAATCTATGTCAATCAGCCTAAGCATGCAAGTATACTCATTTACTCATATTATGCATTTCGAGTCCAGATTAATTTCATTTAATAACCATGCCTCTTTAACTATTAAAGGGGGAAAAAAGACATAATCACAAACAATACTAAATTTCTTTTTTTAACTAATACTCTTCTCCCCCCTAATGCGTACCACGGAAGAATTTATGACCATTTGATGGTACTTTCGATGGATATTTTGTGTTGGTGTGTTTTTGACCTTGAGGAATTAAGAAGGATGAAAATTTTGAATTCAACAATCAAGAAAAATAAGGATACGCAAGGTTTGAATTCTACGACACCTCTTGGAAACTTGTTCAAAGCAATCCCGATGATCCAAATAAAACTAAGAAAAATGAACAATCGACACATCACAATTGGGAAAGCAATTGATAAGTGAAAGATGGTTCGAAAGATAACAACAACAAAATAATAATGTTTCTCCCTATTGAAGCTGGCGGCACTCCAGCATTTCTGATCTAAAAGTTACAAAAATTTCACATAAAGACACATATTTATACCTAGGTTAAATAACAAAAGGTTGGGCTAAAAAAATACATGGAAGCCTAAAATAAACAAAGTCCAAAAACTAAATAAATAAGTCTGATGTGTGGTGCCACTACTAGATCCATATGCTCTTGGGCTTAAGTGAATTAAATAGCCCACTCCCACTAACAAATAAGTGGCACACCAAATACTCCTTGGGCTTAAGTGATGAAGTATTAAAATGGCCCAAGTCTTCTTGTTTTCAAGCTCCATGTATATTCGGTCTAAATATTTGAGTTAAATGGATTAGTTGGGGCTCAATTCCATTAAACTCTCTTCCAATAGGCTTGGAGCTTGCCATTCTCTCAAGATAAAAGCCCACATGCGTATAAAAAGCCTCTTTGAATCTCTCAGTGCTAGCTTTGGACATAGATCCAACTGGAATGACAAGCTCACTTCCGTCACGCATGCCATCTCTATGGTGATCTTTACTCCTGCTCACATCAATCCCTCCCTCCTCAAGAAGATTCGTCCTCGAATCTAAATCCATATCAAAAGGAGAAAGATCAGTAATATTAAAAGTTGCAGAAACAAAATACTTACCTAGCAGGTTAATCTTGTAGGCATTGTCATGCATATTCTCCAACACCTGGAACGGGCTATCACCCCTTTGATCCAAAGCAAAAACACTAGGCAAAGTATCAAGAGGGTTAGTGTCAAAAACTAAACACTCTATGTATCTCACCATTACTAGTGCTCTTTTCTCTCCAGTTACTCTCCTCAAGTCTTTTCCCTTAGCAAACAAACTCACTCTTTTCTCTTTCTTTTCTCTCCTACATATCCCACTTTCTTTTCCTCACCTGTGCAGTCACTCCCTATTGGGCCAATCTCTCTTTTCTTTTGGGCCTCTTTTCGCTCATCATTTTTCTTTATCTCACTACCCAAACCCTCCTCTCTTTGCAAAGCTTTAACCTGGTCAAGGTAGATCTGATGAGGTGATAAAGGTAACAAAGTGAAGTTCTTGCCCTTGAACTTAAATGAGTACATGTTTATGTAACCATCATGTGATACTCGCCTATCAAACTGCCAAGGCCTCCCCAATAGCAAATGTCCTGCCTCCATGGGTAACACATCACACAACACCTCATCCTTATACCTACCTACAGAAAATGGCACCAGTACCTATCTAGTCACCTTCACATCCGCATTATCATTAAACCACTGTAAATTATATGACTCTGGATGTTTTCTACATGTCAAGCCTAATTTCTCCACCATAGTTTGACTAGCCCCATTGATACAGCCACCTCCATTTATGATTAAGTTACATACCTTTCCACCTACCAAACACCTTGAATGGAATAGGTTCTCCCTCTGATCTAGAATCTCATCTCTAACTCTATCACTTAACACTCTCCTAACTACAAGTGCTTCTCCTGTGACAACTCTTTCCACACATTCATCATCATCATCATAAACACTATCATATGACAAGTCATCAACATCACTATCCTCAAAATAAATAACCCCATTATCCCTTATATACATCACTTTTATATTAGGGCATTGAGAAGCAATATGGCCAGTACCCAAACATTTAAAACATTTTATAGATGAATGTTTACTAGAAGTAGCTTGGGTGTTAGAAGTACCTTTTTTATCAGATCCCCCAATTGTTTGCTTAGGTGCTTCCTTGAAGTCCACCCCTTTATCCTTGGACTTCTCCTCCTTCTTAGGCCATTTTGAGTTCCATTAGTAACTAGAACTTGCTCCACTCCTTGTTGTCACTCTAGCTTTAAACTGTCTCTCTACCTTCATGGCCATATTCACTATGTCCTCAATCTCCAAGTAACGTTGTAACTCTACCACATTTGCTATCTCCCTATGCAATCCACTCAAGAACCTTGCCATGGTGGACTCGAGGTTCTGCACTATATTAGCACGAATTATAGCAATCTCCACCTCCTTATGGTAGTCCTCTACTAACTTAAACCCTTGTGCTAGTCTTTGTGATGCATCTCCCTATAATGGTAAGAAGGCATAAATCTCTTCCTTATGCATGCCTTCATTGCTGCCTAAGTATTAATGGGTCTCTCTCCATTCCTTCTTCTATAGGTCACAAGCTGATCCCACCATATTAGTGCATAATCTGTAAATTCAATAGCAATAAGTTTTACGTTCTTCTCCTATCAGAAGTTATGACACTCGAAGATCAAATCAACCTTCCTTTCCCACTCCAAGTATGCCTCAGCATCATTCCTTCCCTTGAATGCTAGGATCTGCATCTTAATGGATTTGAGGTCTCCATCTCACCTGTTGAGGGGTTCTCCTCTCCGAGCTCTCCTGGGCATGTTCTCTTCATAGTCCTCCTCCTCTTCATAAAACTCCTCCTTCTCAGGCTCATACCGTGGTGGTTGTCGACGAGGTGGTGGTGCTTGTTGGCGAAAGGCAGTACGCCTAACCTGAGGTTCCTCACGTTCCCTATGTTTAAGCTCCTCTATCTGCTGATCATGACTATCCAATGTCTCCCTTATGCATTCAAAAGAGAGATTGAACCTCTTAAATGACTGTTGTATGGCTCTCAATGTAAGGGCATTCATCTCCCCCATTCTACCTTCATCCTGATTCCAACTTTCCTGTGACATTTTAATGAATGTTCTTTCCTACAAAACGAAGGTTAATAGAAAACAACCTCACAATCACTCCCTCAAGTGTTTCATTCAAAAATTTATCACTCCCCTCATATTTAAGTCATGGCAATGACTCCCTCAAATAATCTCACACACTTTTGTTTTTTACCACTCAATGTTCTCTGAAATCCAAGTTACAATTAGAACCACAGCGTCAACAAATCAATGTTCCAAAATGTAGCTCAAATAATAAGTAACAAGCAACCCAAACCAATAACCAATAACAAGCTAACAAATCTAAAAAATTTTGAAACTATTTGTCACGGTTGATTCAAATGAACCACAATCAAGTAAAAAGTATGGGAAAACAATTTTTTATTGTGCTTTTGTACTCTTTTTTCAAATTTTTTGACATTTTTTGGATTTTTTCGACTCTTTTTTCAGACTCTTTTTTCATATTTTTTTCGTTTTTCCTTATTTTTTTTCCTAACTTTTTTTCGACTTTTTTTATATAAACCAAAAATTTCAAGAAATAATTAAAAACTTAACTAAAATAAAAACAAGAACAAAGATTGAAATCTTAGGCCAAAAGTTAATTCACACCTGAATTGATGAATCGACGATAATTGGATGGTGATGGGTGGCAGTTTCTTGAATTTTGATGGAGTTGAATAAGGATTCTCCTCTAAATCAAGGCTCTGAAACCAATATAACGCGCACCACGGAAGGATTGATGTCGATTTGATGGTATTTTCAATTGGTGTTTTGTTTTGGTATGTTTTTGACCTTGAGGAATTAAGAAGGATGAAAATTTCAAATTAATAATCAAGAAAATAAGGATATGCAAGATTTGATTTCTACGACACCTCTAGAAAACTTGTTTCAAACAATCTCGATGATCAAAATAAAACCAAGAGAAACGAACAATCGACACACCACAATTGAGAAAGCAATTAATAAGTGAAAGATGGTTCGAAAGGTAACAAGAACAAAAGAATAATGTTTCTCCCTATTGAAGTCGACAGCACTCTAGCAATTCTGATCTAAAAGTTGAGAAAATTTGACCTAAAGACACATATTTATACCTAGGTTAAATAATAAAAAGTTGGGTTAAAATACATGGAAGCCCAAAATAAAAAAAAGTCCAAAAACTAAATAAATAAGCCTGATGTGTGGCGCCACTATTGGATCCATATGCTCTTGGGCTTAAGTGAATTAAATAGCGTACTCCCACTAATAAAATAAGTGACGCACCAAACACTCATTGGACTTAAGTGATGAAGCATTAAAATAGCCCAAGTCTTTTTGTGTTCAAGCTCCAAGTGCATCCGATCCAATGATTTGAATTAAATGGATTAGTTTGGGCTCAATTCCATTAAACTCTCTTCCAATAGACTTGGAGCTTGCCAACCTCTCAAGATAAAAGCCCACATGCGTAGAAAGAGTCTCTTTAAGTCTCTTGGCCCTAGCTTTGGTCATGGGCCCTTCTGGTATGGCTAGCTCTCTGCCTGGTCCTGCTCGATGGTCTATGGTCCCGCTCATATTAGAACCTTTTGCTAGATAGGCCCCTTCCACCATCTTTTCGCTTTCTTGTTTTCTCACTTAATCACTCATAGCTCCCTCAAGATCTTTAAGGCTCCGATATCATATTGAAAATTTAAAGATTATTAGGATTATATAATGTATTACAACATCAAGTAAACAATAAATGATGTTTCATAAAGTCGATATGTTTTCAAACTCTTCTATTGCTTTTGCTGCAAGTGTAAGTACATCAACAAAAGTTGAAAACAAAGCTCGAAGAAACCTAGCTTTAGTGGCTTCGAAATCTATTTTCAACTTTGCATTGGAAATTGACATAAGTGTTTTCACCTTTATCAAGCTACAACTCCTTATCAACAGCCAATGCTTTATGGAAAATGGAAGCATTCTCCTCGGATTCAAAATCCACTTCCAAGTCACATGTGAAGTACCAATGGCTCTGGGCATCTAACATGTTTGAAAGTATTTCGTCAGTCAACTTTGCTAGATAAGAATATAGGAGCAAACTTATGTCCATTGTCAATTAAATCAAGTTACTTGGTGAAGAATTTCCTACACAAAGGGTTGTAGACAAGTTTTTTGTGACGCTTTCCAAAAGGTACAAGTCAAAAATTTCATCACTTGAAATTACTAAAGATCTATCAAATATAACCTTTATAGAGTTACTAAACGCTCTTCAAGTTGTGGACCAAAGAAGAATAATGAGAGATGGAGAAAATGGTGATAAGGTTGAAGGAGCATACATTGTAAAGAGTTCCTTTTCAAAGGGTAAAAATAAAATTCTCCAATGTACAATTTATAAGAAGCCCGACCATAAAGAGAAAGATTGTTGGCATGAAGGAAAACCACAATGTTTCAAGTGCAAAAGATTGAAGAAGAAACAAAAATGGCACAAGTGGCACAAGAAGAAGCTCTTTTTAAAAGTTGTTGATGAGAAGTGTACCATAGAGAGATGTGCTCCAATATTTATAAGTTGATGATAATGTGCATTAACAAATTTAAAGACGGTGATGAGAAGTGCATTACATTAGGAGAGAAATGCTCCATCCTTGAAATTTTGAATTAAAAGAAAATGTTGGGAATTATTTCAAAATTTTAGAGTTGTTAAAATTTTTTTATAATAGGTCTTAATTTGTTTTTAATCTTATCTTATAAGCCAAATGTATTGGCCGAAATATCTATTTTATTTTTTTTGTATTTTGCTTATATAAAGCAACCAAGTTTATTAATAAAACTACTTGAGCATATTCTTTTTATTTTTATCTTTATCTTTATCTTATCTTATATATGTTCTTTTCTTTAAAATTTCAACAGAGAAAATATAAGGAGCTCAAATTTAATGGAGACCTCCACTCTGGTCAATCTCGTTGAACTCCTTCTTCATAACACAATCAATCATGTCAACGAAGCTATCCTTACTGAAACTAGTCACATTCAAATCTACGGTTGTACTGTCTACTACGTAAACATCAATAGACGCGATACAGAGAAGAAAGGCATAAATGAAAGACACAGTTAGAATCAATTTCATTGCCAGTGCTTCCACTTAGAGAAATGAATGAAATAAGAAAATAAGCATATGAAGTAACAGACGGTGGGAGTGGTGATGGGAGCTCCAACCACGAATTTGTGACTGGTTAAAAGAATTGGAATAGACTCAAAATGGTGAGTTTTGTATATTAGTGAGACCCAATTTCATTTAAAAATAAGATTGACATATCAACGAAAAGTGAGTTTGTCTAATATATATGTAAAAAAAAAAATTTAATTCACGTCATAAAAAAAAAGTCACATGGCATTTACCTGATGAAGGGTAACTTCTGCCAGATTTTTCACCCTAATAGAGTATGGTTTGAAAGTTATGTAAACGTTTAGGTTTAACTTGAATGTCCCGAAACGTTAGAATTCAGATTAGATTCTAATGTAAATGTTAGAGTAAACGATTAATTTGAATGTCCCGAAATGTTAGAATTCAGATTAGATTTTAATGTAAATGTTAGAGTTTAAAGTACACTTTTGGCCGGGGATCAATTATTTCTTTCAAATTCAATCATACTCACCTTAGGTATCCTTTTATCATTAGTTCATTATTATTTTTTGCAAAATCATTTCCTTTAATTCCTCAATTATTTTCTTATACTTAGCTTTCATCTCCTACATATATATGATTCTTCAGGTTTTTCTTCAAACGTATAACGTCATGAGATCTAATTTTCTCAATCATCTCCTTTTATTCTATCGAATTCTTGTTGAAATAACTCTAATATAGATTGACATAGTTAAAGTTTCAATTGACGACTTAGGTTTCATTACTTTTGAAAAATTAGATAAAATTAAAATTTAAAAAACATCAAAGAAGAGAGAGAGAGAGAAAACTACAGATTGTACGAGTTGATTAATTGTCGATGAATTCCTCTCTTCCTATTATTTACACACGTCTTATTCTGCAGATTATTATAGCCGTTAATTCCTCTCTTCCTATTATTTACGCACGTCTTATTCTGCAGATTATTTTCCTTACTTAAATAACAACACACTGCTGATCTCAGCTTCTCTTGGTTCGGTGCTGTCCCATTAATACTTCAATCCCTTCAACATGAGCTAATCACAACTTACCTTCCAGCTGTATCAAAATTTCATTTTTAAAGTCTGTACCTCTATAAATGCAACTACTTTATTACGTTAAACACTAATCTTCTAGCAACAATTTTTTTCTCATCTGCAAATTGAACCTGTGAGCGAAGTAAATTTTTTATGCGACTCGACTATAATTGCAATTGTCAGGTTCGTCATTGAGAAACATTACCAATACCTTGCCATAGTTATCGACCTTTGTTTTTTCCTCACTGTCAAGTAGAAAGATGATTTTTATGCAATATTGAGGAATCATGATCCTGTCAAACAAACTGTAGTTTTCATTATAATTGGCAATATATGCATATGCTGCAGCTGAAATTTTATCTGAAATATTCTTTAGTATATTTTGCGACTGTGAACAAGTGAGTTCATTATGCGACACGTGTCAAGTTGGAAACAAGTTTGAAACTTTGAACAAGTGGCATACACGAAGGTAGCTACAAGCAACCTGGCTTAGCTTAATTACATAAGAAACTGCTTCTTAATTACTACTAAACAGATGGGGAACAATGTCAAGGTGCTAAGTGTAAGTTTGCTTAAGATGGTTTGAGGCTTCACAACGATTAATGTTTTAGAGAGAATCCGGTTGCTGAGCAGTGTAAGAGTTGAGGCTAAGCTCGAGGGAAGCATAAGAGCCACCGTGATGTTCATCGGAGCCGCCGTACCAGTTCTTATAGTAGCAGTTGTTTTTTGGGTTGTGCTTGATACTGCAGAAACCATTGATGTCGTCGCGGTGCATAGGGAAGAGAGGAAGTGTCTCAATATCTGGCGTTGCTTCTGCATCTTCGAACTCCTCTTGGTCTTCTTGATCTTCTAGGGTTTCTTTGGCTGATATTCGATTCTCAAGAAGATAGGTACAGGATGTGCTATAGGGGTCCACCCCCACCCATTTATAATTCTGGTGGTTTAAAGAACCACCACCAATACCATTGTTGGAAGCAGCTGAGATAGAACATTCCTGGTTTAAACAGAAAAAAGGATCACAAGGGGTTTATTAATGATTTGAAAAGGGTTATGAAAAGTGAAGAATTTGATTGGATAAAAAGCGGAGAAAAACTAGGAATCGAGGATCTATTGAATATATCCTATTATACGTCGTACACTTCATTAGTACATGTGCTCACAAGTTTGTCTTTTACGTGATGTCCCGTTATTTTTTGTCTTTTGTGAGCAAAGAAGCCGGAAAGGGTTCCGCCTTTTATAGACGTTTCAAGAAACATTTTCTAACCGAAATTGCTGAAACATGTTAGAATGCAAAACAACAGTTAACGGGGCATGCAAAGGGGTGAAGACATTGATGCTCACTTCTTGTATACCAATACCTAGCAGATACAGTTAGATGAGTCACACAAAGTGCCCAAACTTAATCAAAAGCTTTATAAAGGCATCAACTTGAACCTTAATTTCTTTGGTAATCAATGCTCACCCTAAAGTTCTTTTCCATGGTAAAAGATCCATATCCATAGTTTCCTGTCTGCCCAAGTGTAGAGAGAATGGTAGCTGATGATGGAGATGCTGAGGATGAACCTTCAAGAACAAAGAAATCGACATGGAGTAAAACGAAAAAACAAAAACTCTTCTTTCGTAAGTATTCGGACATCATGTGAACTCGAAAACTAAGAAAAGAACGAGAAGGAAAGGGGAAAAATCACCAGAACTATTGTTGGGACACTTATTGTGAAAGGAGTAATCGTCAGGTCTCCAATTAGCAGCATTTCCTACGGTTCTCTGCTGTATGGGGGCATCATTGGTGAATCTTTTCTTCTGCCTCTCACGAGCTTTATGATTCTGAAACCAATAAAAGACATTCTTTCCTTCAATCTTACCGTACTGTCTAAGCCTAGCCGAGATCCTCTGAATCTGCTCTGCGTTTGGGGACCTGAGTCCAGTGTTGTAGTAAAGGTCCTTCAATATTCTTATCTGGTCAGTAGTGGGAGTCCACCTTGTACTGCTTTGCCTGCAAAGAAAGCTTCCTTTGGCACCGCCGTTATTGTCCTCGTTAGGTTGTTGGTGTGGCTCCTGCTGTTGAGAATCCATGATGGCTTGTAAAACACAAAGACAACAAAGACAAGCCAACAAAACAAAAACTTCAAGAGAGAGAGGGATAGAAGAGAGGGTAGGTGAATATACATGAAATGGAAAGACGGGGGTCGAAGGCTATAAAAGGTATAGAGAAGGCTAAAGAGGCACATGCAGGTATGTAAAGAGGATATCAGAGTAGTGTCTGAGAGAGAAGGACTGAAGCTGACAGAGAAGGTTCATGATCAAAAGAGTAGGGACAAAAGGGTACTTAGAAAGGGACTGATTGAGTGGAATTACTTGGAGCAAAAGGCAGATGACCGAGGTTAGACCCACAATTCTATCGTCCTGGATACAGACGAGCTGTTCCACCAGAATTGGACTGTTACTTATCGACATATTTATCAAGAAAGCAACAAATGCACTTACTGACTAGCACATTACGCTGAATATGTAAATATTGGAATCATCTATTTTGACACTACACCTATAAGGTATCATCATTTAGTCGTAGAAAATAGATCAGGATTTGTTTCCTTAGATTCCTTACGTAATTTTTGGTTTTTTTTTAAAAAAAAAAGGGCACGACAGTGTATGAATAAAAGCAGCTGCCTTGCTTTTGTAGTCTGAGAAGAGAGAGAACAAGAAAAAGAAAAAAATTTAAGTGATAAAATAGATGCTAAGAAAGATAAATAGATAGATAGAAAGGAGAGAAGCTTTTCTGAATGAATGAATGAATGCCATAAAATAATGTGGGGCGTGTGATTTAGAGCTCATCAAGGTTATTCTTTTAATGGAGATATGGTCTCTTCTTCCTTTTTTTTTTTCAACAGACCAAAATGCCAGTGTAGAAGATTTTCTTTGTACTTTCTCAAGGCAAGGCCGTGATATGGGAAAACTAGCAAAGGGGTTTTGGGTCCCAAGTCCCAACCAAGCAGATACAAGGGTTTTGGTTACTATAGACGAGGTAGCATTCTTTCTGTCACTATCTTCCCCTTAAGAGTTACTGTGCTTTTACTGCTCTAATTCCCCTATGTTTACTATCCTCTGCAGGAATTTCCGAGATTGGCAAATCTATTTGGTGTACTAGGCCTTGAAGACCACAGGACCGCCTGAGCTTTATAATGCACTTGAATAGCAAAACTGTTGAAAGATGAGTACATAACTTTTCCCTGGCAACAGAAAAAGGGGTTTTGTAGAGTGTGGAAGGTGTTGAATTTGTAACAAGCCACTCGTAAGTAGAGAGTGAAGCTCTCAATAATTGGCCAAGTTTTTAAATTATAAATTGTCCATGTAGTACTATCTGTTTGAGATTATGATTAGATCTTAGCAATAATATTATAAAGATTATTGTAGTGTTTTAGTTGAAAGTGCAACACAACTACTATCTGCTGAGCAAAACCATGGATTCATGCTAGTACTATAGTGTAGAAAAGCCATCTTAATTTGTGTATTGTTTTTGGTAATGTGATCCGAATTATATCTTTTTGGTATAATATGGTCTGAACCATACCAGTTTATGTTAAACCTAGGAATTCCGTCATCAACATCCTTGAATTGTAATAAGAACTTGTGTGTTGTTTTAATAACAACGAGGTTCAACTCTGACATCAAACACCAGAAATCTATCTCGTAAACAAACTTGTTATGCAGATGCAGTGAAAGAATTTCACTATCACAATACACGCAGGCCTTCTTCTTCGGAGCACGCGTCCATAAAGTAAATGCAGGATGACAACAGCACTTAAAGAAGAGAGACCGGTGTTTTTCTGGAGCTTTTGCATAAGAAGACCATCATCAATGGCTCTTTCTTGGTTGTGTTTTCTTTTCCGTAAAAGAACCCAAGTTCATACATCAAACTCCATAGCTAACGTACAGGAAGTCTGTTGCTTCTGCTTTAGTCTTTGAAGGAACGAGACACACTTTGTAGCTAGGAAAAGTTCTACACCATCCATACTCTACAAGGAAAAGTTGAAATCAATATTGTTACTTCGATCAAGTTCCTTGCAGTACTTCTTCCTTCGGGTGCAGGACTTGATGTCACAAAAAGCTTAGTATACTCTAGAATTCACACGACAACGTATGGATAGAGCAAATGAAACTTGAAATTTTGGTGGATTTAGAGACTTTGGATTCTAAGAGGATCTTCAGATGAGGGATTGCATTTTCTGATTGCCAGTGAACGATAAGCAGGTGTGATTCTTAATGAATGGTATCCATAAAGGTAGTACATTGATACCATGTTCTTCTTAACCAGAAGTGAAATCTGCAGGGTAACTTTTCATCATATGAAACACTGGAATTTTCTGCGTTATAAACTCAACAGTGAAGAATGATTATTTTTGGTTGTTTATTCCTACCACCTAGAGGAATTTAAAATAAATAGGTAGTTGGCTTTCTGTATAGTGACTGGACAAATAGTAAACCTTCTAACTACATTTTAACAGCGTTTAAGGGTGGAATTTGGTTATTATCTCTTGAAATGATGCCAAGAATTCGTCAGGTAAAACAACTTGATGATGTGTAGTTATGCGTATCCGTCAAGATTGCAGCTGAAATTCTAAATCACGGACTTTTGGCTTCTTCTAGTCTTCCATTGAATCTTATCGTTGTCTTGTGTGCGAGCAAGTTATAAGTCACTTTCGTGGAGAGCTGGTGTTTCTGTCTTACCAATGCGTCTTACATTTATTGGTTATGGTATAACCGAAGAGCTTCAATTTTGAAACTGTGGTAACATGGGATTGGCATTGTTCGATCACCTTGAATTCAACTTGTTACAGTTTCATTCCCTTTCTTAACAACTCTGACAATTGCAGAGTCTCATCTCTCTTTATTTCTCACTCACCAGTCTCCCTAGCTCTTAAACTTTTCAGATAGCGTTTATTTCTTTGATATTGACACTTCCATCATGCTCACCTTATCATGCATTTACAAGGGGTTTTATTTTTTGTTCAACCAGAAACCCTCATATTTTCTCTCTAACACTTCCATACACTTGATGATGTAAGTGATGTATGTTATGTGATGGTAGCGATGTTTGTTTGTTTCTTGGCAAAATTGCTCATAGTCAGTGTCATTCTCTCCTGATCAACTTTTAGACTAATATGTCTAAAGAAAAGGCAAAAACTTTTTAGATTTTGATATGGAAAATGGCAGTGAAGCCTGTATCCTATCAGCCTCTCTCTCTCTCTCTCGCTCTGATCCAAAATTCTGAGTTGCTTACCTCACACGAGAATTCTAGTTCTAGAGTGGTACTCTTACCCTTTTCTTTGGGGTAATCATCTTCTTGGCTTTTATTTTATTCTCCATATCTTCCAAGATACCATCACAATATCATTCCATATTTCTTAACCTCTTGGTCTGTCTATCTCCCTTCTAGGCTGCTATAGCAGTGTCGTTGCCCTTTTCCTTTCCGCCTCCTTAATTCTAAGAAAGAGACTAGCTACTAACCTAGCCACACACTCCTTTTGCTTTTGCCTCCCATTTGTCCTTATTGCGTGATTATATGCGATTTGACAGTAGTAAACAGATACACCAGCACTTGCATCTCAGGATTTTATGTTGTACTGCCCCATACGTTTTAGCACTCAGCCGGTAGAGGTCCACATTATAGTGTGAGTGAGAACTTGCTACATTTTATGTGCTCAGAAGGCGGTGTCTACAGGTACGTGGTTGGAATTGGATCCCACATCTTTCTAGGATTTAGGCGTTCAAAACTTGATGTGGACTAATCCACTTCAAATAACTACTGTTCTATTTGTTTGGAACTGACAGAACTCCTATCCTATGAACTGGTCCTTGAGTTTGAACTTGAACGAGGTGGGTTGTTTTGAAGTTAGTTTGCTTTTGGTTCGGTTTGACTAGGACTATAAATCAATGAACTTCAATTTAATTAAAACTTTTAAGTAAGAAATAAATTCTAGTAACCCATGGACACCATTGGAATTCTAAGAAAGACATGACATAGATGAAGTCATATTCTAATCTTAGCTGCAGAGGTGAATGTTACCCATGAATCCAAGCATGGAAAGCGCAGTTGTCTTACCATAAGCAGCCACATAGTGGCATGAAATGATTTACGCGACCCACCACATGGGAGGCCCAGAGGGGACAGATTTTGGATGATGAAGGCGCAAACAATAGCAGATCACGTCAGTGCAAAATGATCAACAACATAAATTAGGTGAGGCTGAAAACTGAAATGAAGAGATACTATTCAGCCTGTTTGATGGCTAAACACATGGTTGAATAGAAAGGTAAACATGCGTATCGCCCATGAGGCCCTAGCCAGCACAGAGAAGCCCTATGAAGATTACACGATCCTGCAAGGTAGCTAGGAATTTCAGCTTGCTAATTTGCTCAATCAATAATTTTGGCAGAAACAATGACTTAAGTGTTGCTACGTGCCAAAGCAAATGCCAATCCAAACCTCGCCTCCAAATGCCAATAATCTTCACCCTAAAGGAGATTGTTTTGGCTATTTTCCATGCATAGAACTTGCATACTCGCATTGCCTGGTGCCTTTACCATATTACGAAGCTACATAAATAATAATCATGCCATCTGTCATTCACAACCACAACCAACTTGTGGTAAAGGCAAATAGCCTCACGCTCTTGGCATATTCTAAGAAGTTAATACACCACCGAATATCTAACAAAACTTCGGATGCCAGCTGATAATAAGAATCCAACTATCATAATAAGCACAATCATTACAAGTGTGAAATAAAACAACAGTAGTACAAATGTAACTCCTTCCAGGAGAAGTTCATCAACAAGAGAGTCTGGAAGTAGTATTATTGTACACACTCAAAACATTCTTATTTAAGTTCCCAATGACAACAAATAATGTGGCAACTTGTGCCTTTCATGTACGCTCATACCGCCAAATTAGTCCACCAAGAATATAATAACACCGTATGAAAGGGGCTTCAAGATCGACCAATTTTATTGATCCAAGTCAGGCGTGTAACCAATAAATCAAATCAAAGCTCTCACAATCAAACAGCTACCCAATCTATCAGGAGGATCCAAACCAGCCCTTCCACCGTTTTCAGCTTCGGTAAATTGATGCCTATTACTGTTCTAAACACCTCAAACTTAAGTATTTACAAAATTGAACTCCAAATTGCAGTCATGATCACGGAGTTGAAGCTTCCCAAGTTGGAATTGAAGTGGTAAGTGATGCATTTGACAGATTTGCATTCAACTATATAAAGAAAAAAAGTTCAACCAATTCCATAAGCTCCTGCAGATGATGAAATGAATTTTGGAAACTTACTTACCCAGGAGACGACACATCCACAACTGAATAAATGCCTGACAAAAGAAATAAATCTCATCCATTAGTTATCAATGTCCATCTTGATCCTTCTACTGTTTGCAGATCCTCGCCCACTACGACTTGAGTACTGGCGCTCTGATACAGAAATCTCAGTAAGATCTCTCATCCTTGTCTCTTTTCTAACTGGCTGTCTTTTAACATGATGTTCAAACTTATGAAAATTAGCTGTCTTAATGTTGTCTACTTCATATGAAAACGGTTGAATGCCTTCCAGATCTCGATCTGGAGAAAATCCAATGGGCTGTTTGGTTTCATCCATTTTTCTGAATGTGATTGATATCCTATACAAAACAGACCGTGAGGACATAAAAATTATTCACAGTAATCATGGAAAAGAACACAACTATAATAAAGACCTAACTCATACCTCTTTGTAGGAACTGAAGGCACACAATGCCTAGCGACGTCAGCTGCATTTCCATTCAAGACAAGAACAGATCTGGATATAACATATTTTGATTCAAAACTTTGCTAAATAGGGATATTTAAGGGAAACAAATTCCAGTACAATCACATACATATAAAAGGAGCAAAAAGTTTTCTTTTTTAAAATGGCACTTCAAACTTACCCCACAGGTAAAGGGATTGCAATTGGACCAGCAAACTCCCCAGGACCCACAACTTTCAAGTTGGATCCAAATACTATGTCGCACTCGCTTAGAAATGATACAGTGCAGAAGGGTCGAAGAAAATCATGATTGTCAATATGTGGAGGTATACAGTCCCCTTCTTCATACATGTTGACAATACAACTGTCTGGTACACATGTTGGGGGGAGAACATGCCATCTAACTAGCCTTTTAATTATGACTTTGAAAAGAACAGGTATGGGATCCACAAGTTCATTTCGTACAATTCCTGGTGGGTTACCATTTTTGTCCTGCATCGTTAAAAAGGAGAGATTTCAACCCTTGTATAATACTTCTTAGTGCACTCATTTCATGTTACTATATAGAAAAAGAAACATCATTAGAGTCTTCCCAACATGTCTAAAGAACTTACAATAGCATAATTGTAACAGCACCCAAATTGAAGGGTTACACGCCCTTTGCCTCTCATCCATTTTTGTGGAGCTGAGTATGTTCTCTCTGTGAAAGACAATTTGACCTTAGTAACATTTGACATAAACAATAAGGATTGAGAAAAATGTTAACCTATACAAAGATATTTCTAATTCACATTTTCTGAACTTAGCTACATTAATCTTTCAAGTCGAATAGTTAGCATCTAATATAACATTAATATCCACAAATGCTGATAAAGCTACAAAATGGTTCACAAACTACCTAAGCAACACCAAGGCTCAAATTAACAAGGCAAAGGGAGTGGCAAACATCCTGTCCATATGCATGAACCAGAATAAGAAGACAAATCAGTTCACCAACTACTTAAGCACAACTAGAGTCAAAGAGAAGATGAAAAAAACGGCAACATTCCCATCTATTAAGGCGCTGATGGAAGCCTATATATGTGTCCTTAGAATGATGAAGTCAATGATTGTCTTCCACTAATGGGAAGAGTGAGAAAGCAATTGAATCCGTATGAAAATACTGGTCTTTGATGCTTGAAGATTTAGAAGATCCTATTTAGAACTTCCTAACTAGCTACATGAATGTTGCACACAACATAACTACTCTCATTACTGGTGGTGATGCAAAACATTAAGAAGTCAGTTGGCATGCATAAGACAAAGTAGGGGTCAGAATAATATATAGAAAGCTAATATCATAATGAAATTGTGCATGAACGATATCAATGCAGCTTAATATCAAGATTTCTCCTTGTCAATGCGTAACGTTGAATACACAAGAATGAATGAAGTTCTAGAAACCAACCTTTCAATTCTCCTTTCTTCCCCATCTCATAAAGTTCATAGACCTTATCAACTATCCTCCTCTGCTCTACAGCACTGAATACACAGGCGTGAAGCTCAAGTCCATCAAGAATATTCACAATCTTCCCTTTGAATCTCTCCAGACAAATGAAATCCTTTTTCCTCTTAATGTTCATGAACCGAATTTGCTCTCTTCGTTCCCTTGATAACTTAGGCTTCTCAACATCGTTGGATATCTTGATCTCCCTGGTCAAAGAACTTGTATCAACCCGTTTGCTCGACCCCTGCTGCTCCTCTTCCTCCACAAGCTCATCTTCCTGCGCCATATCAGCCCAGGACATTCGATGACTTGGTGTCTCAGTATAAAGTGACTCACCAATAATTCCACTTGAAGATGCTTCGGCAACTGATTCGGGCCACCCATTTTCCTCATCCTTCAAACTACCAAGAGAATTCGTGTCATCTCCATCCTTGCAACTTCCAACTGAATTCTTGTCACAATAATCATCACAACATTTCTCCTGCAATTCAACTCCATTCGGTGCTGAGGTGTCTATACTCTTATCTGAATGCAAACGTTCTGCTGCCCCAAGTGCTTCAAGACCAAACAATTCCACTGAGATTACGGTGATTAATTTTAAAGGGGAAAAAAGCACACAAACCCATACCCATGTACTGGCGTCTAAAAACCATATATAAAAGAGCAAAAAGACCCAAAAAAAAAGCCATGTATATCCATCTAAATGACGTAGAAAGTTAAAGGCTTTTCAGTATTTAAAACAAACTACGATCTTACGGGTTGCCCAGAAACAAAAATACCCATGAAGATCAAAGCCAAAAAAATTTGTGAATTAAGAGTGAAAAGCAGTACCCGAGTGGAGAGATCGGACACGACCAGAGAGGGTTTCGGTGCATCGGCCGCAGAGATCTCTGGAAAGAAAAGGAAGCCAGTTGGTGAGGAACTCCGACGCTATCGGAAGATCAGACGGTTGATATTGCAAGAGGAAGGGATCCCCTTTCTTGATTCCATTCAGATCACTCATGTCTTAAGTCTTCAAGAACAAAACTTGGCACACACAAACACAGAGGAACAGAGAAGGATTTTGGCTTTGTGACTATAAAAAGGTTTGGACTAATAGGAAATAAACTAAAAAGAAGCACAAGGCAAGGGTGCTTTTGTCAATTAAGATATTTATTGTCTACAGGGTGTCTATATCGTGCTAATATTAATAGTCATGAATGGCGGTTAATTATTCGGCAAAAGAGAAGCGCATATGAGCGCAGCCACATTGAATAAAAACCTCGGATCGACCTCTTAACTCCTAAGCCTTAGCTCAAATTTTGAATTGATAGGGCTTAACTCGTTGATTTTGAGCTTCAAACCGACCCAGGCTCACACATTACATTAGGCCATTATCAACAATTGGCATGTGGGATTCAATATTATTATTAATTAATCTTTTATATAATTTTTACTATCTTATCAATTTTTATTTAATATTTTATTATTGTTATTAATAAGTATAACAACTAAATAAATTTTTATTAAAATAAATTAAATGTATCTAGTCTCCGACTTACCTATCAAGCATCTACTGCTCAAGTTCTGAAGGCTACTAGAGATCCTTTGAAGGGTATTAGGAGACCATTGACATGAAGTAGGTCAAAAAAGGCCAAAGAAGCCCTGATAACCAACATCGGTCTTGCACTATTGTCAGAGTGCTAAGGAATATAATATACCTAGTTATAGAGTCATATTTGTAATAGGTGTTAGTCTTTTACATGGTTTTACAGACTGGAATTTCATAAACAAATATACGTTAATTTAACTTGTCACCAAGGTTGAACCATCTTTGGTTTATATAGTGATTGTCAAAAACAAAACCGAAGTTGGTTATTATCTAAGATAGTTGATATAAAAGTTGATCTTTACACTACATCTCATAGGCAAGTGCACATGTTGAACTGTAATATAATGTCAATGAATATGAGTGTCAATCTCGCAAGGAATAAGTGCTAATAATAACCTCTTTGATATTATCTAATTAACAAGTAGGATAATGATTTAATTAAAATTGAACTAAAATAAAATTCCATATAAATAATAAACCAAAAAACATATATTACTATGATTAATTAATATCAAATAACTAGTACATACGTAATGAATTCCCTTAAGATTTCTTAAGCATTAACCCTTTATCACGCAATTCAACTATTGATCATTGGACCGTGAAAATTTCTATCTTGTATTAATAACTTTCTCAAAATTATTAACACTAATCCTCTATTGATTAATTGAGACCTCTTTCTAATTAAAACCCTAAGATTACATTACTCGATTCTTAAATTTTACTATTAGGTTTGAGTCTAATCCAAAGAATTTATGTCAACTTATCTCTAGATTAGCATATAAATCCTTCCAATTATAGTAGATCTATTTATACAAAGGATTTTCCAATCTTAATCATATGAAATCAAACATTGGACTAATATCCTAGGCATATTAATTCAAGATCAAAACACATAATTAAATTGTAATGAATGAATCAATCAAATTGTATTAAATAAAAGATCAAATCACAATATCCATCCCAAATGAAAGTTTATTATTCCTAGGAACTAAACAAGTGTGTGTGTGTGTGTGTGTGTGTATGTAAATATATATATATATATATATAAACCCTTCGAAACTTCGATAGAAAGTTGTTCTCTATCAGATAGATAAAGTAATCTTCATGTTTTCAATTGTCCTAGGTTTATAATTAATAAATGCTAAATAGACTATATTCCTAATTCCATAATTAATGCATTTTGCTGATTTATTTAAGAGTTTCTTATTGTTTATGGTACTTATTTTGTTTTTATTGTGTTTCTAGGTCATATTTGCCTTAATGAATAAAAAGGAAGAATTAGGGCAAAAATGGGATAGAAACGAAAGTGTTAAAGATATTTTGGTGGTTGCCTATCTAAGCCTACACAACTGTGTATCTGATAGCTCTCTATAACCGTGTTTCTTTGCAATTTTTAATGATCAAAGCAAGATTAAAGGACATTATCATACAAACAACTGTATTAGCGATTGTGTCTATTTCAAAAACCTTAAATTGAAGCTATAAATGGATAAAACAAAGAGAAAACAAGAGTAGGTGAAAAAGGGGTTTGTAAGAGGCTCAAGAAAGCTCAAGAAAAGATATAATGATAGCTAGAATGATAGAGAGAAAGAACACAAATGGAAACATATTTTGGGTGGATATTCATCAATCTAAAGTAGATTTTATAAAGATTAAAAGGGATTTCATCATGGTTCTTTTAGGTTATTTTGCTGTCAAAAGAATATTGAGATACATAGCAGGTTCTATTGATCTTTGTTTA
>JAOQMP010000009.1:17397490-17413194 GCA_027563575.1 Erythroxylum pedicellare
TTGTAAGACTCTTATCTTTTGATGCAAATGGAATACAATTGCATTTTTGATCATGACTCTCTTTTAAGTTTGTACATGACATTTTTAAGTTTCCATAAGGGAAAAGTCATATTCGGACTTCTGGGTCATAAATTATGGTCCTTAAAATGGGAGACGCTTTGGAGTATGCAGAGGTATTGTCACGCATCATCTGTAATGACGTGATATCATCTATAATGACATCATTCGTCTTAACAGATGTATCGTCTGTAAAGAATCTTTGTCTGTAAGAACGTATTGTTTGTAATGACATCATATCATCTATGATGACGTCATTCGTCTTAAGAGATGCATCGTCTGTAAAGACATATCATCTATAATGGCGTATCGTCTGTAATGACGTCATATCATCTGTATTGACATCATTCGTCTTAAGAGTTGTATCGTCTATAAAGACACTTTGTCTTAAGAGTAGTATCGTCTTATCTTGACTTTTGTTTCGTCTTAAGTTGACCATATGTATTGTCTTAGGTTAATTTTTGCTTCGTCTTAAGTTGACAGTCTGTATAGTCTTAGGTTGACTTTTTCTTTGTCTTAAGTTAACCGTCTGTATTGTCTTAGGTTGACTTTTGCTTCATATTAAGTTGACCATTTTGTTTCATCTGTCTTTCAACTTCGTCTATCTTTTGTTTCGTCTATTATTTTGCTTCGTCTGTCTTTTGTTTCGTTTGTCATTTTGCTTCGTTTGCCTCTACTATTCGTCTGTCTTTCAGCTTTATCTGTCTTTTGTTTCGTCTGTCATTTTACTTCGTCTGTCCTAAAATAGAATAAGAGCGTTGTTTTGATGTTTATCCTGGTAGGGGATCGCCACCCTTGTGGAGCACGCGTTCAGATGTCACTTAGGATGTTGGACACGTGAATCACGAAGGCGGGGTCCCAACAGATTTACTTCAGTTGGTATTGGAGCAAGGATCCAAGAAACACTGTTACAAACTGAGAACAAAGATCCATAGCTGAATCACATGTTTTTATAACAGAAGGTGCCTCGGTCTCAAGACCCCCTACGTTCAATGGTGAAGATTATCATTATTGGAAGGACATGATGTGGCTCTTTATAGAATCCACACATATTGATCTTTGGGTATCATTGAAAATGGTCTATATACACCAATAGACAATGAAGGGAATAATATCTCTCGTGACAAATGGTTGGCTGATCAGAAAGCTCGATTTCAATGAAACTTAAAGGCCAAATTCTTTTTGAGTTGTGCTCTAAGTAGAAGCGAATATGATAAGGTTCATGGACAAGAATCTGCAAAGAAAATGTGGGACACATTATCCATTACACATGAAGGCACAAACTAGGTGAAAGAATCCAAGATTAGTATTCTTGTTCATTAGTATGAATTGTTCAAGATGAAAGATGATGAGACTATTGATCAGATGTTTGGAAGATTCCAAACAATTGTTAATGGACTTAAAGCTTTGGGGAGAATCTACAATATTCAAGTTCATGTCAGAAAGATTCTCAGAAGTCTTCAAAAAAGATGGAGACCAAAAGTAACAGCAATATAAGATGCCAAAGATTTAAGTCAGTTGAAGCTAGATGAATTGCTTGGTTCATTGAAAATCCATGAAGTAGAGCTTGATGCAGAAGATAAATTCAGAAGGGATAAATCTATTGCATTAATGGCTGTTCAGAAGAATCAGAAGATACAGAAAAATAGAAGCACATTTCAGAAAGGATAAATCTATTGCATTAAAGGATTGTCAGAAGAATCAGAAGATATAGAAAAATAGAAGCATATCTTCAAGAGCATTAAAGATTGAAGTAATCAAGAATGATGATGCTAGTGAATCTGATTAAGATTCAAGTGAAGATGAAGATGAACTATCCTTCATTTGAAGAAAGATTAGAAGGATGTGGAAAAAGAAATCAAGGGAAAATAAAGACTTCTCTTTTAAAAAGAATTGCAAAGACGATTCAAAAAATGAAAAAAGCTCTATCATCTGCTATGAGTGCAATAAACTAGGACATTACAAGTCTGAATGCCCGTCGCTCAAAAGAAAAAAAAGTAAAGAAAACAAAAAGATCATGATGGAAACATGGGAAGATCTGGATTCGTCTGAATTTGAATTCGACTTAGAAATATCAGAACAAGCAAATATATGCTTGGTAGCTGAAAGGCAATGCGATGATGAGGTAATTTCTAACTTTAATGATCTTCAGGATGTTTATTTAGAATTATTAGAAGATTCACATGTTATCTTAAAACAATATAGGATATTGAAAAAGAAATTTGTTAAAAATATGAAGAACACAAAACTATTAGAAAAAGAAAACATCTGCCTTAAGAAACAAGTAGACAACATGAAAAAGAAAGTAACTGTAGAAAGATCTGAGGAAATTAATCAACTAAAACAAAGGATTAGCAGTCTCTCAGTAGATTTATCGAAATTTACAGAAAGTACAAAAAGGATGAATGACATGATTGGAAGTTATAGACATCCAAATGATAAGAGCGGTTAGGTTTTAATGATAGAAATACTATTCATAATAGTAATATTCTTCATAATAGGAGTTTTTTTCCTAATAAAAAGAAAAAGAAACAGTATTCTTACTATTATTCATTGAAAAATTGTAAGACTAACCCCAAAGGACCCAAGAAAATATGGGTACCTAAGAAAGATATAATATATTCGGCAGATCTCCTCTCTTGGAAAAAGCATCATTCACCAATGGTACTTAGCCAGTGGCTGCTCGCGACATATGATGGGTAGAAGGTCTATGTTCCTAGACCTAACGTGCACCGCAGAAGGATTGATAACGATTTGATGGAGTTTTCAATGAGTGTTTTGTTTTGATGTGTTTTCGACCTTGAGGAATTAAGAAGGATGAAAATTTTGAATTTAACAAATAAGAAAAATAAGGATACGCAAGGTTTGATTTCTACAACACTTCTTGGAAACTTGTTCCAAACAATCCCGATGATCAAAATAAAACCCAAAGAAACGAACAATCGGCACGCCACAATTGGGGAAGCAATTGATAAGTGAAAGATGGTTTGAAAGGTAACAAGAACAAGAGAATAATGTTTCTCCCTATTGAAGCCGATGGCACTCCAGCAATTATGATCTAAAAGTTACGAAATTTTGGCCTAAAGAAACATATTTATACCTAGGTTAAATAATAAAAGGTTAGGCTAAAAATACATAGAAACCCAAAATAAACAAAGTCTAAAAACTAAATAAATAATTCTGATGTGTGGTGTCACTACTGGATCCATATGCTCTTAGTCTTAAGTGAATTAAATAGCCCACTCCCACTAATAAAATAAGTAGCGCACCAAACACTCTTTAGACTTAAGTGATGAAGCATTAAAATAGCCCAAGTCTTCTTGTCTTCAAGCTCCAAATGTATCCGGTCCAAGGATTTGAGTTAAATGGATTAATTTAGGTTTAATTCCATTAAACTCTCCTCCAATAGGGTTGGAGCTCGCCATCCTCTCAAGATAAAAGCCCACATGCGTATAAAAAGCCTCTTTGAGTCTCTCGGTCCTAGCTCTGGATATAGGTCCAATTGGAATGACAAGCTTGCCTCCGTCACGCATGCCATCCTTATGGTGTTCCTTACTCCTGCTCACATCACTCCCTAACTTAAACTTTGCATTATTCCTAATGTGATACAAAAAAGTAAATGAGGGATCTAAAATACAAAATAACATGAACAAGGACAAGGACAAGCATTAAAACTGAAAAAACATTAAACTAACAAGCATTAAAAATAATAAAAGAAGAGGGATAGAAATACGAAACGAAAGTATGGGTGGTGGCTGTGCCGATGCAGTGTGAAACGTGGCAATAAGCATGACGTACTATATTGAGGAGTGGATAACAAATTCTAGGAAGACAAATATAAGAAATTCAAAAGTAGACTTGTGCACACAAAGCAAACATATTAAGTCGAGTTTCACTAAAAAGGAATAACAAAAAAATAATTGAAAAACATAACATAAATTATATAGGTTAACTACCATTTAGTGCTTTTTTAATATCTTTTAGCTGGACACCTCAATCATCATGCTCAAGGTGGATCGCCCAAAGTGACTGACTTCACTATTTTCTTCTTTTCATTGGGCTTTTTCTCTAAGAATTTGCCAACCTCTCCCTTAATTGCATCGTCCAATAATTGATAGCACTTATCAATTTCTTTCATCAAGCCCAACTTCTCTTCTTCTTCTTCCTACAATGCAAAATCCAAGCCTGTAGAATTAAATTGATCAACAAAAGATCAGTCTTCAGAAATAGTAGTAGTAAGAATAGGTTCAACATTAAAGATTGAAAATTCTATTACTTCTCTCAAAACAGTCATGTTTAGTTTCCCGTTCTTCACATTAATTAAGGTATTAATAGTGACCATAAAGGTATCTTTAGGAGTATGATGTGTTCCTTTCTTACTCTTTAACCTCCTTCATGTCTAAGACAACAAAGTATACAAAGTCCAACCTTCACTAATACATTCTCCATTATTCCTTTCAGATAACGTATATTTGTAGGTCCTAATTGTCCTAGATCCAATTTCTCATAAATAGATTGAGGCATAAGGTTTATATTAGCTCCAAGGTCAAGCATACCCTTAACCTCATCACCATTACCCATTGATACTTGCACAAGAAATTCAATTTGGGGGCTAATTGTTGCTGAAGCACTGCACTTGCAACCTCTGAAACTATCACCTTCTCGTTTGGCTCAAACTTTCATTTTATGGTGCTTAGTTCCTTAAAGAATTTTACATAAGTTGGAATGTTTCTGATCACACCTAACAAAGGCAGATTAATATTAACTTTGGAAAACATATTATATAGATCATAAAATTGCTTATCTTATTTTGAATCCTAAAGGCATCTTGGATATGGGATCGATGGTCTATAAGGATTAGTCGCTTTATGCAATCTTGGTCTTTCATTACAGTCAGTTGCATGCTCTAGTTTTTCACCTTTCTAAACTATGACTTGAAAAGATGTCGTGCCCATTGTTTTCTTCATTTTGCTCACCTTTTTCATTGGTGAGGCTCTCCTCCTTTTGATTACCTACACTAGACAGATTAGAAGGGATTTCAACATTATTTTCAATCACCTTACCACTTCTGAAAATAGTAACTGCCTAGGCTTGCTCGGGTTGACTGGACAACTTCCCTTTATGATTGTTGTGCATTTGAGCAGCGAGTTGCCCTACTTGGCTCTTAATCCTCTTTACAAATGCCTCTAAAGAATCGAATCTCTTATAATTCGTTTCTTGATTTTGAGTTGTAATATGAATAAACACATTCAGGCTTTCCTCCAAAGAAAGCTTGCTTGGTGGTTTTTGAAGTGATGATTGCCCTTGGTAATAGTTTGGCCTTTGAAAATATCTCCACAAGTGCTTTGAATATCTTGAAGTACTCGAAGCTTTCTGATTTGTACTTTAAGAAATATACCCAACTCATCCTGCTAAAACCATCAATAAATAGGAGGAAATATTTGGTGCCAGCTAACGATTCTATCCTCATGGGACCACATAGATCAACATGGATGAATTCGAGAATATCTTTAGCTCTTTTTGATTTTCCTACCGAAAATGATTGCTTTTTTGTTTTCGATCATGCATCCTTTGCAGACCTTCTCCAATGGCTTAATGATTGAAAGATTACTCACCATTTGCTTGTTCTTTAACAATTGTAACCTTTTAATGTTCAGATGGCCATATCGTTGATGTCATAATTCACTTTCTGCAAGAGTCTTACTCACTATGGTTGTTTCTATTCTTTCAGTAAAGTCAAGAGCAAGCATACGATTTGATGACATATGAGCACAAGCAAGAATTTTACCAGTGGTTTTGTGTATCACCGTGCATTTATTATCATCAAATACTACCATGTAACCAGATTCAATCAATTGACTAATGCTCAATAAGTTATGTGTTAGACAAGGAGCGAATGAACATCCTTAATGAATTTTTTCTAGTTACCTAATGAGATCTCATTTGTCCCTTTGCCTTCAATCTGCAGTTGTTTACATCTCCAAGCTACACTTGTGATTTGAAGGTCTCATCGAACCTTTTGAAATTTGAATGATCTCCAGTCATGTGATGAGAGGAGTCGCTATCTATGTACTAGATGTCATTTTTTCCTCTTTTGCTGTAGTTATTTTCATAAACAAGAAGTTATCTTCCTCTTTTGGTTTAGACCAACAATACTTATTAGAGTGCCCATATTTGTCACAGTGTGAGCATTTAAGTGTACTGTTTCTACCTCGGTCCCTTCCTCGGTAGCCTCCTCGACCTCTTCCTCTTGCATATTGATTTGAAGATTCAAGCTCCCTCTTAATTTGAAAAGACCTTTCTTCTTCCTTTCCATTCGATTGATTGATTTGTGCCTCGTGAGTTTGAAGTCATCCCATCAATTCATCAAACGAAAAAGTGGATAAATCTTTTGATTATTCGATCACAACCACCACATGATCGAACTTGGATGGCAAGCTCCTTAGAACTTTAGCAACCACTGTTTCATCTGATATTTGATCTCCATAAGATCTCATTTATCCTACAATAGATGAAATTTGTGCTAAAAATCTTGCACATATTTGTTATTTTTGTAACATCCCGTTCCCACACTCAGGGTTAGAACCCTAAAATTTAGTACATGTGAGCTCAAAGAGAGATTAAGAAAATGCATTTCATGCTCATGCATAATGTTAGCATATACGTACATGAATTTGAATTTTTGTACATAAAAATAATTGTAAATGCATTCACTAATTGTTTATAAATGTGATTATATTTGGAATTGTGGATTATATGTGTGAAAAATTGATTTGGAAAGTATATTTATTTACTCAAAAATTTTGGTGAAAATTTGGAAATTTTCTGAAATTTAAGGATATTTTGGACTAGAAAAAATGCAAAGTGGCAAAACAATAGTGAAATGGTAGTAAAAATCACTATCTAATGGCAATAAAAATTTTGATGAAAGACTTTAGGATTTATTGGCAAGTGCTATTGAAAATTAGGAAACAATTGGATTAGAAATTGGAGACAAATTGGACTAGTTATTAAAGTGAATCAAATGGAACCATGTCACTTGCCTTGCTACTCACCTCACCCACTATTGTTTACCTAAATGAAAAACCATTTCATGGTCTTTCACCATGATTTTCGTGACATGCCTTCTTCATTTTTTTTCTCCTTCTCTTTTCTTTTCTCTCATTCACGACACACTCACCCAACCTACACAACGAAATGTCTTGCCAAAATCTTTCACCTTGCTCTCTCTCTCTCCCATTCTCACAAAAAACCTAAATCTTCTAACCCTTAAGAAGATGAAGATCATGGAGATGAAAGAGTTAGGGTTTAATGGTGATTTTGAAGATTTGGAAGCTAAATCAAGTATAAAGCATTTGTGATGATTGTTAAAGGTTAAATGGCATATAGTGGTGTTTTATGTATGATGAACATGAGTGATGAAATGCATAGGTAAATTTCTTGTTTTTGTATATGTATGATGATTAATGATTTATAATTTGTTATAGAGATGTTTTGATGTTGAATGATCTTCTTCATGAGGTTAGGATGAGTGCAGAAAATCAATAACGAGTGGGTAAATGTTTATGTCCTGTTTTTAGGTTAATGATCAAATTTTGGATCATGCTTTGTTGGTTAATGTTTTGGATTTGAAATGTAGTTGAGAATGAGGAGTAAATGAAGTAGAAAAGGGTGATCTTTGTACAAGTATGTTAGGTGTAAAAATTTGGAAAATTTTGAAGATGATGGATTGGAAAATGTTCACTGAGTATGCTTCAGTTTTTTAGCCATAATTTCTTCTCTAGTTATTCAAATGAGATGATTCTTAATTTGAATTAAACTAGAGACGTATAGCTACGTTTTTCATGTAGAAATCGAATTCAAATTCTATCTAAAAGAGTCTCAAAATTTGACTTGAACTTGAAAAATTGGGTATGCATCTGTGGAAGTTCGTCGCGGCAAACTCCTTGCTTCGCTGCGACGAACTTGAAGGATTTAGCTAGGATTTCTTTCAGTTAAAGTTTGTCGCGACCAACTCTAGGTTTTTCCACGACGAACTTGTGAAAATTTCACGAGAATTCCTCTCAGGAGGAGTTCGTCGCGGCAAATTTTTCTTTGCACTGAACATATTTTGATATTTTGGGCATATCCTCTTCTGTAGTTATCCAAATGGATTGATTTTTTATTTGGAGTAAACTAGAGAAATAAGGCTATAATTAAATTCTAATTCAGTCTCTAAGAATTTCAATCTCTAGGTAGAAGTTGAGTATAGGGTACTGTCTCAGTATAAGAACAGTCTGAAATTATTTGGAGTATAACTTCCGAAATATTGAATCAAATTAAATAATTTTAGTGTCATTAGAAACTTAAGAGATAGGAGAACAACTTTATAGAAGAAAGTGTTCTCAAACTTCCACATTTGCATGGTCTAAATGATCAGAAATACTAGAGCTGAAAGTCAGTATTTGGAGAAAAATCTGAAATGATTCATTGGGTTATGAAATTAGATTCAAAGTGTTTATTTGAGTTATAAATCCTAACTACAAATTTTACGTAGGTGAGTTTTGATATAAGACTGATAATGTGACGAGAATAATGGAAAGTTACCTGGGATTGTCATGAGCATGCATTATACATATTCCATATACACACGTATGTATAAATGAATGCTTATAATTGTGCAAATATTAATGTGTGTGTGCATCGTGTGTATTGCATAATTTTGATGTGTAAAATAAACATCTACATTCAAACGTTTCCAGATCATTGAAGCCAGTGCTAATCTGGAGCATACTGTGAGTAACCTAGACGGTTTTTCTTAATTAATGATTTGCTTTAAAAATATGTTTTAAAATGATGATATGAATGAGAATTGATTTTTTTATTGATGCTAGACAATGAAGGTTCGAGATTTGATGCATATATGTGATATTGAAGTGCTACTTGTATGTGAATTTTATAAAATACGTGATACATGATTTGATTGTTAAATGCCAGACCTAGTTCTAGAAGAAAATTGTGAACATGCATATGAACGCAACAGTGATACTCAACTTTATGTTGAATGCAGGACTACGGTCCGAAGATGAATATGAAACTAAATGCGAATCCGAAAGCATGTGATAGACTGAAATTACATGAATGTAATGCATTCGATTACATGATTGCCTGAAACATAAAGGTAGTTGTGACCGGAGTCGCCATTGAAAAAAAGAGTTTAAAGCTCAGAATGTGAAAAAGAGCCTAGAGCTCAGAAAGTGTATAAGAGCCAAAGGCTCACTATGCAAAATGAGCCCTGTATCCCCAATGGATAAGGGACAGTTATAAATGAGCCTGATATCCATAATAGATACGGGACAGTTAGGCACTCGGTCATAATAATGTAATAATTGGAAAAGAGTCACATGAGCATTTCATATGCATTTTAAATAAGTATGTTTGATTGTTTGAAATGCGAAATTGCCTTACTTGTAAGTGAGAATGTGACATATGATGAATTATGCTAAATGCAAAGATGTGAATTACATATTATGTGTATTGATGTGTTGCATGAATTGAGTGAACCATCGAAGATGGTTACCTTACTGAGTTCGCAAAACTTACCCAAAATTTGCAATATTTTTCAGGCCCTGAAGAGTTACCCCGTTAGATAAACGGGAGTATACACTACAATCGAGTAAGAGATTGAGGTGAGAATCAGTTCGCGTCTGCATTTGTTTTCATTATTTTGTATCAAATAAAAGTTTCCGCAATTATTGTAACTTGGGTATTTGAGCATTTCTGTTTTGTAATAACTTTTTATATTGGAGATGTTTTGTAAATGATTTTGCAATGTAATGAAATTATGTCTAAAAGTATTCTGTATTTGAAATGGGTCTAAATGGCTATTGAAATTCAGATGACTGTATTACTGTGATTGAAAAATTTTATAATTAAAAATGGCCCAATTTGATGATTGATCCGCGTACGTGTTTGATATTTTTGAAAAAAAAAAGTTATAATGAGTTTTTGACTGGTTAACTTTACTAGCACGCCACTTTGGCAGGATGCGCACTCAGATATCACTCAAGATGTCGGGTACGTGTCTAGCGAGAGTAGGGTGCTACAATTTTTTATCAAGGAAGTTTCAAAATCATGCCTTAGTGATTGCAATTTAAGAGCGATTACCTTGGAGGAACCTTGATATTCAATTTTGAGTGTAGTCTATGCTTGCATGGTCATGGTAGTTGCTGCTATCCTTGAAAATTTTGACTCATCTATTGCTTGTTGGATGAAGAAGATTGCTTTGACGTCTCGCTTTTGATGCTCTTTGTTGCAAGTATCATCTTCTTCGTTTTCTTCGTAACCTTTTTTGACATAGTTCCAAAGACTTTGGCATCGGAGCTGTGTTTTCATCTTGATCTCCCAAATTCATACGAGTCTCCTTTGAACAACGAAATTTGTGGCTAAGAAACATTAACACTTGCGTTGGCAGCCATGCTTACGTGTGAAATCAACTTGAAATAATTCCCAGTTCTGAAAGAAACTGGCTTTCATAGCAATTTTGTTGGAGATTTTGACAAAGCAAGAAAGAAAATTAGAACCATAATCGATGCATTATTAGAATAGTTTAGAGCCTTTAAATAGGCAGTAAAAGCTATGTATGAATCTTAACTACTTAAAGTAAAAGATAATTCTTAGCCTAAATATTTTTTAAAAAATGTCAATTATTTTGACCACTTCTATCATAAAAGAACCGCGAAAATTTTCCTTAATTCCAACAACAGCACTGAATTGAACGTGTCATGACAAGGTCATGTGCATATTTTTTAGAAGAGGAAGAGCCATCCTGTAACTCACTGTTGTGAATGGGCTTATTTTGCCAGGTGATATAATCAGCTCATGCCTCCATCGTCATTTAAGATTAAACCAATAGCTACAAATTCTTTACGTGTTTCTTTATGGGTTAGTTGATAAGCCATCTTATCGTTGTGAAATGACAGTCAAATCTTGAGAAGATAGCTTTGAAATCGTGACGAAGAATCCTTGATTATGTTATTTTGCGTTGGAGATGAGAGAACATATAATCCAAACCTAATCTGTTGTGGTCAAGTTATTCATCATTTAAAGTGTTCACCATCTATCGGGATTCAGGAGCCAGTCCAGTGTGATGGAGCTGTGGTTGGAATGACTTGAAGCTCAAAGTTGCACATTTCTCAGTTTGCAATTAATGATAAGCCACGAAAATTCTGGCCTTGCCTCAACTGTTAAAGTCACAAATATCAACTGATGAAGAGGTATTTAAATCTCAATTTTCATAGATCACAACAAGAATACACTTGATAGTGATGATTGAGTTTTTAATGAAAGATTAGTCTCTAAGTGGAAAATCAATTAAAAATCTCATAATTAGAAGAGCTCATGCCAAAACTACAACTGGGTAGTTGCTGCAATCATCACAGAATTGCAAAATGGGAACCAGATTTTGGCTAGTAGCTTTGTTGATTTGGATAATGTTGCAATTGACCTACCCAACTAGGCTTGCCAAAGTGCCAAGCTAGAGCCCAACAAAAAGTTAGGCCGGCCTTTTAGACTGCCGGAGCAGAATACGGCAGAACCAGATTCAACGCAACGAACTCAGAGATAAATGGCGTGGTAATCAAAATACTAGCAGTCCACACATTACAAGGTGCCAATTTACTCCATTATTGATTGATTGAGGGGAAAGCAGCTAGTCCGAAATGAAACGGATGCCTTTATTACGTTTGAACCCCATTTCCCTTGTCATTTTTAAGGACCATCACTGAAGCACAAAGGGCCCGCTAGCTTTTTCAGGAGCTAAACTATATCAACCACTTTGATTTTGTGCTTCCTTTTACTTTCCTCTCTTTCCCTCACTTGTTATTAATTGCAGTGTTTCCACTTTTATGTCAACTCGTTAGGGCCCATTCCATGGTATACTTCCAAATCTTTGGTTGAAACTTTCAGGCTAATTTAACCATGAAAAGTAATAAAACGAAGTAGCAAGAAGAGCCTGAGTTTATGATAATTGATGTCAATTCCTACGTATCACTTCGTAGAAGACCTCTACGCATAGCAGGTATCACCATCTATACCATAGTTGATGCCAAATCATTAAACCTTGCTCATCGTATAGAATAGAGAATCCTTAGGGAAAAGGATGTCATACTTTCATATAGTTTTTAAATTAAGATCGAGACTACCATGAAATGCAAATGGCCTGATACACAAACAAGTTTTAAGTATCTTATGTTTTTTGTTCTCTTTTACCTGGCTCTTCACGAACATTTAGATGCCTATCTTGGACAAAATTTCAAAAGATAATTCACCTTTTTCTTTCTTCTTGTTTCCCTGGTTAAGAGCTTGATCATGTACCTACTAGTCAGCTTCATGTGTCACTCAACATCAACATATTACTTAAAGCCAAACAACGGTGGGTTGCTATTGACATGAAATGAGTAATAAAAGTGCAAAGAGATGGATCTTCTCGCAACTATAAAACAAAAGACATTGTTAGCTAAGACTCTCAGAAACGAGATGCTGCTAGGACTCCTTGTCAAGCCCTTACTCCTTACTCGTAATGGTTGAACATGCTGATTTAGTTACTGGACGAGGTGACTATTACTATTTGGTACCTTTTCAATCCCACATCGAAAGTTTATATGTTTGGGGAGAGGTTGGTCATAATAAATAGAACTCTCTTATATCAAAATTTTATGAGTTTGGAAGGGAGGTTGGTAGTTATAAAAGAAGCTCTCCCCCTCCTATTGTAAACATTCCAAAATTTGTAACTCTTTTCCCACGTTAAATAACAGCAGGTCATTTGAGTGGTGCTCTAGAGACGTAGGCATAATTGGTCGAATTCTGTTATCAAATTTTCTGGGTGCGTTCTTTCCTTATTCTTTTATTCCACCTTTATTGTCTTGTTTCTTTTCAAGTTGTAGTATAGTATTCAATATTATTTGTAATGTTGTGTTCAATTTATTTGAGTGTATTTACTGTTTGTATGTGTACACTGGTTAAGTTGTGATAAATAGACCGTGCACGTAATTTCTGTTTAGGAGGTCGAGTTTTAAGTGGGATCGTTTGTGACCCCTCCACCCTTTTGTGAGATTTTACGTAGAATGGTAATAATGTCTTAGGAATCCGTTTGGCGGTCTTTTCTGAGTATTACCGAATCGATTCACTTCACTAGTTGTTTACCTTAGAGGAAAAAATTACCCGATTTTTTCAACAAGTGGTATCAGAGTTAAAGGTTCATCCTCGGTTTATTTGTAATTTTTTGTTATATTGAATACTATATTTTGAGTCTGTAATGGCACATAATGATCAAGAAACACTAGGGACATCAGCTTCCTCGTCATCATAGTCGAGGATTCCATTGTCAAGTTTGAAATTGACGGTGGAAATATTTGACGGTATTGGCCATTTCGACATGTGGCAAGGGGAGGTTTTGGACTCCCTTTTCCAGCAGGGTCTTGACATTGCCATTGAAGAAAAGAACCAAAAGATGTTGAGGATAAGTATTGGAATATCATAAATCGGTTAGTATACGGAACAATTTGATTGTGTTTGTCTAGAGAGTAGAAGTATGCTTTCAAGAACGAGACTTCTGCACAAAAATTGTGGAAGGCATTGAAGGACAAATTTTTAAAAAAGAGTGGTCAGAATAAGCTCCTTATGAAAAAAAGGTTGTTCTGATTTGATTATCGACTAGGTACTACTATGAATGAACACATCACTATGTTTAATTAGTTAGTAGCAGACCTGTTGAATTTGGATGTGAAATTTGACGATGATGATTTGGCTTTGATGTTGTTATCATCTCTTCCCGATGAATTTGAACACTTGGAGACTACGTTACTTCATGGAAAGGAAAATGTGTCTTTAAATGCTGTATGTTACGCTTTGTATAGTCATGAATTGAGGAAGAATGATAAAATGAAAAGCAAAACTGCTACAGTAGATGAAGCATTGGTAGCAAGAGGTTGTTAGTAAAACCAGTTAAAGAGGAGAAGAGGAAGATCCAAATCAAAAAGCCGAGTTGCCAAAGATGAGTGTGATTTCTATCATGAGAAAGGACACTGGAAGAAAGACTGTCCAAAATTGAAGAAGAACGAGATAGCTCCGAAAGATGCAAATGTTGCAGAGAATAAAAGTAACGCGGAATTAGATATCTCTTTGGTGGTTTCACATTCAGCATCGCATCTAGATGAGAGGATTTTGGATTCAGGTTGTTCCTACCATATGTCTCCCATCTACGACTGGTTCTTTGATTTTGAAAAACTTGATGGCGAGGTTGTTTACATGGGTAATGATAATCCATATAAAACAGCCGACATAGATTCAATCAAGCTGCGGAATCATGATAAATCTACCAAAATTTTGCGGTACGTGCAAAAGTTAAAGAAGAATCTCATCTCTTTGGGAATTTTAGAATCAAAAGGCCTAGTTGTAATGATGAGAGATGGAGTTCTTAAAGCAACTTTAGAAGCACTGGTAATGTTGAAAGGTGTTAGGAAGGACAATCTGTATTATTACCAAGGTAGTATAGTGATTGGGATGGTAGCAGCAACAACTTCAACCAGTAAGAAGGATGTAGAGGTAATAAAGCTGTGGCATATGCGATTGGGACATGCTGGTGAAAAATCATTGAAAACTCTTGCCAAGCAAGGACTATTAGAAGGTACGACGACTTGCAAATTGGAATTTTGTGAGCATTGTGTTCTGGGAAAACAACAAAGAGTGAAATTTGGCACTGCTATCCATAATACCAAGGGAATTCTAGATTATGTGCACGTAGATATATGGGGGCCTTCCCAGACTCCGTCACTTGGAGTAAGGCATTATTTTGTCACTTTTGTTGATGATTTTTTCATAAGAGTGTGAGTGTTTACAATGAAGAACAAAGATGATGTGTTTGGGGTTTTCCTTGGATGGAAAACTTAGGTTAAAAACCAAACGAGAAGGAAGATCAAAGTTCTCCGAATAGACAACAATGGAGAATACAAGAGTGATTCTTTTCTGGAAGTATGCCAAGAGTGTGGCATAACTCAGCACTTCACAGTCAGAAAAACACCACAACAAAATGGGGTGTCGGAGCATATGAACAAGACATTAGTTGAGAAAGTTTGTTGCATGTTATCTAATGCTGAGTTAGGCAGAAATTTTGGGCTGAGACTGTGACATACGCTGAACATCTCATAAATCGCTTGCCTTTATCTGCTATAGTGGCAAGACTCCTTTAAAGGTATGGTCCAGAAAACCTACAACAGATTACAATTCTTTGCGTATTTTTGGTTTTACTGCATATTATCATGTGAATGAATCAAAGTTGGACCCACGAGCAAAGAAGGCTCTATTTATAGGCTTCAATGCTGGAGTTAAGAGATACTGTTTATGGTGCTTAAAGTCAAAGAAGACAATTGTCAGCAAGGATGTTACCTTTGATGAATCTGCCATGTTAAACAAGGTAACTCTAGAAGGGGCTGATGGTACTTCGCAGCAAGTGGAGTGTATGCCGAAGTAGGTGGAGTTTGAACAGACAGTGGTGATCTCAACAAAAAGCACTACTAGTAACTCTCCTATGGCAGAAGAAGATTCAGATGAGGAAGAGGTTCCGACCCAAGAACCTCCGCAGTAATCAGAGTCAATTGTCGCTAGAAGGA
>JAOQMP010000009.1:17413294-17423832 GCA_027563575.1 Erythroxylum pedicellare
AGAAGATTCAGATGAGGAAGAGGTTCCGACCCAAGAACCTCCGCAGTAATCAGAGTCAATTGTCGCTAGAAGGACGAGCGAGAAATTCAAAAATCGGCTCGTTTTATTGATATGGTAGCTTATGCACTTCCAGTTGTTGATGATGTTCTATCTACCTTCTTAGAAGCAATCCGAACTTCAGAAAGTGGCAGATGAGCAGGTGCAATGAAAGAGGAAATGCAATCTCTTGAGAAGAACAAGACATGGAAGCTGACACAACTACCGAAGGCAAAGAAAGCAATTAGATGCAAATGGGTATTTGCAAAGAAAGAAGGATTTCTTGATAAAGATGATATTCGTTACAAGGAAAGGTTAGTGGCTAAAGGCTACGCTCAGAAGGAAGGAATTGATTATAATGATGTATTTTCTCCGGTAGTTAAGCATTCTTCCATTAGAATTTTGTTGGCCTTGATAGCGCAGTTGAATTTGGAGCTAGCTCAACTTGATGTGAAGACCGCATTCTTACACGGTGACTTGAAAGAGGAAATCTATATATCTCAGCCAGATAGATACAAGGTTGCTGGTAAAGAAAACTGGGTTTGCAAACTGAACAAATTGTTGTATGCACTGAAGCAATCTCCAAGGCAGTGGTACAAACGATTTGACAAGTTTATGAAGGGTCAAAAATACACAAGAAGCAAATACAATCATTGTGTGTATTTGCGCAGACTTCAAGATGGGTCCTACATCTACCTACTCTTATATGTTGATGATATGCTGATTGCGGTAAAGAACCAAAGTGAATTGACATATTAAAGGCTCAGTTGAGTAAAGAGTTCAAGATGAAGGATTTGGGGGAAACCAAGAAGATTCTCGGCATGGAGATAAGCAGGGACAGAGAGAGAGGCAAGCTTTGGTTGTCACAGAAGTAGTATTTGAAAAAGGTACTACAATGCTTTGGTAAACATGAAGACTCAAAACCTGTTAATACCCCACTTCTCCTCATTTGAAACTAAGTAGCCAGTTATCTCCAAAGTCATATGAAGAGCGAGAATACATGACAAAAGTCCCATATGCTAATGCAGTTGGAAGCTTGATGTATGCAATGGTGTGTACAAAATCGAATATTTCACAGGCTGTTAGTGTTGTAAGCAGGTACATGCATGATCAGGGTAAAGTTCATTGGCAAGCTGTGAAATGGATTCTATGGTATATCTTAGATACCGTAGATGTTGGTTTAATATTTGAGCAGGATGAATTACTTAGTCAACGTGTAGTTGGATATTGCGATTCTGATTATGCAGGTGACTTAGATAAGCGACGATCTACAACTGGCTATTTATTCACTTTAGCGAAGGCACCAGTTAGTTAAAAGTCTACTTTGCAGTCAACGGTGGCTTTGTCTACAACAGAGACAGAGTATATGGCTATTACAAAAGCTGTGAAAGAGGTAATTTGGCTTCATGAGTTGCTTAAAGACTTGGGAGTTGGTCAGAAATAACTTGAGGTATACACTGACGGTCATAGTGCTATTCATTTGGTAAAGAATCAAGTCTTTCATGCAATGACGAAGCATATTGATGTTCGCTATCATTTTGTGCGGGAATTTCTGGAAGAAAAGGAGATACTTATTCATAAGATTCAAACTACAGAGAATCTTGCAGATATACTGACCAAGGTGGTTACAAAAGCCAAGTTTGAACATTGATTAGACTTGGTAAATATCCTGCACATTTGAGTCGGCGCATGAAGACACAAATTTAGAAGCATCGCAAAGACTGCTTTTATTATTTGTTTGATTGAGAAGAATTATATTTAGTAGGATAAGAAATTATGCCAAGGTGGAGATTTGTTACTATTTGACACCTTTTCAATCCCACATCGATAGTTTATATGTTTGGGGAGAGGTTGGTTGTAATAAATAGGAGCTCTCCCATATTGAAAGTTTATAAGTTTGGAGGGGAGGTTAGTAATTATAAAAGGAGCTCTCCCCCCTCCTATTGTAAACATCCCAAAATTTGTATCTCTTCTCCCACATTAAATAAAAGTGGGTCATTTGAGTGGTGCTTTGGAGACGTAGGCATAATTGGCTGAACTTCGTTATCAAATTTTCCAGGTGCGTTCTTTCCTTATTTCTTTTATTCCGCCTTTACTGTCTTGCTTCTTTTCAAGTTGTAGTATAATATTTAATATTATTTGTCAGGTATATTTGTAGTGTTATGTTCAATTTATTTAGGTGTATTTATTGTTCGTGTGTGTACATGAGTTAGGTTGTGATAAATACATCGTGCACGTAATTTCTGTCTAAGAGGTCGAGTTTTAAGTGAGACCATTTGTGACCCCTCCGTCCTTTTCTGAGATTTTACATGGAATGGTAATATTATTTTAGGAGTCCGTTTGAGGATATTTCCTGAATATTACCGAATCGGTTCACTTAATTAGTTGTTTATTTTAGAGGAAAAAATTACTCAATTTTTTCATTAGTGACCGTAAACGTCAACAAGATTGAACTGAAAAGCAAGCCTATTTGCGTTAGAAATACTTAAACACAAGTCTCTTGCTTGAACTTAAACTCTTAACTTATTCAAGTATTTAAGAATTATTGTGTGTACTTTAAATTTATATGATGCATTCGAAGGTCATGTTTGTTGGAAGACATCTATTTGGGGCACACGTGGGCGTAAGCTCAAGTTTTCGGCATGGACCCCAGTTTTATTAATTTCCCAATAATAGCAGAGTACTGGTCCCCTCAAATTGTGTCTGATCAGGCCCAAACCTAACAGTGACACGCCAAAGTTCCGTAGATAAGTGATGGTGTCCCAGCCTCTTTTCAAGGGTTAAAACCATGCATGGGCCATGTTGACCTCAAAAAGGGGGACAAGATATCCGGCAACTAAGTAGCCCACATAAGTCAGTGGTTGGTGCTTGCCTTGCTAATTGCTATCTCACTCCCTCAGCCTATTCTCACCATTTATATCCTTGGAACAAACTTTTTTTTGCTACATTAAACGAACAAGTCACAGTCACATCCTTCAACCTTTGAGCTGTTGGCCGCACGGATGGCCACAGATTTCAGCTTTCCTTCCTCTTTCTCCTGCCACACGAACGGTTTTCTAGGTAAATACTATCACTCGGGAAAGGTTGATTTCCGGCCCACTTAGTTCTTGATCATGATCACTCAACTAATTTGGTTTTGTTTGTCTGAAGAGAGTTAATTAATTCCACTTATGCTTTTGCGTGTCGTTACCGCTAGACAACATGGTTTTGATTTGAATTCTTTGGTGCCTGGATAAGGATACAAAAAGGTTTACTAATTAATCATGTGGTACAAAAAGTGAACAGACAAATAGGAACAAGTTGACATAATTACGTTGCAAATTAAAAAGAAAGGGTTGACATTAAAATTTTAGTTTATATGTCTAGTCCTTATTCTTTCTTGTGAACAAATACAAAAATAATAAAATGATCTTTATTTATATAGCATTTACCATTAATTTTTAAAATTTAAATGATATATTTTAGATAAATCATTTTAAAAATAAAATAATTAACGCATTCAATCAAAAGGTCATTGATGGAAAACAAGGTTTAGTCTTTATCTATTTCCTAAAATAACATTAATTAACACTCTGAATGCTTATTTACCACAACATCAGTGATAGGTGATAGCAGGCACCGCATATACTTACAAGTATTCCCTTTTAATTACTCCTTTTGTTAAAAAATTACAGCATAGTTGTCCTTCACAAAACCTGGTTGTTGAAAGGGAGAACTGGAACTAATTTGGAGTTTTTGTCAGCCCAGTGTTGAAGGCTGAGAAGATGGATATATTGATTTCATTTTTTGGTAACGAGTTAATGGAGGATTTAAGCCTTCATAAACCCTAGTTTCTAACGAGAATGACACAAAAAGGAAAGAGACCAACATTTAATTTGCAACCAATTTGCGATAAGTTCAGGAAGGAGTTTTAAGTAAGTAGGAAAAGGAAAGTTGTCAGATGTTTCCAAGATGTTTGCCAAACGTACAAGCTTCCATAATTGTAGTGCTATATATTAGAAAAAAAGTGTAAGTTACCTGTTTCTTTTACACCATCTTAAGTAAGAAGAGCTTAGTTAATTACATCATGCATATACGAATTAGTGCTTTTGGGAGATACAATTAATAAATTGGAATGCGTTCAAACTAACCTTATGGTTTTTGAAAGAAATATGCATTTTGTAGAAGAGAGTACAAAGTGCCTGGAAAGTAGAGCATGGCGCTTGATTTAAAGTACATGCAACTGGGTCCATCTTTTAAGAGTTCATATGGAGTCCCATGCCGCTACAATGCTTAGAACTTAAAAAGATGGCTTTACTTGGCTATCTACAAGATAATCATTTCCAAGGGAGGTGATTAACTTAGATTAAGTTATCGTATAATAAACCCATCAAGGATCTGCTTATGTCGAAGATTACTGACATGAAAAGCCGAGCATAGACTAGAAACAGATTGAGGTCTCCAAGAATCAATCTCTAGCTACCTATGATGATGGTGACGATAATCATCTTCTTGTTCATGTTTCCTATACTGTGTAATGAATTCTAGACCACTTGACCCATATTATACATTAGATAGATAAAATATGTATATGTAGCCACCGCCCCAGTACCCCATAATAAGAAGTAGCGAAGGCTATTACATCTGTGATAAACAATCATTGAATCACTATTATTCTACATATGCAAAAAGTTAGTAAAGGGCAAAGGAACAAGATGGCAGCAATGATGACCACTGACCGATTGGTGACAAAATTGTAATTCAATTTGGGGAACTGGGAAGTTAACATATGTATGCCCAAATGTATAAAATATGAAACCTACGCTGCCTATATGATTCTCTTGTAGGGGAAACAAGTGTCAAGATTTTACAAAAGTAACTAAAATAAACATCAAATGAATAGATTATTATATTGAGTTTAATTAAACGAATCTTATTAATTATAAATATTGATAATAAGCATACATTTTCATTGGGATTTGGAGCTGAATGATTATGATATAAATGTAGTGTAGGCATGGTATATATATATATATAATGAATTGATAACAATTAATAAATATAGAGAGTCAATAAAATTAAAAAAAAAAAAGGAAAGGAGGAGAGGTGGGGTAAGTGGGATGCCCTGCAGCGGCGCACATGGGAAGGGGTTGGACAATAGGGCGACACAGTCCCTATAAAACCAACAACTTCACATGGTCCCTCTTCTCTTCCAATCTATCTACTCACATGCCACTTCCTTTCTATAATGTTTTACCTTTTGATTTTGGAAATTTTCCAACTTAAATTAAGCTCTGGATATAAGATTTTGTTTTCCTTGTTTAGTTTTTAAGGTCAAGCACGAATAATATAATAGAGTAAATTAGAATTTATTGAAATTGAATCGATTCAGATTAAAAGTTTCTGTCAAATTCTTCTTTTAAGTAATTTAATTGTATGTTTATAGTTGATAAGAAATAATGTTAGAGACAATCACTAATTAAGTTGAATCCTTCACAATGGACATTGAAGGTTGGCTTCTCACTTGCAACCAGAAAGTGCTAAACGTACTTGGTTCTAATGTACAATCTTGTGATTGTGTTGTCCACCATATATAGTTTGTTGGGGCATTTTGGGAGTGATAAACGTGACGTGCATGTGGTCATGCAAATTTAGGCCAACATCACTCACCCCACTTCAATCTACGCCCAATTACCAGTGCCTGCTATATAATTTTACCCCTTTCAGCTTTTTGTTTGTGCCCACAATTCCTTGTTTGAGCAATTTAGTGCGCGAGAGAGGAGAGCAATGAACCCCAGCTTTATGCTTATGTGCGTGTTTTTTCCCAGGGAGCTACATCTCTACGTTGGTGGAGAATGTTCACACGATGGTCAATTCATCATCAAACTAATTTAAATCCATGTAGCTACGTACACATACACGCTTTTATAGGTAGCTTGGTGGGGCAAAAAGAGACTATTGGAGTGCAAAAATGTTCAAGTTTTTCATAAACAGAAGGCTAATTGATTATTGTTAGAATTGAATCAGTTGTTGTTAGAATTGCCACTTTAACGATAGAAATGAGAATTTGAGGGCAATTCATATGCATAACTCGATATAAGATGTTGTTAATATGCTAATTAAAGTGGCATATTAGCTATCGAATAGAAGGAAGAAACCAGCTTAAAGTTTTATAATGTTTTGAAAAAATTCTGGTTATGTTGATAGAACAGATTATCACAATTTCGATTTACCACGACTCTTAGAGGAAGAAATTTCATAAGCATAGAGTTCACGTAAGAGAAAAATAATCATGCTCTGATATCCACTATCCTGATTTAAATGGGCACTTGACTAGCGTAATGCAGTGAACGACTATTATTAGCTATTAGCAACGTGGAGTAGTGCAATGAATCCGAAGGGAAAGATAGATTGGCACTTGATGACGATAGACAACGAAGTGGTATATATGAAAAGCAAGTACTTCTTGCAGCTCAAAAACATAAATGAAAAAGATCGTAAGATCAATATAAAGAACAAAAGTTAATTGAAAAGAAAACCATGAAATGTTGGAAATATTTAACCACCACCACTTAAAGTGCAGTTGATGTCACCCTTGGAATCTGCTCCATCTGAAATAATGTGCAAGTGATGAATAAGAATCAGTTCACATAGTTAAAACTGGTAAGATATATATGCTTCGATTAACTTTGGATAACGAGTCTCTCTTCAGGTGATGCCACACAAAGGACGAGCAAAAGTTTTTCTTTTGTTAGGAAAAGTCCACTTGGCAAAAGTGAGTTTCGCCAGTCATCTGATCCAAGGTAACTCGCAACCAAAAAAGTCAAAGTGAAAGCAACGTCATGTGAAGAAACAAGTTTCTATATTAAGTGTAACTTAATAATATAAGGTTTCAGTTGTATCAAAGTTCACAACAAAAAATAGTTCCGAATTTTATCACGAACCAAAGTCCAAATAGAAATATAAATTCATCGACCAATTGGCAAATGTCAAGAAGCATCCATGTATACTCACCAAAGTAGATGTAACTTTAATTTGATGGTTTTTCTCAATGTACATCCCCCCGTACATAAGTTATTCAATTCCTCTCTTGATGATTTTGAGTAAGATGATGGTTTTACGAACCCTAGTTACCAATTGTACGATGATTTCAGTGCATAATAATATTGTAACGGGGAAAGGGAAGCCAACAGTGCACCAACAATCATAGGATAGCTAGCATCACCTTGTCGTCACCCACCCCAGCAATGGCTTGAAGCTCCAGCTCACATAAATCCTCCCACGTGTTGCTCTTCAATTTACTACATGAAACTCCGTAGACACAATATGACCACCACCCTCCTTTGGCTATATTAATACCCATCAAGTCCAACCACACAACTCTTCCCAAACCTGGCATATCATTACCATCTCATTATAGATTTAACACCCTTTCTTCTCAAACGTTCAAGCACCTATTATCCAAAGTCTCACAAAACCAAAGCTAGCAAACAAATAGAGAGAGAGAGAGAGAGAGAGTATACAGGAAAAGTAAATCTTCTTATATACTGCTAGAGACGTCCAAAACTCATCATCATATGGAAGTTGAGAAGGCAAAGATGGGATTTGAAGAGACAGAGCTCAGGCTTGGTTTGCCTGGGAACAATGGAGGGACTGAAGGAGAGGTGGCAAGGAAGAGAGGATTCTCGGAGACTGTAGACTGGAAGCTTAATCTGTCCTCAAAACATCTGGGGACAGATCCAAGTGAAAACTCCAAGGGTTTACACGGGGAAAAGAACCTTCTTGCTGCTGATCCAGCAAAACCTCCTGCCAAGTAAGTTGCAAGCCTTTCAGTTTCCTATCTGCTTCTTCTGTTATCTTGAGTCATATGTTGTTTCAAGATCATGTCGTGGCCTAAAAAAAGATAGAGAGAGGCTAGTTGCTGGTTTAGGTTACTAACATATTTCAGAGAGAGAGAGAGAGAGAGGATATACAGTTGTTTTATGATGACCATTTTAGCTAGAGAATAGGTGTAACTGCATAAACTAGATTTCTTGCAAGTGTTATCGTATAGATCTTGATGTCTATTCAAAGGTGAAGCTCGCTGAACTTTACCGTGGTTGTTTAATTTCGGACTGATAGAACTTGTAGCTATTTCACTATTTGTTATTAAATTGAAGAAAGCCCAAGTACACGTAGGCTCACACACACGTATTAATATGGCTTAAATCAGTATACTTTTCCCTTCTTCTTCCTGTATTAGTTCCAATTTCCGGCAGCTTATATATCTATTTCCGTAGTGCATATTTGGATATATAAGTTTCACAGTGTTTATCTCTTATATTCTAAGCTGACGATATAATTATACAATCTCTGGGGAAATATACACGACGATTGTATTTTTTTTTAAAGAACAGTTAACTTAGGTGTACTAAGATCCTTGATGAGGTTAAGTTTGAATTAATTAGATTTTGGGAGAAAAGAGAGTTGAAGAAATGAAGTGAGAATTCTATGATCTCAAAGTATGTAACCAAGAAAAATAAAATCACCAAGAAGAATTGGAAAAGGTAAAAAGTTTTTATTATGACTAGGCACAGTAATGCAGAAAAAACTTTTCACTCACTTACACTAATGTATTCTTCTAATCATTGTTGAGTTTATTATGCTCAGCCTTTAGATTAACACTAACTAATCTAATTTGCAAGTTTAACTTTCAGGAATTTATATTCTTCTTATTACTGATATACTCAAATGGTTATTTTTTAGGGCACAAGTTGTTGGGTGGCCTCCAGTCCGATCATTCAGAAAGAACATGTTAGCAGTTCAGAAGAGCAGCACTAATAAGGACAGCGAAAAGGTGATTAATGGAGGAAACCCTACGTTTGTGAAGGTTAGTATGGATGGTGCACCTTACCTCCGTAAGGTAGATTTAAAGATGTACAAGAGCTATCAGGAGCTCTCCGACGCCTTGGCGAACATGTTCAGTTCCTTCACTATAGGTACATGTACATAGATACACTTACAATTATATGGTTGATATAGAATCATACTTCCGTGATGTTAGAATATATATACAGTAAGTTGACATGGAAGTGTTTTGGAACATTGAAGAGAGCATTGGGTCTCAAGGAATGAAAGATTTCGTCAATGAGGGAAAGCTGAAGGATCTACTTAATGGCACTGACTATGTTCCCACCTATGAAGATAAGGATGGAGACTGGATGCTTGTCGGTGATGTCCCTTGGGAGTAAGTCCCTGTCTTCGTTAGTTTCTTCTGTCTAATCAAAAGCCGTACTGGTGAAACAACTAAATCCTTGTATATTGCTAGATTTTGAGTAGAAACTGAAGTTTGCTTCGTTCTTATTCAACACAGGATGTTTGTTGATTCATGCAAGCGACTGCGCATAATGAAGGGAACAGAAGCTACTGGACTTGGTTAGTTTCAAGTTCCAATCCTTCTACGTATCTCTTTGACGTATAGTAAACAAACCTGCTTGACAAATGACTATTAATATTCTACTAGAACCTCCAAAGTAACGAAATGTTTTTCCTTGTTGTTCTTAATCGTTCTTGGAATCCAGCGCCTAGAGCCATGGAGAAACGCAGGAACAGGAGCTAAAGCACGATGGAGGCATGAATACCTGCAGGAAAAGTTGCATAAATTTTGAGCAGGAAGGCTTGATGTGATAAGATGTTAAGTGTATAATTACTATGTTTGATAAAATATATGTGAGATACCAGTTGAGTACTCTATATTTATTGTGGACAGGAACGATAATAACTCTTTGACGCTATCTTCCAAGACTTGGTTATGTGTCTTTTGCATGTTTAGTGTCGATGGTTTGCCTATCAATAACACTATTAATGATGGACCTATTGGTTGTATTCGTCCCCATTCAATTATTCGTTTATTTTTGCATTATTGTTGCATGAGTACTACTCATGTACAGACATCAAGCTTCTTGTAGGGTATTAATACAACTTTAATGGGTATGTACAACCTGGCCTCAGATATGTTCCATGCACGAGACCTCTGTTAGAGAAGGGAACAATAGCATGTGCTTGCTTATAGAGCATTTATTCATTCCCATCAAAACAAGTTGCTTTCTTTTTTCCTTTTTCAAGTATAGAAAAAAATAATGTAATTAAAAGAAACTTTCAAGAACAAGAAACATAAGAACTAATTTCCTCCTGAGGCTGGAAAACAGTATGTTGTTGCTTGACGTGTGGTTCCCTGAGGCAGAGGCGCAGACACTGTATTATTTGACTTTACAGTGTCTGTCCTTCAAAGTCTGATACTCTAGGCCTTATGTGGTCTGGAAAATCACTCGGTCAGCTTTTGACGACTCCTGAGCATAGCATTTGAGAGCATGTCCCTCCGAGCCGGTGAAATTAATCTGTACATTTTCTTTTTGAAGTCGGATCACTTGAACCTTTAGATTTGATATTAACTCTAAAATTTATAATTAAATATAAGTTAAATTTTAATTAATGTTTTATTATATTTAAATTAAATACATTATTTTATATTCAATTTATATAAG
>JAOQMP010000009.1:17440735-17450871 GCA_027563575.1 Erythroxylum pedicellare
TATATATTAACATATTTGTAATTTTACAAGTATCTCATAGGAACTTTGGGTATTAAATTATTGATTTAGAAATGATTTACCTAAAGTATGTAATTTATAGTAGAATTATGTTATCATTGAAAATAAAATAGAAGGGTTCTACAATTTTATTACTGCATTCATTTACTAATAGAAAATGGAAATTTTTATTTTAGCAATGGGATTTTTGCTATCATATGACAAATTGATAAAGCTACATGACATACATCAATTGGATTAATTGAAAAAGGACTGCATCCCTTGTTAAAGACGGAAGATGTCCACTGAGAATCTTACTTTATGTTGATATACTGTGCATGTTACATTATGGAAGGAAAATACAACAATCCTAGAAAAAGAATAGCATTAAGAAATCAAAACTATAGAAATGGATGATCATTATCTTATTGGTTGTCACACTTCCATCTTGAGGTTAGCACACAACTTAGGTAGTGGCACCAGCTACAGTGCTTATTTCCATTCTCTCCTCTGTACAATATCACCAATTCTATAGTCAAACTACATTATGCATTAACAAAGGAGACATCTGAGTTTCTGCAAACGGAAACAAAAAATATAGGATATTATAAAGGGGACATTAAACCTTACCCAATAATAAGAAGAATCATAACAATCACCCAAAAAAGAAAAACCAGAGACGCAGAAATTAGAAACACCAAAATGCAGAAACGTAAAAGTAAAAAAAAACAAAAAACGTAGAAAAAATGCAGGAAAATAGTAAACCAAAAATGTGGAAAAACGATAATCCAAGGACACTATGAACGTAGCAAAATCAGACATTGACGAAAAATAAGAAACCAAGAAAACGAAAAACCAGAAAATCAGAAAAACACAATATAATCTGAAAATAATCAAACCAGTTTTGAAAAGTCACATGGTGAAAAGCCCAAGCTTAATTTCGCTTTATGTACGAATAGAAAATGGGGAAGTTAGCAAAATTTTCGTTTTTGGAGAAGAATAACAAACCTAGAAAGAATATCTTACTTTATGAGGCAAAAATTCACAAGAACAAGAGTAGGAGAGAGAAAATAGATGAGTTAGGTACGTAAGAGAGAAGAGAAGAACAAAGAAGTAAGAGTGAGAGAAGAGACGAGTTTGGGATGTAAAAGAGAAGATATAGAGTTTCTACACTGAGGGAAGTTTATAAGAGGAGGAAGTAGAAACGAAAACTTGTAAAACCTATTGTGAAATATTAGAAAAACCTCTAATTTTTGTTTTCGAGAATTTGTTGTGATTTTTTTATTTTTAGAGACAGCAGATTGCAACAGAATCAACTAAACATATTTTAGCGTGTTGTTTCCTTTTTTATTCAAACCACAGCAAGAAACAAAAAAGCATAGGAGAAACAAACTGACCTCTGGTTTCTGGCTCACGTACATATGCCCCAAAAATGGAAGATGCACCTTATCTAATGCATCAGGAATGTGTTATGCATATGCCACTTAACCTTTGGCACATTGATTGTACGTGCCTTACAGAAAATTCTAGCATGTGTAGTGACATGTTCCCCTTATTTTATTTATTTTCATATGTTTTAAGCTTTTAAATTTCATTAAATTAATTAAATTATGAATAAGTTTGAATAGTTGTTCTCTAATTATTTGAAATTTATTTTTAGAGGGTTAAATCTTATTAAGAATAGCTATGAAATTTAGTTTAAATTTTCAAGATTTAAAATATTAAACTAAATTAATTATCAAATCAATAATTAGAAAGAACTAAAGTTTCAAAAGACTATCTTTCATAATTAGATTAATGTTAGATATAATCATGGGTTAATTACTAAAAAAGGGCCAAACTTTTTTCAAAATTTTAATTATAGCCCGAACCTTAAAAAGTAGCAATAAAATGTCCAAACTTTCAATTTTTTCAATTATAGCCCAAACTTCAAAATGTGGCAATAAAATGCTCAAACTTTAAAAACTCCAATAATCAATTCATCAAATCAAAAATCTATCATTTTAAAAATTCTTATCTATCATACAAGCTATTATCAAACTCTAAAACATATAACTGAAAAACTTGACCAGTTATAATTTTTTCTTCAAAATAATCTCACCTTACAAAATGAAATTAAGACATTAATTAATAATGTATGTAGTAAAAATCCATTAGACCCGTTAAAAATACTAATAATCAATTAATGGAAATCAAGTTAAAAGATCCTTTAAAAGAAGTCAATATTAAAAATAATATACCATATACTCAACAAGATGTTCAAGAATTTATTACAGAATGTTCTGAATTATTAAAAAACAATTAATTTCTCTAAGTATTAGTAAACATTCAGCCCCTGTTTTTTATGTCAACAATCATTCTGAACAAAAAAGAGGAAAAAGACAAATGGTAATTAATTATAAAGAATTAAATAATGCAACAATAGGAGATGCTTATAAATTACCTCGAAAAGATTACATCATTAATAAACTAAAAGGACATGTTTGGTTTACAACTTTAGATGCCAAATCTAGATATTGCAATTAAGTTTATATGAAAATACCAAACCACTAACTGCTTTTACATGTCCCCCACAAAAACATTATCGGTGGAATGTATTACCATTTGAACTCAAACAAGCCCCTAAAATTTACCAAAGATTTATGGATGATAATTTAGAAGGATTAGAAAATTTTTCTTTAGCATACATTGATGATATAGTTATCTTTTCAAATAAAACTAAAGACGACCATCTACAAAAAGTTAAGTAAGTATTATTAAAATGCAAAAATAAGGGATTAATATTAAGTAAAAGGAAAGTAAAATTGGCTCAAAAAGATATAGAATATCTAAGCATAGAATTTTCTAATGGTTTTTTAAAATTACAACCTAATATCCTTGAAAAATTATACCAATTTCTTGACAAATTAAAAAATGTAACAGAAGTTCAAAGGTTTTTAGGATTATTAAATTATATATAAGATCAAGGCTTTTTAAAAAGTTTACCACAATTTAGAAAACAATTACAACTCAAATTTAGCACGAAACATCAATGGTCTTGGACTGAGGAAGATTAAAAAACAGTTCAACTATTAAAATCACTTTGTACAAAATTACTAGCATTATATAATTATCATAACAAAGATAAATTAATTGTGCAAATTGATTCAAGCATGGATACATGGGCAGGATGTCTTTTAGCACAACCACCCAACTCAAGGAATTATTTGTTATATAAATACATCAATAGGATTTTACTCTCGTTGAAAGTAATTATCCTATTAATGAGAAAGAAACACTTGCATGTATTAAGACTCTACGAAAATGGAGAGTTGATTTATTACCTGTTGAATTCTAAATACAAACAGATTTAAAGTATCTATATGAATTTACAAAGTACATTATTAAAGCCAGTCATAATTAAGGTCGATTGATTAGATGGCAACTTGAATTGAATCAATACACATTTCAAATTAATTACATAAAATCTACTAATAATACTCCTGTAGATATCTTAACACGAGAATGGAAGCAGCTATAGCAAGTCTTAAGGAGTCCCTTGGCAAAAAGGAAGCAGAATTATTAACTTTGCAGCAACAAGTAAATATCGTCACTAAAGAAATTAATCAATTATGATCCACCATTACCCTATTAGAAAAACAACATTCTGTTGTTGAAACCACTCCTATTATCCAACCCATTACCCCCTCACCAAATCATTCAAAAATGCATTTCATCCTCTTTAGAAACAACCTCTCACCTGTTTCATAAAAGAAACAAGATCATAAGGAAGAAAAAGTTTATGTTATTTTTAATGGACCCATGGCTGGTATTTATGACAAATGGCAAAAGGCCACCATTTATATTACCAATAAACCCTCTATAATTCACCATAGCTATTCAACCAAAACAGCAGCTGAAAAAGCATTGGCTGACTTTAAATAACCCTCGTTAAAACCACAATACAAACAAGCTCTTGAGAAACCACCTTCCACTTCTCCCATGAAAACATTAGGAAAACCTATAAACCTTGATAAAAATCAATGCAATTCTTACCTGAGCACTAAAAGAAGAAATGAAAAAAATTACCTCTGAAGGTTTTTATGACTGTTTCCAAGCACTCAATGAATGGATTAAAGCGCATAAATTGTTCAATATTATCCACAGAATCGTGGAAGATATGGCCAAAAAGCAATCATCTTCCCATATGCAGACCCTATCACTACTTACCTGTTCTTTTATAGTGGACTTATTCATACTATCTATCTTACCAATTTACATACCATTTCCAAATTTCCTGCTGGATTCATTCTAGCTATAAAAAATTATAAAGAAAGGTTTGCAAAGGACTGCGAAATATTCATCAAAGTGTTTAGTACTTATCCAATTTTTAGACAAGTGGACAATCTGAAGGACACAGAAGTATTATTATCTAGAATTGCTTATGTCCAACTTAGCATTAGCAATGGAATGAATCCACCCATTGATACACCACCCAAATATGAATTCAACTGGGATATAATCAATCAGTTTAATTTGAACTGTATTGAAGGAGTCTATCAGTAGTATTTAAAAATCAGTCCAGAGTCTTTGATCAAGAGTACCCTGAATACAAGCTATAGCTTTTAGTTCAAGTGGTATTAGAGCTCCAGGTACGGGCCTGGTGCAGCCCCACATTTCGTGTTCAAGTTCCAACATAACCACTGGTTCCGATCAGCGTAAAAATGCGCAAACGAAAGCATGGTGATTATAGAGGGTTTGAAGTACCCTGACCACAAGTTATAGCTCTTAGTTCAAGTTTGATAAGTCCATTCTAAAAGAATAGGTAAGTAGTGATAGGGTCTGCATCTGGGAAGATGATTGCTTTTGGGTCATATCGTTCACAATTTTGTGGATAATATTGAAAAATTTTCTGGGCTTCAGTCCATTCATTGAGTGCTTAGTTATAGAGGTTTTAAGTACTCTAACTACAAGCTATAGCTTTTAGTTCAAGTGGTGTATGGGCTTGGTGTAGCCCCATGTCTTGTGTTTGAGTTCCAACACATCCACTGGTTTCGATCAGCGTAAAAATGTGCAAAGGAAAGCATGGTGGTTATAGAGGCTTCAAAGTACCCTAACTACAAGCTATAGCTTTTAATTGAAGTATATATATATCTGTTATCCTTAAATTGTTCCTAGTTATTGTTCTATTAAGGTCACATTTGAACAAAAGATAATGACATCGATATGGATATGTCAGTCTAAAAGGCTCAAATTCTCATTTGACTTATGTCTACCCGCTAGTCATTACTCTTCCAAAGAAAATGTATATTGACCAATCATAAAAGCAAAAATACATGCCCAAGTTGCTATGAATTTTTTAGTTGAGTCTATTCTCTAATTATAACTATATAATCCTAGAAGCAATAGAAAAAGAGATATTTTTATTTTTTCCAAAACTGTAAAAATAACTTAAAAGCACCAAAAAAGAAATTTAAAAGAACATAATAAATAAGATCCCCACCTCGCACTTAATGTTACATTGTCTCAAATGTAACATTAAATGTAAGAAATGGAGCATTTAATAAAAATAACAATTGCAAAAATGTAAAGGAAAAGAAATAAACTCTCCTTAGTTGCCTCCTAAGCAATACTTTTATTTATTGTTATTGGCTTGACTCCATGTTTTCTTCTTTATATAAAGTCATCTAGGTCTGTAAGTATCACTGATTCCACATTCTCAGCTTAGAATCCTTTATAGTACAGCTTCAGGAGATGGCCACTAACCTTAAGTGTCTTTCCTATTTTCAAGTTTTGTATCTTTATTGCACCATATGGAAAAACATTAAAAACTGCAAAAGGATTGATCCAACGAGAAGGCAACCTACTTAGGAATAATTTAAGTATGTAATGATAAAGAAGTACTTTTTGACCAATAATAAAGCTTTTTTCTCGAGATCAACTTATCATGAAAAGCTTTGGTCTTGTCCTTATATATCATTGCATTATCATAGGAGTCATTCAACATATCTTCAAGCTCTTGTGATTATAACTTTTTATAGACATCCATCTTATCAAGGTTCATATTGTAATGCTTTATAATCCAACATGCCTTATGTTGCAACTCTATAGGAGTATGACATAAATTCCCAACGTTAATCTATATTTAGACATACCAATTAGCATTTTATTGGTTTCCCTATAGGCCCATAAAGCATTTCCAACCTCAAGCTTCAATTCTTCTTCTTAAGTTAAACTTTTTTCTCTATGATGGACTTGATTTCTTTGTTAAATACCTCAACTTGGTCACTAGTTTAGGGATGGTAAAAGGTAGAAACTTTATGCAAGATATGGTACTTCTTGCACAAAGTTTCGATCACTCTATTGCAAAAATGTGTTCCCCTGTTGCTTATGATGGCCTTTGGCAATCCAAAGCTGAAAGGATATTAGATGTGACAAAAATTACAATAACTTTAGTTTTAGTGGATTTAGTTTTCACCCACTTTGAGACATAATCAATCATAAGTAAGATATAATGAAAACCAAAATACAGAGAAAACAATTCTATAAAATCAATGCCCTAAGCACTAAAAAATTGTCTAAAAAGAATGAGGTTTGTGGTATTTGATTTCTACGAGACAAGTGACTTGATCATTGGCACCTGTAGTATGACTTGCAAAAGAAATATGCATCCTTAAACAATAAAAGACAATAAAAACTACTATAAAAAACTTTATAGGCAGTCATTTTTACCCCAAAGTGCCCTCCACAAGTGTACAAATGATAGAAGGTCAAGATGGAAGGCTTCTTATTCTCAAGAACATATCTTCTTATAACTTGGTCCACACAGTATCTCCATAAATAGGGGTCATCCCATATATAGTACTTAGCTTCACTCTTCAAATTTTCCCTTTAAGCTTTTAGTAAACCTATAGGTAATTTGTTAATAACTCAAAAATTCATAATATTTGTATACTATAGAGGTGTCAAATTGGTAAAAAACAATTGGTCATCTAGAAACATTTCTCTTAAAGTAATATCATCTTCTTTTTGTATCAAGCAGCTAAGGTGATCAATAATAACATTCTTTGCCCCCGTCTTATCTTCTTTCTAAAGAATCCATTTGATACACCTCGACTTTGCTTCCTTCTTAGTAAGCAAGTACTTCAAAGTTGTATAATCAGAGTAAAAAATAACTTTAGTGCCTAACAAGTATGACCAAATTTTTTCTAAGGAAAACATAACAACTAAAAGCTCTTTTTTGTTTATGGAATAATTCAATCAGGTTGCATTGAAAGTTTTTAAAGTGCAATAGATGACAAGTGCAACTTTTCCCACTCTTTATCCCGGAAGCACCCTTATTATGTAATCACTTGCATCTCATATGACTTTGAAGGGACGGCTCTAGTTTAGAGGCTGAATCACCGTTAGGGATGTTAAGAGCTCTTTAAGTTTGTCAAACACCTTCTTGCACTTATTGTCAAACTCAAAAAGGACATCTTGTTGTAACAACTTGTATAAAGGAAATGTTATCTTTATGAAATCCTTGATCAACTTGGGGTAAAAACCTATATGGTGAAGAAAAGAACCAACTTCTGGCACAATGGTGGGGGTAAGGCAAAGCAAAAATGAGAACAACCTTAGATTTGTCAACCTTTATACCCCTAAAAGATAAAACATGCCTTAGAATTATACCTTTATCAACCATAAAATGACATTTTTCCGATTAACCACAAAGTTATTTTCAATACATCTTCTCCAAAATGAGTGCCAGATTCTTTAGAAATTATTAAATGAAGAATCGAAGACACTAAAATCATCCATAAATGCCTCTATGATCTTCTCAACATACTTAGAGAATATGCTTATCGTGAACTTTTAAAAAGTGGCAAGTGCATTACATAAACTAAATGACATCCTTTGTTAAGCAAATTTAACAATTACATCTGAATGTTGTCTTTTCTTAGTCTTCTAGTGCAGTAAGGATATGAAGATAACTTAAGAATCTATCTATAAAATAGTAATATTCATATCTAGTAAGTCTCTCAAGCATTTGATCAACAAATGGAAGTGAAAATGGTCTTTGCAAGTTGCAAGATTTAACTTCCTATAATCAGTACAAACTTGCCACTCGGTTTACATACAGATGGGAACCAACTTACCATCCTAATTAGTCACCACCATGATTTCAGATTTTTTTGAGACGACTTATACTGGACTTACCTACTTACTGTTAGAGATAGGATAAATAATTCTAGTATTGAGAAGCTATAATATTTCCTTCTTTACAACTTTGATCATTGAAGGATTCAACCTATATTATGCTTGTTTAGTGGACTTAGCATCCTCCTCAAATAAAATATGATGCATGTATATAGAAGGTCTTATTCTTTAAATATCTATAATTATCCATCCAATGGCCTTCTTATGCTCTCCCAAATATGCATATTTCAAGTGAGTGGGTTGTGACTTTAGCTCCATATTAGGTACTTGTACATCAAAAGGTAATAGCTTCTGATAAGATTCAAGTAATTGTATATAAGCAAGTTCATACCTTGTAGAAGAGGTTTCGAAATAATGTTAGGTAATTGCCATCTCAGTTAGCTCCTGTCCTAACTCAACATCATCAGTGGCTTCTAATTTTAGATGCTTGGATAAAACTATTTCTAATTGATCTTTGCAATTTAACTTAAACATTTCATGTACTAAGATATCAATCACATAAATAGAGAAAAGATAATGATCATCCTAATGATGTTTCATGGCATCAAAATATTGAAATGAATAACTTCCCTATCAAATTCCATTATAAATGTAACCTCTTAAACATCTATTATAATTTGGGTTGTGTAAAGAAACGGTTTCCCTAATAAGATAGATATAGGATTATATAGGGTTTTATTATTCATATCCACTACATAAAATTTTGCAAGAAACACCAACTTATACACTTGCACCAAAACATCCTTAACCACTCCATCTGGGTAAGCATTAGTATGGTTAGTAAATTATATGATAACATTGGTCTCTGTCAAATGGCCCAATTTTAAAGAAGCATAGATAGAACATGGCATAACATTAATTGATGCTTCTAAATATAGCATGACTCTCTTAATTACAGTGTTTAAAATGTTATAGGGAATGGTAAACATACTTGGATCCTTTATTTTGGAGGTATTTTCTTTCTGAAAATTGCATAGACATGCTCACTCATCATGACCTTCTTACCTCTCAGCTTTCTCTTATTATTACATAATTCCTTAAGGAATTTTCAATACCTTGACATTTGTTTGATTACATCCAGTAAAGGTTTATTTACTTCTACCTTTTGAAAAGTCTCCAATATTGATGAGTTATAAAATAGTAATGCACTCGAATCTCGACCGCAAGCGTACGAGTCATTGTAGTACAATTATTGTTCCCTCGAGGATCTATACTAAGCATCAATCAAATTCTTTCTAGATTGTTTAAGTTAATAATAAAAGAATTAAAAGTTGAGAAGGATAGAACAACGATATTGAAATCACTAGGACAAAACTAATCTGCAAGAAATGGAATTGCTTTTCACGAATTCACAAAATTAAAAGCTCCAAAGATTGTTTCAACTCCTACTAAATACATCTGAATTATATTATTCTACTACCCCAAGTTTCTTAAGAAGTAACTCTTCTCTCTTAAGCTTGAATTACCTACTCTATTTTATCGTAATGTAAATCTCTCAATTCAAATATAAATGAAAAAGAGATGAACTGCATAACTTTTGAGGAATAAAACTTAGACACTAATCTCATAGCATGGAAGTTATATTTGTATGGTTTGATTAATAGAACTCAAACTCTCATTAAGCTCTAATAAGAAAACTATTTATATGAATAGCAACCATACGTAACAGAAGTTTAGAAAACAACATTAACCACAGAGGGTGAAACAATCTTTGAAAAAGAAACTAAAAAGCACATATAATAAACGGACTAAAACTTAAATGAAAAGAAACAAATGTTCATATGCCCTAAATTACAACGTTACAGAGCTCCTATTCCTCTCTCTTCTTCCTGCTTTTTCCCGTGCTTCTGTTCTTCATACCACCTTTCTTTTAATATTAATTTGTGCCTCTTTCCATGATTGTCCGCGTCTACTGAATTGTAGTAGGGGGGGGGGGGGGGGGGGGGGGGGGGGGGGGG
>JAOQMP010000009.1:17450971-17462735 GCA_027563575.1 Erythroxylum pedicellare
TATGCTAATTAACTCCAACACAATTTAATCTAGCAAAACCCCAAATTAATTTAATCATGCTTATTCATAAAAAAATTCCAGGGGCTAACAAGGAAACCGAGGAAGAGTTTAAATTTTTAACTTTACCTCGAGTAATACAACCAGCTTGTGATCGCGCCTTAGCTATATCTTCAGTGTAATGTCACGGTTGCGATCGCACCCTTATGATTTGCGAGCACACCCGAACGGTTATGAACAATTCGTCTTCTGTTGCGATCACGCCCTAGTCACTTGCGATTGCACCCGAACGGTTTTCACAACTCCTTCTCTATTACAATCGCACCCGAAGTATCTAAGAATTATTCCACCGTCATGGTTGCACTATAGTGGCTCGCGATCGCAGCACTTAGGTTTCCTACAAAACAACTTCTAAAGCAAACAAACAAACAAACTTGTATTTTATTTACTCCTACCACAAACGCATGTTAATTTTAAGGTCTTTTAGCATGACCGAAGCCTATCTTTCAAGGGTTAAATTGAAAAGCCATTGCCTCCTTAGGTCTATGAATAAGACCTCTAAAATAAAGCTTACACCTTTGTTCATTCACTTTGAACTTCTCACCGTGTGTATTATCAAGTTCCAAAGCTCCATTCCCATAAACTGTGATGACTTTGAAAGGCCCACTCCATCTTGAGCGTAGCTTTCCTAAAAACAACCTTAACTAAGAGTTATATAACAAAACAAAATCTCCTTTTGAAATGCTTATCTTTAATATGCTAGTCGTGCCATCTTTTGGTTCGCTCCTTGAATAACTTGGCATTCTCATAAGCCGTGAAATGTAACTCCTCCAACTCTTGCAATTGTAGCAATCTTTTATTCCCCGCCACTTTGCCATCCATATTAATAGTTTTGATAGCCCAGTATGCTTTGTATTCAAGTTCCACAGGCAAATGACATGCCTTACCATAAACAAGTCTATAGGAAGTTGTTCCAATTGGTGTCTTAAGAGTTGTCCGATATGCCCATAAAGCATCGTCAATCTTCATTGCCCAATCTTTCCTTGCTCTATTCACCGTTTTCTCCAAAATCCATTTTAACTCCCTATTGACTACTTCCGCTTGCCCACTTGTTTGTGGATGATAGGGTGTTGCCACCCTATGCTGCACACCATATCGTTTAAGCAAAAGTTCAAGCTTTGAGTTACAGAAATGAGAACCACCATCGCTGATTAAAACACCTGGAACCCCAAATCTCACAAACAACCCTTTCAAGAATTTTGTCACCACCTTTCCATCATTACTTGAGTTAGCACTAGCTTCCGCCCACTTGGCGACATAATCTACTCCCACCAATATGTATTTGTTTCCATATGATGTAGGCAACGGTCCCATGAAATCGATTCTCTTTTTGAGATGTTTCCCATTCTTTGACGTCTGTCACATCTTTACACAAATTCCCTCACATCTTGGTTCAATGTTGGCCAATAAAATCCACATTCCAAGATTCTACTTGAAGTTCTATTTCCACCATAATGCCCTGCATAAAGTGAATCATCACAATGAGTTAGCACAAATAGCATCTCACTTTCCAAAACACATCTCCAAATTAGTCCATCAACACAAATTCTAAATAAATATGACCCTTCCCAATGGTAATGCTTTATATCTGCTAAGAACTTCTTTCGTTGTTGATAAGAGAAATCAGAAGGAATGATACTGCTTACCACATAATTTACTATATCAGCATACCATGGGGTTTCCAACTGCTGAATAAGGAAAATTTTCTCATATAGAAATTCTTCTCGAATCGGCTGATCGTCTGGATTATTCTCTTGTTCGATTCGAGATAAATGATCTGCTACCACATTTTTGGCTCCCTTTTTATCCTTAATTTCAATGTCGAATTCTTGCAATAATAACACCCAACGAATTAATCTTGGCTTTGTATCTTTCTTATTAAATCAATACCTCAGTGTTGCATGATCCGAGAAGATTATTGTTTTTGCTCTAAGTAGGTATGATCTAAATTTCTCGCATGCAAACACCACTACCAAAAGCTCTTCTTAGTTGTTATGTAGTTCAATTAGGCTCTTGATAATGTTTTGCTTGCATAATAGACTGCATGTAATTTCCTATCCCTTCATTGTCTTAGTACACATCCCACAGCATGATCACTTGCATCACACATCACCTCAAATGGTAATGACCAATCGGGGGCTACCAACACTGGTGCAGTAGTGAGAGTCGCCTTCAGTGTCAAAAGCTTGCACACACTCATTAAAATCAAACGACGCGTCTTTCATAAGTAAATTAGTTAAGGGTCGAGTAATTATGGAAAAGTCTTGAATAAATATTCTATAGAACCCGGCATATCCTAAGAATGATCAAACTCCTTTCACATTTATAGGAGGTGGTAACTTTACTATCACGTCTATTTTAGCCTTATCAACTTCAATTTTCCTGCTGAAAATTTTATGCCCAAGTACTATGCCCTCACTTACCATAAAGTGGCATTTCTCTCAGTTGAGAACTAAACTTGATTCTTCACATCATGCAAGCACCTTCCCTAAATTCTGCAAACATGCATCAAACGAATCACCAAAAATTAAAAAATCATCCATAAATATTTCCATAAAATCCTCCGCTAGATTAGCAAAAATAGCTATCAGATATCGCTGAAACGTTGTTGAAGCGTTACACAACCTGAAAGGCATTCTTCTATACGCAAATGTTCCATAAGGGCATGTGAATGTGGTCCTCTCTTAATCCTAAGGATAGATAAAATTTTGATTATAACCTGAATATCCATCTAAGAAAAAATAAAAAGCATGACCTGATACTTTCTCCACCATTTGATCAACAAATGGTAACGGGAAATGATCCTTTCGCGTAGCAAAATTCAGCTTCCTAAAATCAATGCACACTCTATACCCTGTTACTGTCCTTGTGGGGAATAACCTCACTTTCCTCATTTCTAATAATAGTCATACCTCCCGGCACACACTGAATCGAACTTACCCACTCACTATCTGAAATAGGATAGATAATGCCTGCATCTATTAATTTAACAATCTCCTTCTTTACAACTTCCTTTATGTTTGGATTTAATCGTCTCTGTGGTTCCCTTACAGACTTGCTTCCTTCCTCTAGGTAAATCATGTGCATCACTACATCGAGGCTAATTCCTCTTATATCAGAAATCTGCCACCCCACCACTCTAACATGCTTCCTCACTAACTCTACCAACCGTTGTTCTTATTCATTTTTCAAATTGTTGGAAACAATAATAGGTAGGATTTCCCCCTCCTAGAAATGCATACCTTAGATGACTAGGCAATGGTTTCAATTCTAGAACTAGTGGATGCACAATAGACGGTGGAGCTGGATTTGTTTCTTGCAACAACTTCTCTACTCTTTTTTGTTCACCCTTACTTTCACCAATAAACTCCACATTTGGATCAAAAGATACTTCTTTCTCCTTAATTTTCTCCATACTCAACACACATTCATCCACAATATCAACCTTCATACAAACCTTCTTATCCATGGGGTGTTTCATGGCCATCCTCATACAAAACTCCACTTTCTCCTCACCAATGCGCAATATAAGTTTTCCCCCATAAACGTCTACTAAAGCTTTACCTATGTAGAGGAATGGGTGGCCCAATATCAATGGACATTCTAAATCAGCCTTAAAATCCAAAACCACGAAATCCACTGGAATTATAAACTTGTCCACTTTAACGAGCACATCTTCCACAATCCCAAACGGCCTCTTAATTGATTGATCCGCTAGTTTCAGCACCATCAACGTCGGTTTAACCTCTCTAAGACCTAATTTCTGAAAAACTAAATAGGGCATCAAGTTTATACTTGCACCCAAATCACACAAACATTTTTTAAAATGAATATCACCAACTACACAAAGAATTATGAAATTACCAGGATCTTGTAGTTTTGAAGGAATAGCGTTACAAATAATTGAACTATATTTTTCTAGAAGCTACACAGATTCATTAGCAATAAATGATCTCTTATGAGTCAGGATATCTTTCAGAAATTTAGCATACTTGGGCATATGTTCCAATGCCTCCACAAAAGAAAGATTAATCTGCAATTTTTTAACTTTTCAAGAAATGAAGCAAACTGACTATCATCCTAGTATTTTTTAAGTCGTTAAGGAAAAGGAACAGGTGGCACATACTTACCTGCCTCAGCTTGCTTATTTTTACCTGAATCATGGTGCTCACGATCGCACCTTCTGTTATTGCGATCGCACTTTCTGTTGTTGCTATCGCAACCGAGACTAGATTTCTCTCATTCCAACTCAACTCTTAGGTTGCGATCGCACCCTTTAGGCTTGCGATCGCACCCTTTAGGCTTGCGATCGTAACAGAAGCTCTTCCATCCTCTCTTCTTATCATCAACAGGGTTGTGATCTCATCCTTCAGGCTCACAATTACGACCTTTGTTCTTTCCCTGATTTTCCAGCTCCTTACCACATAGCTTTTAGAGATTTCTTTAGATTTGGTTCTGTAATACTCGGGAAACCTCCAAGGTTTCGTTGAGCAAGAGTAGTTGTCAATTGTCCCACTTGGACCTCCAAATTATGAATTAATGAAGAGTGATTTTTCGCTATTTGATCAACCTTCGCTTCTAACTTTTGTTGTGATTCATCTTGTTGATTTAGCTTAGTTCCAATCATTGTCATAAATTTCTCCATTTTAGCCTTGAATGGATTCCTAGGCTAAAGCTGTCTTTGCTCTCCCACTGTGTTATTATTGTTACTCCATGAAAAGTTGGGATGATTCCGCTATCCAGGATTGTAAGTATTCGAATATGGGTTTTTCCCTCGACAATTATTCCCCACAAAATTAAGTTGCTCAGTTGTGCGAACTATTGGGCACTCATTAGTGAAATGTCCCTGCTGATTGCATAATTCACATAAACTTTGAACTACTGCCACTGAAGAGCTTGAAGTGAAATTGCTAATCTGTTTCACAAGGTTTGCAACTTTGGTCTGTAATGCAATCATTGGATCTAAAGATAAAACCCCTTTCTACTCTTTTATCATTGATCGAGATCTATCTGATGCCCATAATACATTAGTAGCTGCCATTTCTTCTAGTAAATCATAGGCCGCATATATTGTCTTCTTCATCAAAGATCCTCCTGCCACTGCATCAATTGTACCACGAGTAGTGGTGTTAACTCCATTGTAAAAAGTTTGTAACAATAGGTCCCGAGGTTAATTATAGTGAGGACAACTTCGTTGTAACTCTTTGAACCTTTCACATGCCTCATACAGGGTTTCACCATCATGTTACTGGAAGTTGGTAATTTCCTTAATGATCTTGGCTGTTTTGGCTAACGGGAAATACTTGGACAAAAATGCCTGAGCTAACTCAGTCCATATAGTAATGGACCCTGATGGAAGAGAATTTAGCCACACCTTAGCTTTATCTTTCAGAGTAAATTCAAATAACTGTAATCGAATTATGTCATCTGTTACTCCATTATACTTGAAAGTGTCACAAATTTCCAAGAAATTTGTGATATGGGTATTTGGATCTTCATTAGTTAACCAATAAAACTACATTGTCACTTGTAACATCTACAACAGAGCTGGTTTGATCTCAAAATTATTTACTATCACAGCAGATCTTGTCATGCTGTACTGATTTGGCCGAAATCTAGGCCTAACTACATCCATCAATGTTCTTTGTTCCTTTGCCATGATATTCTCTGGAAGTTCAGCTTCAATCACACGTGTGTCTTTAGTAGCTTGGCGTACAGCTGTTTCTAAGCGAGTAACTTCGTTGTGAAATTCGACCAAAAGCTTCGTTTTTCTCCCAAACATACACCTACAAAGAAATTAAGTATTTAAATCAACCTATAATTAAATTAAAAATGATGTTAAATAAATCCCTGGCAATGGCACCAAAAAATTGATGAGTTATAAAATAGTAACGCACTTGACTCTCGATTGCAAGCGTATGGGTTATTGTAGTACAGTTATCATTCCCTTGAGGATCTATACTAAGCACCAATTAAATTCTTTCCAGATTGTTTAAGTTAATAATAAAAGAATTAAAAGTTGAGAAGGATAAAACAATGATATTGAAATCACCATGACAAAACTAATTTGTAAGAAATGGAATTGCTTTTCACGAATTCACAAAATTAAAAGCTCCAAATATTGTTTCAACTCCTACTAAATACCTCTGAATTATATTATTCTACTACCCTAAGTTTCTTAAGAAGTAACTCTTCTCTCTCAAGCTTGAGTTACCTACTCTGTTTTATTGCAATGCAAATCTCTCAATTCGAATATAAATGAAACAGAGATGAACCACATAACTTTTGAGGAATAAAACTTAGACACTAATCTCTTAGCATACAAGTTATATTTGTATAGATTGATTAACAGAACTCAACTCTCATTCAGATCTAATAAAAAAAGACTATTCATAAAAACAGCAATCATAGATAGCGGAAGTTTAGAAAACAATATTCACCATAGAGAGCAAAACAATCTTTGAAAAAGAAACTAAAAAGCACACATAATAAACGGACTAAAACTTAAATGAAAAGAAATAAATGTTCATATGCCCTTAATTACAATGTTACACAGCTCCTATTCCTCTCTCTTCTTCCTACTTTTTCCCCTGTGCTTCTGTTCTTCATACCACCCTTCTTTTAATATTACTTTGTGCCTCTTTCCATGATTGTCCATATCCATTGAATTGTAGCAGCTTCCCCCCCCCCTTTGTTCTCGCACATTAAGGGCTATTTTTAATTGTTCACCATTGGTTGAAAAAAGTGAGGAATATTACGAATTGCGATCACATCTGTATATCAATAACCTATCTTGCGATCAGATGTCCTGAATGCTATCGCACCATGCTAACTTGCGATCGCACCCGAAGCTATATCCAGAAGACCTGTTGATATTGCAATCACACTGAAGTGGCTTGCGATCGCACCTTGATTGCGCTCGCACTATCTCTCTCACGATCACATCAGATTCAATTGTCCTTGTTTATTTCACCAATTTTTATCATTTTGCTCCCATGTTCCTTCACACTCAACAAAACATCAAACGTGCCTAAAAACTTAATTAAACTACAAAATCAAGAATGAAAAGTACGTAAAGTATAACTAAAAACATTAACACTTAGCAAGTAAAAGCACAAACATCAAATATCCCCTTATCCTTTTCCTCCTTGTTTGGTTTTACCAACCTGATAGGAAAAAGTGTAGGGTTATTCTTAACCACATTGGGACATTCAAATTTTACCTTTGAGCTAGATAGGGGGTTTTTTTTCTTCTCCAAACTCCTTCTTAATCTCATCTTCATTGACCATCCTTTGTAGGGTCCTCTTAGGATCCTTAAGCTGCTTACCACTCCTTAAGGTCACTATGTTAACATTCTTTGGATTTACCTCAAGTTAAGATGACAATTTCCCTTTGCTTGGTGATTCTAAGCGGTTGATAGCCACTATCATCTGACCTGTTTGGCTCTTCAAATTCTGGATGCTAGACATTGTTTCTTGAAATTGAAATCTTATCTTTTTTTGAAATTTGTTTACATACAGCTAGAATTATAAAGTATTAGCGACAAGAGACTTAATTATATCTTCAAACGACTTAAGTTGGAAGAGAGGCTTATGGTTTAAATGGAAATTGTTGCGCTCCCTATGGCCTATATGGGAAGTATTTCCATTTCATATTCCCACCATAACTTAGGTTCAACTAATCTCTCCAACATGGGTTATAGGTCTTAGAATATGGGTTATATTGATAAGGAAAATTTTCCATACAGCATTGACATACTTCATGTTTTCATCTTGTAAAGTTGGACACCTATTTGTTGGATGGTTTGTATATACTATAAGCTTTCTTTTATGCCTGCTCAATAGCAATTTGTCTAACAAAGGATATTAGTTCATACAAATAGTATTCTATAGATGAATTGTTTACCTCATTTACCCTATAAACATCTTTATGGATGTGAAATTATTAATTGTTCGTTGTCATAAGCTTGATTAAAGTTATAGCCTCTACTGGAGTCTTTTCACATAGGGCTCCACCATTTATTGCATCTACCAAGCTCCTTTCCATAAGCAATAATCCTTCATAGAAGTGTTAGATAAGGAGTGATTTCATGACATTGTGATGAGGGCAACTGGAACACAACTTGTTGAAGTGTTCATAATACTCGTAAAAGGATTCTCCGTGATGTTGCTTTATTCCATAAATCTCTTTTCTTATACTGGCTATCTTTGAAGTCATAAGTACTTCTCCAAAAACAACCCCTTCATTTTAATCCATATGCTCACACTCCCTGTAGACAAATCAAAAGGTCAATATTTTGTCACTTCCTTCAGTGAAAATGGAAAGGCTCTTAACATAATTTGCTCTTTTTTCACCCTTAGAGGTTTCATACTAAGATAGACCATTATGCTCTTCGTCACCTTTGGAGGTTTCATACTAAGATAGACCATATTGAGCTCCTTGAAATGCTTTTGAGTATCTCCACCTGCAAGACCATGAAAGTTAGGCAGAAGATAGATTAAGACAAACTTAAGCTCAAAGGTAATATGTTCAACAAAATTTAGAAAAGTAATGTATAGATTGGCTATAACTTCTTCTAAATTGATTATTTGCTCAATTCTTAGAGTTGTCATATTTTCCCTAAGCAACCTTCAAAGTGTCCTTTCCATCTTGGGATCAAATTGTAAAGGGTCTTGATGAGGAGATCTCATCACGACCATACACAAACATTATTGGACATAACAAGATCAAGAAATAACTGTAAAAATTAATTCTAAACAAATATATATACAAAATACCAATTAATATCAAAAACAGAAACTAAATCACTTCACTCCCTAACATTAACACTAAAATTCTTAAAGCACATCAAACACACCAGAAAACAAAATCTAACTCTACACAAATAAATTTATAGTAGTGGTGAGAAAGGATCATATCCATAGAGAGTTTTTGTTTAGCTTTTATAATAAATATATTAGTGTTTAGGATTTGGGGAGAGGGGGGTTTGGTTGAATTCAACTAAAAAAATAAGGTAAAACTAAACTATGGAAGATAAATCAATTCAAACAATACAAAATTATTGAGAGTAATCAATAGGTTTCGAATTCAGTTTGCGATTCAATCTCAACCTTTACACGAATGTGCATAATTACTTGTCATGTTATTCTCGTACCTCTCTTTGAAACTATTAACTATTAATTAATAACATGCTATGATAATCCCAGTTTTTTCTTATGTTGTATCTAATTAAAACAAGTTCTTTAATTAGGTTTAGCTATAAGACAACCTGTAATAAGTTCTCCAGATTCAGTGGGACAACCGTATTATATAATAGTAAATTATGTTAATCTAAGAAACAACTACATAATTTTGGGTCACTTAACATATGCTATGTTATCCCTATTGATGCTCGACCATTAGTTTACCATAAGTGAATCATATGTATAACGATTACATATTGCAATACAAATTATAGCAATGAGTTCATACGTTAATAATCTATTTGGAATATCTAAATCTTTTATATATATATCCCAAAATAATAATCATAGAACAACGTAATCAATTCCAATAGAGACTTAAGAACAAGACCATTAGATTAATCAATGCCATAACATGTTCATCGACCTTAATATCCCCATTGAACTGGAAAGATGAAGTTTAGCTCCTTATAGCTCTCCAAATTGTAAGGAATTTGTCCCCTTTTGAGTATATAATGTCTTCATTCCCTATTTGGGCTCTTAAATGACCTTTTATACTTAAAATTAGGGTTTTGTAATAATACACGGTTAGCTACACGAGCATGTATGTGACCATGTATGTCATGTTTGTTAAAAATTATGAATATACATGTTCACAATAAGCTACACGATCACTTACACTCCCATGTAGTTCAATTACACGACCGTGTAAGTACACATATGGCCGTGTAGGTTGTAGGACTATTGAAACTTCCTCATTGTGTTGCTACACGCTTGTAGTGACTTATAGATCCCATACATGACCGTGTATGTTAAAATTCATATCTTGCATTCTTTGTCCCGTTTTTACCCTTAGCTTATCTCCTTTACTTCCACGAAGGCAAATAAAGGTTGAGAAATTAAATTTTACAAAAAATTCAAAGGAAACATCTATATCAATAGTTTGTCATGCAAAAGAAGAAACCAATATGAATATGTGGTATCTCAACACTAATTGCAGTAATCACATGTGTGGAGATATGTAAGACTTTTCCAACTTAGTGAAGTTTAGGGATTATTATATGGTATTTATTTTATGAAAAGATCTATCATTCAACCAAAAGGAATGATACTCAAATAATTTCTAATATTCTTTTTGTTCAAATTTAAAGACCACTCTTTTAAGTATTAAATAGTTCCGAGAGAAAGGTTATGAGATTTCTATCAAAGATAGAGTGAAAGATACAAATTTGGATTTGATTGCTCATGTTATAATGACTACAAAAGAACTATTTCCCCTTTATATGAAAAATACTAGCAAATTGTGATTCTCAACAAAATTAAAAGAGGTAGTTTGGCTATGAAATTTTTTTATCTTCATTTGAATTTTGAGCGCCTAAAGAAACTTTAATAGATGGTCTTCCAAAATTTTCAAGTCCCTTTAAATTTTGTGAAGATTGTGTTCTTAGTAAACAACAATTAGTTCATTTCCGAAAGAAACAATAAAACAAAGTAGAAAGTTGTTAAAGAATGACATTTTGAAAATTACGAACCAATCAATCTTATTGCAAACGGAATAAACAATATATTATTTTAAAACATAGGTACTTCTTACAAAAAATGTATGAAGTTTTATTAGATTCAAAAAGCTATAAAGCTATTTTAAGAAAAAGCAATAGGTCCAATACAACTATTGCAAACAATTGGATAAATTTTTCAAGTTTTTCAAGATAAAAACATGGTAAATTTTCTTTTAACAAGGAGCAATGTACTAAAGACCTTTTGGCCTTAAGCTAAAAACTACAATATCTATATTTTAAACATGATTCCAACTATAACAATTTGAAATATGGTGTAACAAGAAGCATGAAATAGCAGGATACCACATGTAAGTCATTGAAAAAAAATTTGGCGTATTCTTTATGCTCGTAAGCTATCTAAGAAGATAAACAAGTTATATGAAAAAGAGAAAATTGCATTTTTCTTGATATTAATGGTTATTCAAAATCTCACAAGTAATGTAATCCTAATACTAAGAAATTTTTCATTATTTGAGATGATTTTTATGAAAGAAATATGGCTATAGAATGAGGATGGAGCATAGTAACATATGTTAGATCACCTATGGACCGGGTATTCACAATACTAAGCGGAATGGACCATACTACACAACAAGAAGTATAATAGAAAATTACAACATGTACAAAATTACCTCTTGACGCGGATTGATATTTGTTTTTCAGATTTGTAAACGTTGTAGTGTGCGAACGTCCTCTACTAGTATCCACACGAGGATGAATGATTCGGGCAGTGGATAATGTGTGCTAGCACATTCTAAAACACTTTTTAAACGCCGCACAATTTTTCTCTCGGAAGAAAAACAAACAACTAGGTTTTTGGTGGCTAGGGTTTTCGTCTCTTGTCTAATAAGACATAAATTCTCTATTTATAGAGAAACCCTAATCCCTCTTCCTATTAGGAATAAGAATATCATAATCCTAAACTCATTAGAATTATGGAAGCCCAATAAGTTTTCGACCATATTA
>JAOQMP010000009.1:17462835-17484273 GCA_027563575.1 Erythroxylum pedicellare
TACATAAACGATATACATGCATATGTAAAAGAATACCTCATAATATATTATTAATAAGTCATAATGTTCGTACAAAAATCACATATGTCCATTGGCCTAGGGCACACTACTAACAACATATGCCAACAAATTTTGATGAAGAGATTGACAATGAAGGTCAATCATTTATGGAGCAATTGCAACAACATTATGATATTCAAAATGAGTCAACAAGAAGCTTACCTATTGTAGAAATAGAACAAAGGCTTGAAAGACTAAAAGTGAGACCAACATGAATGAGTGATTATGAGGTAACAATAACTGAACAATATGATGAATGTTTACACATTTTCCTTAACCTTTAAAGAAGCATTCAATCAAACAAAACGAAGGAAGAAAATGGATAATGAAATTACAACCATTGAGAGAAAAATACTTTGGGAGTTAATTGAATCTCCAAAAGAATAGATGACATTGGTATGCAATGAGTCTACAAGACAAAATTGAAGGAGAATGAAGAAGTTGATAAACACAAAGCATGCTTATTTGTCAAAAACCATAGACAAGATTTATAACCAGAATAATGATTTCATTAGGATTATAAAATTTATAGCCTATATACCAACTTGACGTGAATTCAACATTTTTACATAAATACTTGAAGGGTGTGTATTTTTGTATGGCCTAAAATAAGCCTCGTATGGCATAGCATAATGAAGCTTATATTTTTCTAATGAAAGATTTAAAGGATGTCCTTATGATGATACTCTCTTTGTTAAATTGAAAGCTGATGGAAAGATGCTTACGCTTTACTTGTATGTAGATAATTTGATACATACTTAAAATGATAAGGTCATGTTTAATATTATGCTTTACTTGTATGTAGATAATTTGATACATACTTAAAATGATAAGGTCATGTTTAATATATTTAAGGAGTCTATAATGGTTAAATTGACTATGTTTAGTCTTAGATTGATTTACCCTTTTTTTTAGTATAGAGATTGGTTAATCTATTGTAAATATATTTATTTTTTATAAAGCGAATATATACAAGACATTATAAACAAGTTTAGACTGAAGGCTTTTGTAGTCTTGACTATACACCAAAATCAACAAGTATGAAATTTGTCAAAAATCTCTAAATTAAAGACACTCTTTACATACACATAGTTGGAAACTTGATCTATTTAACCATATCAAGACGAGATTCAAATGTATTGTAAGTTTCATTAACAAGTTCATGGACTATCCAAAGGAATGCATTTTTTTTGATGCAAACAATGTTTTAAACATTTTCAAGATATTATTAATTATGAAATATTTCATAAAAGAAATGCAAGATCAAATTTATTTGAATTTGCTAGAAATCTTGATGATAAAAATAATTATGTCTTTATAATGATATATTGAGCAATCTTATGGTTATAAAAAAAAAGGGTCTATTTTAACTACTAAAGATGAGTTTTGTCAATTACTAAAATTAAGTGTTTTCTCAATTAGAAATGATAAAATTTTCAAGTCGTATATATCAACCTGAAATGGTGTTGATCTTTGATAGAATAGTGGGCAGTTCTAAAGCACATGATTACAAAATCATGACAACTTTTTATTCCATTGGAAGAATCTGCTAAACTACAAACTCATTAGCTTGTGTTCCTTTTTCTTTTAAAAAGAAAAGGGGAAATTACTGGATTGGTCATTGGCTGCTCCTCTTAAGCTAAACAATAAGGGGTTTTACTTGGACGAGAGAGGCAATTGAACAAGGCAGGTGGACCTGGGGCCATTGGAATTGAAGCAGACCATAACCCCCAAGTATCAGTGGGAAGAAGCATGTACAGTATAGGGCTGCACCCACTTTTCAATCCACAAGCACTTTACAAGGCCGTATAGGAATCCTTCTCCGCTTCTTATCATCGTCAAAGGGCTGCAAGGTAGAAGCCCCCCTCAATGAGACAGCCTTAACAATGGTGCAGTTTCAAACTCTTTTTTCTTTTATTCTTGTACCATAGCTGGTTGTGTTGCGCTTTAGAGCTAAATCTTATGTACAATCCTTATAATCCTTTTAAGGTTCGATAGTGTACAATAAGGTAATTGCCATTATTGTGAACAAGAATCACTAGCGCACCTGGATTACGAAATTCGGAACCCGAACTCTTTTCGATCCGTCAGCTAGGCGTTTTGAGGATAAATTATTTTCTGCTGATGCAAACTTGTTATTAACCTGTAGGATATGTTCAATCATTAAAAACAAAATCGAAATAAAGCCACCATAAAACTAAACTCCTATCCAGTTTTATCAACACTCAAATCAAATGTAGTTTCTCTTCAAGAAGGTAACTTCTTTTCCTGAGCTCTTTCCATGGAAAACGTTTCAAATTAACCACAATTCCAAATATTAGATAGTTATATCAATAATCACCTGGCTTTGAATGGCCGCAATCAATAGTTCGTCACACCCTGAAGCATGGACGCTTCCTAATCTTGGGCATTGAAGAACCAATGTATCTAGGAGTATAAACATGATCTTGTTAGCTTCCTCTCATACATAGTAAAAGTGCATAATTTAGGTCATTGTTCAACCAAGTCATTCAGGAACTTTAATTTACAATACCTGGATGCAAATTTTTGCAGGAGTTTAAATTGAGATCATTAAGTTCTGGACATGTTAAGTATAACCCCTGCATTCAAGTTTGCAAAGTGAGAACCAAGGATGATGAGATCAAACCCTGACAGTGTTTTCTGTAAACAAAATCTTACATTTAAGCTAGAACAGCCCCATAAGCTAAGTTTTTTCAAGTGGCCGTGTTTAATGAAGAGTTTATGGTATATAAGGTGTAATTTATTTTGAAATGACGACCGCAACTCAGAATCACTGGTTTCATCAGAAGTTGGATGCTGATCACATATGGTCATTCCACAATCCATAAGTTCAAGAAGAGGCAACTGAGCGGTGGCAAATTGGATTCCACCTGTGATACAAATGACACAACATTTAGTAGGGCTCGTGGAGTATAGAGCATCTTTATAATTACAGAATCCGCTACATATTTAGATTACTTGAAGTGATGTTAGGACAAAGAGCAAGGAGGAGCCTGGACAGTGTTCCAGGGAAAACATTGCAGATCATTCCAATGCCACTGTCACTAATACTAGACCTGAAATCAAATATCAACATCATATAAGTAATCACAAAAATAGAATCGTGCAGGCTTTTCAATTTTTATGCATACATTTTGAACTCAGTAGGAGTTTGGTCCCAAACATACCCACTTAGATCAAGCAATTCTAATTTTGAATAACTTGAAGCAATGGCAGCAACCGATGCGTCAGTGATTTCAGTTCCAAGAACTAGAGAAAGCATTCGCAAGCCCCTAAAATCATGGAGCAATCAAACCAACGTCATCTTACGTTTGTACTACATGCCAGTCAACAATCTAGGAAACATTTCGTACTTCTTGCAGAAAAGTATTTGTAACTGTTCTTTTACAAACCTCAAATTAGCATCTGTCAGAGCAAGAACAGTAGCATGCGATAGCCGAGCTGATACAATGTGTATATTTTGCAACCTAGGACAGGTCCTTCCCAAGTTCTCAACCATAGCTGTGAGGTCTGTACTCTCATTTTCTTGGCGGGAAAAATCGAGGGATGTCTCTCTCAAGTTTGGACAGTTAAAGACCTAAAAAGAGTAGCAGAGTTGGTCAAATATATATAAACTAAAACGCCAAATCATCTTCCATAAACAATAAAAAGTCGGAGGTTGTATTAAATCGCATTTCGATGCACTATTCCAAGATGCAACGCTTGACATCAGAGAAAGATTGCACCATACTTGCTGAAAGAAAGAGAACAAAAAAAATTTACCATCTTAGTCAGAGAATGAACATCTGAAAGCCAAAGCGTACAAAGACTTGATGAACAGAGGACTAAACTCCCTAGATTAGAACATCCTTCCATTTTAAGGCTTGTAAGGCAACGTTTATCGGCAACAAACCGACCCAATTCATCACTGCACATCCAAACAATAGAAAATGACACAACACGTCAGCCCTTTTTCATCTTCCATCCCAAACATATGTCGAAACATATGGCATCACCCAAAGATTTGAAACTGAAGGTTGCTGATATGCTCTGAAGTTAACATTTTATTTAAGTTTAACACGAATATAAAAAGCTAGAGTAAGGAATAGTTTGTCATTTCAGTCGTGATTTTACCACCAGTACCATCATCCATTTCCAATACATTTCATCCTATTCACTTGACACATACACGGAATACAGAGCTAAACAACAACACCATAACAATAAAAGAATTCACTAGCTAGAGTATAAATCGTGTACAAGGAAACAAAAGGCACGGCGAACAAGTTGTACAAAGATTATACCCAGAGATCCTATTCACTGAAGCAGCAGATGTATGTATTTCCATTAACTCCAAACTGGGGCAAGAAAACGCAATGCAAGCCAACGTCGTCGCATCTACATCCCTGCAACAGCCAAGCAATAGCGTTAGATAGATTTAAGGAAAAAAAAAAAACAAAATCAGCAACTTAATTCTGTGCAAACCATCTTGTTTGCCCTTGGAAAGCAATAATGTTCAATAATTTGTTAAGTTTTTCATTTGACCACTGGCGTCAAGTCCTGCGTTGACACATAGATCGAACAGTACCACGCACATTTTCTTGGTTTTTCATCATTAAACATTACATTATATTCGTTAGTCGAATGTCCTTTTAATATCAAGTCAATGTCTTTTTGGTTTCTCGGATCCTGTAGTGTTAATGATAATAATTCAGAAGTCCGCTGAGCCAAACACTTGAACTCGATACAGCAGAAAAGAATTCAACCTTTCCATCCTTAAACTAAGGTTAACGAGTCCAGGGCATTTCTGCAACACAGATCCAACAAGCCCTAGCTGAGCTTTAGAAGGAACACTAAGCCTAAGCTCCTCAGCTGCCCTCCAAAGCCTCCTCGCAATGTCCCTCCACCCTTTACACACCATCGCGGCGGCCAGCAGCTCCGCCGGCGGCAGCCTCCTCAACACTTCCCACAAACAGCTCCCGGGCAACCCTCCAGAACAAGGACCCAGGAGATTCGACTCCGATTCCCCTACGTCAATCTCAGACGAGTCACATTTGAGATCAACATCGTCAAAAGACAACGCTCGGCGGAGATGTGAGTAGTGTTGACGCTGGGGAGGAGGATGCCGGGAGGAGGACGTGGGACTGGCTGTGGCCGGAATGTGGCACACATGGCCCTTCTTAGGGAGACCACATCGGCCGCAGTTATAGCTACCGCGAGGTTTCTTCTGAAGATTTTTGGCGTTGTCGCTGAAATCGAAGGTGGATGGGAAGGAGGTGGTGGAGCCATCTGGAGTAGCGGGGGATATGTGAGGCTGGTGATGGTGCATGGTGATCGGCGGCGAGCGAGAATGTGGAGATAGTGAGACAGAGTGCGTGTTGAATGTGGCAGATAAACATGGGATTGGTCGGAAAAAGAAGCGGGAGATTTACGCTCCTTTCGCGCCTTGGCCTGGTGCAACTAAAAATACAATGGAGCGTGGTTAGGTGAATCATGAAATGACCATTTTGCCCCTTGCTTTTGCATGTCTTTTGGAGGTTAAGACTTCCGCTCCTTTTTTTTTCAAATTTTCTTTTTTTTTTAATAAAAGGTAAATATACTGAATTAAAAATATGTACATGATTTTTGAGACATATCTCTATCAAAATATGTAATCATAACATCAATATCATCTATACATTCAAAATATTAAAAGGTAATTAGTTCCGTGGGGTACAACTTATACAAGATCTTATACATTACATTTTTTATCTTAGAAACTATATTAAAGCTTGCAACAGAAGTAAAATCTAACTGAATAACATTTCTAATCTTTCATGCCATATATATCGTACACATGAATGTCAGTGGTGTAGTGTTGCTTTTAAGACACGCTTTAGTGTAATCTTTCTGAATTCACTAAATGGCATTAGATAACGTAGACATGGCTCGTGTCAATCTCAGCCATCCTCGAATAGTATTCCAAACTTCACTTGTAAAAAGACATTTAAAGAACAAATGATCAACATTTTCTAGTTCAGCATTACAAAATCTACATGTTCGGTCTATCTCCAAGAATAGCAAGTTATCATTTGTTGGTAGTCTATTTCAAAGACTAAGCTATGCAATGAAGAAGTATTTTGGCGGTATTTATTGTTTCTAGATAAATGACATCTATGGTAATTTAGTGTACTTGACTCACAGTAGCTCATAGACTTTCTGTGAAGATAGGGTTCTATTGATATATAATTTCTGCATCCCACATACTACCTCCCTACGGCCACCCAACTTATCCACCAAAGTATTTCAGATCAGTACCAATCTTTTCAGTAGGGGCGAGACTCAAGTGTAAGGTACCCAATCCCATATTGATAAGCCTCTCAAGTATATTTCATGAATCCATCTCACCCATAAAGAATCAACTTCAGCATGGATATTTCACAACACTTTAGACAAAAAAAAAAAGTCAAATTCCATAATTTACAATTTTTCAATCCCAATCGACCCTCATCTTTTGGTACACAAATATTGTCCCATGCCACCATAAATGTTTACCACCCTTTGAATGGGAAACGTCTGGAGCCAAAAGGATAGTACCCCTTGAATGACAGAATAAATCAATTCAATTTTACCCATATATGAGAGAGTCTTACCATTCCATGCATTGATATAAGCCTCTACGGATTCAATTAATATAGAAAATTGGGCCACCGAGACCTTCATAGAGGCTAAAGGGACCCTAAATATCGAACAGGAAACTCACCTATAGGATATTCTACCATCTGCAAAATGTCTGCCCCATCTTATCCATAAACCCCAGCCAAATAAATATTGGATTTTGAAGAATTCACCCTAAACCCTGCCACCTCTTTCAATTCTCTCAACACATCCACTAGTATACAAATAAAAGTAAAATCACCTCTAGAGAATAACATGAGATCATTCGCAAATGCAAAATGAGTGATGCCAAGTTGTTGACATTTCAGGTGGGAGTGAAAAAGGGAGTTGGCGGTTCTCACTTTTAGCAATCTTAAAAGGTACTCCAAACAAAGCAAGAAAAATGTAGGTGACATAGAATCACCCTGTCTCAATCCCCACCGACCCTTGAACATACCATATAGTGTGCCATTGATCAAGATCGAGAAAGATGTCGTTGTTACACATTTCATAATCCATCGTACAAACTTATTAGGGAAGCGTAACCCTTTCATCATATCTTCAAGAAAGTCTCATGATATCGTGCCATAAGCTTTTGTAGCATACTTCTACTTGGCATAAATGCAGCTTGAGCTGGGTCTAAAATTTTTCCCACAACCAAAGCCATACACTTCGTTAATATTTTTGTGATCACCTTATACACAACATTCATACAAGCTATCGATCTTAAATATGTTACTCTCGGTACTACCTTCGTCTCTAGGATGAGTGTGATGATGGTATGATTTAACTGTTTAAGCATCCGACCAGTAGTGAAAAATTCCTTCAGGACTAAAGTCACATCTAATTCAACCCTATCCCAAGGTTTCTTAAAGAAGGCAAGCGTATATCCATCCAATCTCAGTGCTTTGTCATTGTCTATATCAAATATAGCCCGCTTGATCTCCTCATCCATAATCAGGGCAATCAGTGTTTCATGTGTATCCACATCCAAAACCAAACCATTTCTTACCACATTTAAGTTTAATCTGTTCAAAGGGGTTGAAGTGCCAAGGAGCCCTTTATAATAACTTACAACACAATCTTCCATTTCTTCCAACGATATAGTTACAAATTCATCCTCCTTGATGAGATGAGAAATAGCATTCTACCTTCCTGTCTTTCGAGCTATTGTATGGAAATACCTCATACTTCTATCAACCTCTATGAAATGCTTACATTTAGCCTTCTGCTGAAAGAATTGTCTCTCTATATCTAGCAAAAATCCAGCTTGCTTCCTCTTGATGTTAGTCTCATGTTTCAACGCTACATCATCAGGCCTATTAAGAGAGGCCTTATATGCAAGTTAAAAATTCTCTTATGCCTTCTTAGCCTTGCTAGATATGTGACCATATGCTTTAGAATTTAGAGCTTTTAGAGGGTACTTTAACGCCTTCAACTTCGTACAAAGAATGTATTGAGCTGTCCCAACTAGTACCATCTCCCAGCTATTGGATACTATGTCCTAAAATTGATGGTGGTTAAGCCATATATTAAAGAACTTAAAGGGTTTGTTACCTAGAGAGTCCAATTGAACGAAGGCCACCATTACAGGACAATGGTCAGAATTTGCCAGCATATCTAAGAAATGAGCTGAACAAGCATAACTCAAAGATCCCCATGTTTGATTGAGCAAGACCTGGTCCAATTTAGCCCATAGATGATTTTTGTGCCAAGTAAAAAACTCCCCCTAAATGGATCATCTTCTGGGCCAAGAGTCATTTGGAAGTCTAACAAATCTTTAAGCAGATGTGTTGAAGGAGTTGACATGTGAGCCTTTCCCTAGCCCACACACATAGTTAAAGTCACCAATTATAATCCAAGGCATCAGGGAATCCGGACCCAACCGTATCAAGTTCTGCCATAATTTTCTTCTTTTTGTTACACTATATAACTCATAAACAAAAGACATTATAAAGGTAAGTTGAGATATTCAGCATTGGACTTTACAGTGAATAAATTGTTCTCCCAACTCCAAAACTTGACAATGATAAAAAATAGAATTCCATACAATACATATTCTTCCTCCTGCAACAAATCTAAAGTTGTGACAAGAGTCCCATCCTTTGAATCTGTTTTTCATCATCATACTAAGACCATCAGTAGATAATTTAGTTTTAAGGAGACACGTAAGCTTACAGTAATGTTGTCTAATAAGATTAACAACACTATGTTGTCTCGAGACCTTATTTAAACCTCGGACATTCTAGCATAGCAACCTCATTTGCCATTTTGGGAGAGCCTCTCCCCTCCTATCCTCTTAATTGCTTCAGTAGTACTCTTGCCCAGATCTTCACTGTTAATACACGCATGAACTTACACATTACCGCTTTTAGTCACTGTTCTATTGGATTATGTCATCACAGCCTTTCCTTTGTTAACAGTTCTATGGGTTTGCACCTTCTACCATTCTCCATCACTAACTTTTTTAGGATCCCTCCGAGCTTGAAGTACATTTTGTCCCCTTACTCCAGTCAATGCCTCCTTGTTCACAGTAACTTCAGTACTCCCTTCATTTTGTTGTTGTTGTCCCTCCTCTTTATTAGGATTTACCTGTTTAATTGATCCCGCATGGATTCTTGTTTGGTCATGCACTTCTACCTTCGCCCCCTGATTAGGCTGATTTATAGAACCTCCATGCGCAGTAATTTCACCTTTGTCCATGATGTTAGCATTTTGTATATCTTTCGTACGCCTAGCATTTATAGGATCCTTCATCTGTTTCTTTTTAGTCATTTCTATATATTTGCATTCAAAAGGATTGTGACCAAATTGTTTGCAATAGCAGCAGTAGGTAGGAAATGTTCTATAAATAACCATTTATGTGTATTGGGCACCCACAAGCATCTTCACATCAAAACTTGTCACCGGCTTCCTTGATACATCAACTTCTACTAATATTTTGGCATAACCAATACCTGATTTTTTACTAGTGATCTTGTCTGTGCATAGTGGTCTTCCAATTCGAGATCTTAGTTTCGATAGCCCTCTCTCATTCCACAACTCCAAGGGAATATTAGGGAATTGCAGCCAAGTAGGAACTGCCATAAAGTCTTTATAATCAAAGGCAAAGCCTTGGGAGAGTCATTTAAGTAGCAAAGTCTTCCTATAAAGCACATACGGTCCCCCTGCTAGCACATTAGTATGATCTTCTTCTGTATCCAATTGGAAGATTATCCATCCTTAATCATGCGGTAGGGTTTTATATTGAACATCCCATTTAGCAATTAATCCTTCGAGTGCCTTCATTATTGGAAATCTCCCCATGAAGCACCCCAAAAGACAATAGCCCTATTCTTATTCAATTCTTATGACATCTTCTTCCTCCATGATGACTTCATCAGCTACCTGCAAATACTCCAACTGCATTCTTTGCTTCAACTCTCTATTGTTCCTCAATAAACCTGTGCAGATTGGGTCTGACATTTTATCAAAAACCTTCGAGGCTGGCTGTTCATTCTCTGGGCGATCCGAAGCTTCAATGACAGCACTCTCCACATTTGTATTATCAATCTCCTCATCAGAAGTGGATGACTCCTCATCCCTTATTTCTTTGTCAGCTCCACCTTTGCTCACCCCATCAGTACCCACATTTGTAGTTTTGCTTCGTAACCCATCTTCACTGTTCTTAGCACCCAAATTCCTATCTTGCGTCGTCTCTTTGCGTATACTTACCCTATTCTCACCAGTTCCAACGTCCTTGTCTTGTCTACAAGTCATAGTATTATGCGCCAATGCCATCTTCATCATCAAATGGTTATATGCCCTAGTCCCCTCAACTCCCAGATGCCTACCTTGCAATGTTACTCTTATTACACCCGCTCTACTTGCTTTATCATCCCCATTCATTTCCTGTCTATCCTCCGCAATATTTTGCACTAGCCACCTTTATCGTTGAATGATCATGCGCCCTAATCTCCTGTACTTCATTATCTACATTGTCTACTACACTATCTTGTGTGCTCACAGGAAGGTCTTAGGATCCTGCCATCTATAGGCTCAAAATACAATCAATAGTAATATCCCGTCCTTTATGCGACATCTTCTTCCTGTTACCCATGCTCCACTGAGAAATCCAGGCAAAATTTTTGCCCTAAAAATGAATCCTAATTACTTCAAACTGTCAGGTGTGATAAGTAAACACAATCCAAACTCACTAAATAGCAAATAATTAATCAAGACAATTAGTAAGGAGTGTAGTCAAGTCATGTAGTATGCGATACCTAGGGAAAAAATCACCTAAGGTTGTTAAAATAGGAATAAGTACTTTGACATATAGACTTTACTATGTATTATTATTATAAAAATAAATGTTAAAGGGTAACTTCTATTTTTATTTTTTACTCTTTACTTTTTACTATTCTTATTTATTTCACTTTATTATTTTATTATTTTTCTATTTTTTCTTATGTGTAATTCAAAAAGAGTCTCTCTACTAATTAAGAGTAAGATTACATAGTATTAGATTTCTCTAAGCCTGCAGTTTAGCAAAAAACAAGTTATGAATGAGTTGACAATTAGTTCCAATTTGCCTCGACTAATTTAATATATTATCTGCATTCATAGGAGTGTACCTATGTTTCTACTTTATAAATATAATATTTTCTAGGCATTTTTATAATGTCAAGCATCATTTATATTTTGACATTTCTAATTTATGAAGTTTCAGTAATTTAAGTGTAATTCAATTATGCATCTAATAGAACTAAGTTTTTCATGGTCGGGTCAATAAGATTATGAAAAAAATAATTTGATTTTCTATTTCTTATTTTATGCACAATGAATTTGCCTGGACTAATATATGATTTTTTTAATCTTTCTCAGAATCAATATGATATTGGGGAGGCAACTCAATTTATTCTACTTTTTCATTGGGATTTGTTTTTGTTTGTATATCCTTGTTCTATATTTTATCAAACTCTCATTTTGCGTATCACATAAGATTCTCTCTTCCCATTATGATGTCTTAACCATGCACTATTTAATTTTATCCATATATTTATATAGGTTTTACATGAATGAAACATAATAATAACTTATTTACGAGAATGGAGGACCTGTTATGTTCCCTTTGTGCACGTGGGAGCTATAAATGTTTTTTGTATCTCATATGGGTTTTATAATTATAGCCTTTATAATAAAGAACATTCTACTTGTAATAATAATCTCACAAATTGATAACATCTTAAATAACTAAGCTTGTCTACTCCTTGATATGTCAAATAACTTTTAGGAATCTTAAAACATAGGTCTACTTTCCTCTAACACGGTTAGCTGACGCTTGATGGTGATTGAAAGCGATTATTAGTTTTAGTTGTTGGCTGATCAGCTAATTTCAGCTAATTGATCAAAATTAGCTGATCAATTTTATCAAAAAGCTATTGATTCTATTTAATTGTTGGCTGGTTGAGTATGATAGATTCAACCGAACCAGTTAATTTTATAAAAGCTACTTATTAGCAACGTTTATGCAATAACTTATTCAAATTTCCTATAATGCCCTTAAGTTTTGTCCAATCTCGTTACCATCTCATTCTCTCTCTTTTCTAAATTCTTCAAGTTCTTCTTCGCTCTTACCTTGCGTCTCTCAAAGATGATTTGCATTTGGACCCTGCTGAGGTATTCTTTCTCTATATGAATTTTTTTTTTTGATGTCTACGTTGTTTAACTTGGTGATTTCAGGGTATTGATTTGAAAGCCGGAGGCAAAAGCAAGAAGACCAAACGCACTGCCCCTAAGTTCGCTTTTAGAATCCTAATTTCAATCTCAATCCCAATCCCTCAGTTTCTCCATTTTTCAACAAACTAGGTATTGATCATATGACCCTCTATACGTCCTCTTTCTTTATCCCATCCTATCATTCTAGTTTTTCACCGTTATTCTTTTTCTTAAATTCAATATTAGTCGACTTTGGAAGGTTGCAGTTTTGATGTGGTTCGTGTTTGATCCTTTTGATTTGATTGCGATTTCAGTTGTTATAGTCCAAATCCCATCTGGGTTTTATTAGGGTCTTGTTGTCGATGATAACGGTTGTCAATTGATTGGTTATTTCTTTCTAATGCAAATATTTTTCTATGATTCATATTTTATTTTGTTTACCTATTTTTCTTAATTGGAGTTCTCAGTTTTGACTGTTGTGATATCAGCAGAAAGCAGCATAAGGTATGATACAGTGAAGTTTTGGATAAATTGTCAAAAGGACATCGGAGGTTGCTGCTGCTGTTCCTCCAAGGGAGCTGAATTGACCATTGAACCACCTTACTATTATGCTGGTTCATATACTTCGTTCCTTTATATGTGTATTTCTTCTTGTTCATTTATTTTGGTTACGTTTTATTATATATTTGTATGTTCAGTTAAATATATCATGTTACAAATATGGTCGGTTTTGGCATATTTCTCCTACTTGTATTGTTTCAGCTTAGTGGCTTAATGACAAGTCTTGCTTCAAATGCTTGGAAATTAATCATATTTGTTTACCTTGATATTCTTAATTCCCTGTAAATTTTTTTGCTGTTAAATATTCTTATAACATATAGTATACTTGTTTCTCTTCTTTTTTTCCTTCTGTCAGAACGAAAAGTGCGATTAGAGTGTGTGATATGTTTATCTATTTCCAATTCATTCCTATTCTAAGTTTCTGAGTAATTAATCAGTCCATTGCTTTGGTATAATGGCATTCATAAATTTCATTTTGTATAATGAATAGAGACGATAAACTGGCTACTGCTGGGTTATTTAGTTTATTTTTTCTCCTCCCTTTTAATGTGTTTCTTCAGTTTAAGCTTCTGTTGGTTGGTTCATCAAGTACATGCTTCAATTAGAATATGTATTAATTAGCTTGCAAAAGAACTTGTGTTGACTACAAAGAGCAGTGTACTCATCTCTCTTTCATCTCATTCTTTTTTTCAAGTATCCCAGAGCATCAGAAGAATTTGTGCCACTGCTTGTACCCCACCTCCTACACCTATCCCATTTGATGAGGTACTAGGGACTCCACAAACTCCAAGAAGGCCTCAAGAAACTTACTGTCACAAGAATGATGGAGCAGTTCAAACAACAAATTCTAGTATTGATGCAGAAACTGCAGGTGTAGGCACTCAAGAAATTGGACCAGAGCATAAAGAGTTGAAGGAATCAGATTGCAAAGAGGAAACCAACTTGGAACTTAATTCAGTGAAAGAACTTTCAAAGCTAGTGGAAAGTCTTCGAATGAATCCAGTCTTAGTGGCTTTACGGTAAGCAAACATTATGAATACAAAAAGCAATCAGAGAAAAAGGGGATGAAGATCTGGAAGCAAGGAGGCTTGGTGAGTGGTTGAGTGGTGCATATTTGATGTCTCCTTGATGATTAACCTCACAATATAAAGAGTTGCTTAATCTTGTTCCTAGTTTGGAGGTGTAGTGTTTGTTTGAATAGTGCCCCTCATTATATCCTAGTACATATTTTCAGTTATTCAAAAATGGGAATACCTTAATGTTACTTCTATCTATTCGCTCCTAAGTTGATTCTGTAAAGGGCATATGGTAGTACCTGTCTTTGTTCATCTGTTGTGAGGCTGCTTGATGGTGGAGGAGGGTTTATCATTGTGAGGAAGTTGGGGAACAATCAAAGAAGCGCCTTCTGGTTTGATAGTTTTGTATCGTAAACAATACTTCTATTTGCCACATCATCAAAACTGAGTTTGCTTGTTGACTATTGTTTTATACAAAGGATGTTAAACATTTTAGTATTCTGCCGATTTTTATTCATTTGAGATCGTTAACGGTAGGCATCAAGTGGTAACATGGCCTTATTATTGGTAGCTAGATTTTTGGAAGCCAATTGGTTAGATTTACCTCTTGAAAAATGAAAAGTGAGCTTTTCTCTACAAAATTTCATTTTAGTCCATAAAATCTATTTTTGACTAACATGGCTATCAATAATAACAACAATTATACATTAAGTTCAGTTGGAAACAAAATGGTTTGATAAACGCATGAAAAAAGTGTCGGCATCTTACACCGATAGCTAGAATAATGTATTGAATTGGATCATAGGTAAAAACCAGATGTACTGAATTGCTTCTATGAGTTTCCAAGTAAATATTACTTGATTGACAAAGGCTATTCGAAAAGAGAAGGATATTTGACGCCTTACTCAAAGACAAGATATCATCAATCGAAGTTTCGTGGTGCAAATCCAAGATCTTGAGAAGTTTTTAATCAAGTTCATTCATCATTAAGAAGTTGTATTGAGGGGGCTTTCGATGTTCTTAAAACTCGGTGGAAGATAATGAAGAAAATGCTAAGTATTCATTAATGGATCCAAATAGAATAATTTGTGCAACTTTTGCATTGCATAACTGTATTAGAAGAAGTACAATTGGCGACTTGGCTTTTAGCATCATCGATCAAGAACCTGAATTTATACCTTTAGATGTATTTCAAGATGTTGAAGTTTAACTTTACACAAGAACACATTGAAGAACAGAGAACTCGGGAGATGACAACTATTTGCGATAATATTGCTTCTAGTTTAATGGCAGTTAGACGTTGTTCTTGAATTGTTATAAACATTTGCTTTAAATGATGGTGTTCATTTCTTTTGCTCTATTTGAATTGTGTTTTTAATTTTCCTTTGGATTGTTATATTTTATGTTTGGATGTATTATGATGATGATGATGATTATTATTATTATTGTTGTTGTTGTTGTTGTTGTTGTTGTTATTGTTGTTGTTATTATTATTGTTGTTATTGTTGTTATTGTTGTTGTTGTTATTATTATTGTTGTTGTTGTTGTTGTTGTTGTTACTGTTGTTGTTGTTATTGTTATTATTATTATTATTACTATTATTACTATTATTATTATTATTATTATTATTATTATTATTATTATATGTTCTATGTTTTTTATTAAAGTTATAAACTTAATTTTTGTAGAATTAAATATCTAAAATCTAAATTCCTATAAGAATATTTAACGAAATATTAAGATAAATAATACTTATACATTTATAATTTTTTTAAGTCATGTCCTCATAAGTCATTTTATACATAAACAACTAATTTTATCAAAAATCAAATAACAAATAGCTAATGCAATCCACAAGTCAAATCAGCTGATAGAATCAGCTATCAACTAATAGCTAATGCAATCAATTGATTGCCAAGCTGATTGTATCTGCCCATTAATGGATTTTCACTAGTAAATTGTACTAGCAGAGTAATATTGTGCAGATGCGTAGTAATAATGCCCTATTAATTTAATCAATTATATTATCATATAATTTTAATGTATGAATAAATGTGAAAAATTTTAAAATTCAGAATTAAAATATCAAAAAATTTAAAATTTGTTATTAAACTATAAATATTCTAAATTTGTACTTCGTAAAAAGTAGTAATCAAATTATAGAAATTTTAAATATCAAAGGAAAATTTTATAAAAAAGGTTTAAATATATTATGTTGAAAATATAAAAGGTAGAATATAAAAAGAAAATAAGCTGAAAATAAATAAATACTGTGTAATTTAAAATTTTGTTGCACGATTATGAATATTTAAATTTATTAATTTATATTCAAAATATAAAAATTTAATATAAAAAAGAAATAGGTAAATTTAGTTAGTAAAAATATAGAATGAAAAAAAGCAAGAGATGAAATAAAATTTTAAAAATGTAAAATTTTTTGTTACTCGTTAAATATCATAGTTAATGAAGGTTTTAAAAAGTCGATAAATTCATTTAATACAATGTGAGAAAGTTATAAACATTTAATCAATTGAGCGGGTTTGTCAGCTAAGGTTAAGATAATTCTTATGAGGAATAAGAATTTACGTTGTAAGCCTATACCTAGTTCATCGCATGAGCATGTTGTATCATCTAATGTAAGGTTTCTAGTTTGTGTTAATTTCTAAATTTGTTTCATAAATTATAAAGTTAAAACTGTGTTCTCTTTACATGTAAGATAAAGTAAAACAAATCATTTTTTTCTACTAGCTTAGCAGATTTAGTTTTATATGTTCAGTGTGAAGTAATAATCGATGATCCTGGTGCTGATTATTAGTTTTCAAAATGGGATAAGTCGAAGATAAACTAAGAAGATACTTGTGGGGCCACTAGAATGAAAGGGAAAACATTTTGATTAAAGGATGAATATTTAAAAAGCCTGTTGGATTTATATTACTATAGGATTTGATGTTTGTCAATTATATTTAACTGTTGTAAATCTAATTAAGTGATAAATTGATGTGTTTGGTTTGAGATTAGTGAAAATATTTTAGTTTGTGATTGTTATTTAGATCATGCCTCGCACGAGATTTGGGTCATCTTCATCCTTTAAAGCAGGCGATGTCCTTGATTTGTGTAATCCATGTCTTCACTTTACCAATGCCGAGAACTAGTCAAGGTATGTAAGTTTAAAAGATCGTCCAATTATGCCAAATAGGTTCATTGATCACGTAGCTATAACTGAGTTAGGAATTGGAAATCGAGTCAGTGAATTATTGCATAACATAGGATGGGATAGATTCACAAATTTTAGGAAAAATTCATATGTTGAATTAACCTTAGAATTTTTATCAACTTTAAAATTGACCTATAACGAGCATGACATTGTGATTAATTTGATATTCAAGTTAATGAATATGATGCATGCTATTGGTTTAAATGATTTGAATGATATGTTTGGATTTCCACATAGTGAGTTATATGGTTATGATGGTGAATTTAAGCCTAGAAAATTTTGGAGCGAAATTACAAATTCAAGGAATATTTTTTCTCAGCGTAGGTCTAAATCATCAGCTTTAGTGGATCCTAGCTTACACTATTTTCATAGGTTTTTAACTTGCATAATATTTGGTAGATGAGATAGTCAGGGTTCAGTTTCTAAATCTGAATTGTTTATGTTGTGGTGCATGGTGCATGGCAAATAGTTTAATACTGGTTTGTGACTTAAGTGAGCATATAATGGATGTAGCAAAAGTTAGTGCTGGGAAAATAGTTATTGGGGCATTTATAACTCAAATTACAGAGCATTTAGGTTTACTAATTGATAGAAAAAGTATGCAGTTAGTTTCAGGGAATTCTAGTTCAGACTTACAGTCTTTGGTGTCAATGAAGATTGCGAAGCGGTAAGGTGATCATTAGGTTGTTATTAGTGATAAGGCAACAGAGCCTTCAACTAGTGAGCGCAGTTTGTCTGAAAGAGGTAAAGGTACACAAAGGGAAGGTCGTTCAGAACATGAAGGTACGTAATGTACCATTGCACCTACTTTTGTTGAATATCAATCATTAATGAATCACCTTATTGTTTTTGAACGATGAACGGGTGCAAGATTGCAAAAGATTGAGGAAGATATCACGAAGTTCAAAGATTTGTTAGCAAATTTGAATCCTCACTCCAGAAAGTGTCTGCCTCCATCTTACTATTGTATTTCTAATTTTTGTTTGATTATTTTGATTGTTTGTGAATAAATTTGTTTTATTTTATTGTTTGGTTTAATTAGTGTCGCTAGCATGTTAGATCATTTGTTTAATTTCCTACGATGTTAATTATGATTATTATATGTATCGTGTTTATTTTTTGGTTTAATTGTTAAAGATGTGTGATTATTGATTGAACTCAATCAGGGTTATAAATGCATAATAAAAGTGAATAAATATATCTGTATGCATTAGTTGGTTGAAGTGGATTTCAATTGAAAGGGTATTAGCTTGTTGTGATAGATGAATGACACTTTGCTTCGGTAAGGGTTTGAGACCAATTAAAAGTATTCGTTGTTAAGAGTATTCTTTCATGTTAAACAAATTTAGAACTTGCTTGTGAATACCATTCAAGATTACATAATCGTATGCAGACATTAAAATGATAAAGGCATGTAAGATATAACCTAAAAGCTTTAAAAGCCACCATGATGTTATCTTTAGTGAACCCCTTTGAGCTTGCATGGAACCTTTTTTTAGTTAAAACCTAAAAATGAGCTTTGTCTTTTATTGTTTATCTGCTTTGATTATACCTACCATAAGGGCAAGTTGAGCATTTAAAAAGTACATATGTTATTATATATTGGGGAAAAAAGCAAATGATATCAACCGAAGAAGAGAAAGAAAAAGGGGGAAAAAAGGATATATGCTATTGTACTTTCAGTAAGAAAACAAATCATATCAACTGAAGAAGAAAGAGAAAAAAGGGTTAAAAAGAAGGAAGCAGAAAATGGGAGGGGAAAAAGAAAATGGGAAGAAAAAAAAGGAAAAGATGGAAAAAGGTTTACTGTAAAAGTCCAGTAGACTTCTAAAAAGAAAAAATAATGTGTTTTATATTTTATTGGTACGTATGATTTTAAATGCTCAATTAGTCCTTTGGTTTTAAGCTGAATTGTATCTTTTCTGTATCTCCACCAAGGCCTCATTACAACCAAATTAAAGACCTTTGGATTAATATTTGTATTAGATATATAGTAGTGAAGATTGGATTTGTTAGCAAGCTTATGGCTGATGTTTAACATGAAATAGAAAATGAGTGAATGTGTTTTGCCCTTTGAGTGGTTGGAAAAAGGGAAGCTTGAGTGAGTGTCTATCACACTCGTTAATAGTCTTTTAGTTGATGTATTTGTCAATTACGATATGCATGCGAATAAGAATGTGTTCATGAATTATTATGAGTTTAAAATCTTAGGTTGTGTTCGTGAAAATGGTCATTTAACATCTTTAATAATTAAATGAGAAAATAATTTGGTGTTATTGTTAATGTGTTTTATTTCCTGTGTTTGTGTTTTTATGGTCAAATGTTTTCAATGTCACTATTTTTTTACTTTCATTTTACATTATTGATGATTACTGAACATTATTAATTGTCTTTTAACAATGTCCTTGCAAAGAAAAACGGAGAAGAAAGAGAAGACAAAATTGGAAGAAGAAAGAAGAGAAAAAATTCGAGGAGTGGAAACGGACTTAGATGTTCTAAATGTAATTATTGATAGAGGGGATGGTACGAAGAAGAAAAAGATAAGGAAAGAGAAGGATAGGTACAGTGCGCCATTGTTAAGAAGAAAAAATTAAACATACATCTTGAATGTCTATTATGTAATTATAAAATGTTGAATCTTGAATAGTTTACTTTTTATTATATAATTGTGGGTTATCATGTTTATAGAATGTTTATGATTATGGTTTCCAAGTTTTTATTGAATGTTTATGTTGTTTGGGATTCAAAAGTTAAAGAAATCATTTTATTAGAAAATAGCGGGCAAATTGGCGCACACTTATTTAATTAATAAAGGAATTAATTATAATTTAATCAGTAAGCTAATTATATATAAATTTCATATGTTGTTAATATATTTCATCTAATGCTTGTTCACGATCATAGGACTTCTTGATGGATTATTTCAAATATTGTTTGCATTCAAAGTAGCCTGAATTCATTCCTGTATTTGAACAACTCAATTAGTTAAGATTATCATAAGAAACAGAGGGATTAAATAAAACGTTTAATAAATGGTTTGATAATAATGGATGAAAGTACTGGATACTACAATCGCATAAGAATTCATTCCATTGAGAGTGAGGAAAAGCAATAAAACTTGCATAGAGAAATAAACTGACAGTGTGCATATATGGTTGATAAACAAATAGATATATGATTGATGAAACAAGAACTTCTAATAGTTGCATACCTTAATCTCCTGAAATGCTGAAACGCCAATACAGAGGTTAAGAGTTAGAGGGAGAGTGTGGTAAGAACTAACAGGTTGTTTATTTCATGAGCTTGAATGCTCTGAGAAGATTACATTATATAGGAAGAAATGAAGAGAAAAGGCCAAAACATAATTGGCCGACAAAAGTAGGAATCTAATAAAGTAAGATTCCCAAAAAGACTAAAGGAAAAGAGAAAAGCTAAAGGAACACTAATAATGTACATAAAAAGAAGACAAAAGCAGATTCCTCTACTGATGGCCGACAATGGGGCCTATATCTTGGTTGTATCTGTGGTTGTCTTTATTCTTCCATTATTGCTTCAATGGATCCAATGTCATCATTCTTAGTAGTGGATGGACAATATTTACATTTATGTTCAGGATGTTGCTACAGTCGATGACAAATGGTGTATTTCCATAATGAGGTAAGGTCAGTGAAGATTCCATCGATGGTGAGAAATGGATTTAAAAATTATTTAATTATTTGTAGAGCATCCGGAGTGATGGCAGATTTGTATAAAGAGATTATTAGTTGATTGAGTCCTTTGTAGTTGACTTTAATAGTTGATTTAGAGGTGATTCAAGCTATTTGCATAAAAACTCCTTCAATGCAGTTGAGATTAAATTGATTGATCAATTCCCAATCAAATTGATGATTAGGGGGATCATCAATAGCTGGATAGATTCCATTACTGATTCCAATAGTAAGGAAAGCAACTGGATGGAAGTTGGGTATAGTATACTATTTCAGAATAACAACATTCCGAAAATGTTTGAGGTATAGCTTTCAAATTTTCAAACCAAATTGAATGATTTTGATGTCAATAGAAACTTAAGAGATAGGAGAACACTCTTCTAGAAGTGAGTATTACCAAATTTCTTTATTTTCATTGTCTAAATGATCAAGGACAGTAGACCCGAAATTTAGTTTTTGAACAAATCTGAAAGTGATTCAATGAGTTATAAATTGTGATTTTAATGGTTTTATTGAGGTATAAACCTAAGTACAAATTATACTTAGG